>CM017906.1:21546719-21657412 GCA_008369825.1 Triplophysa tibetana | reverse complement strand
TCTCTCTCTCTCTCTCCCTCCCTCCCCTCCCTCCTCCCTCCCTCCCTCCCTCCCTCTCTCTCTCTCTCTCTCTCTCTCTATCTATCTCTCTCTCTCTTTCTCTCTCTCTTTCTCTCTCTCCCTCCCTCCTCTCTCTCTCTCTCTCTCTCTCTCTCTCTCTCTACTCTCTCTGAGTATTCTCAGTGCAGTTTCGGGGTGAGACCAGGCTAACATGTCGCACATGTGATTCAGTCTTAGCCTCGGCTCACCGAAGAGGCCAGATTGGAGGCCTCATTTGACCCCTGTTCTCGAGCGTATAGCAGACTCAGAACTTCAGTTGTGATACGGCCAATTGGAGCCCTGAATCGACCCTTTCCATCAAAGCCAAACGCATTTATTTAGCACAAAGGGAAAGGTCATATTAATCAATGCGATATACCCAAATCAAGCAGTATTCTCAATGCAGTTTTGGGGTGAGACCAGGCTAACATGTCGCACATGTGATTCAGTCTTAGCCTCGGCTCACCGAAGAGGCCAGATTGGAGGCCTCATTTGACCCCTGTTCTCGAGCGTATAGCAGACTCAGAACTTCAGTTGTGATACGGCCAATTGGAGCCCTGAATCGCCCCTTTCCATCAAAGCCAAACGCATTTATTTAGCACAAAGGGAAAGGTCATATTAATCAATGCGATATACCCAAATCAAGCAGTATTCTCAGTGCAGTTTTGGGGTGAGACCAGGCTAACATGTCGCACATGTGATTCAGTCTTAGCCTCGGCTCACCGAAGAGGCCAGATTGGAGGCCTCATTTGACCCCTGTTCTCGAGCGTATACATTCATGGATGTGGCTTGCTCACAGCTGGAGAAATCATTCCTGAAATTTAGCCAATTTCTGTGCAGAAGCAGGGCCTGTATTTTATCTCTAAACGTACGTCAGCTAATGCCTGATTGCACATTTAACTTTGCATCAAAACACAATTATTATATATCACTTTAAAGCTTAGATTATGACCTCTGCAAAAAGTATACATTCATGGATGTGGCTTTCTCACAGCTGGAGAAATCATTCCTGACATTTAGCCAATTTCTGTGCAGAAGCAGGGCCTGTATTTTATCTCCAAACGTACGTCAGCTAATGCCTGATTGCACATTTAACATTGCATCAAAACACAAATATTATATGTCACTTTAAAGCTTAGATTATGACCTCTGCAAAAAGTATACATTCATGGATGTGGCTTTCTCACAGCTGGAGAAATCATTCCTGACATTTAGCCAATTTCTGTGCAGAAGCAGGGCCTGTATTCTATCTCCAAACGTACGTCAGCTAATGCCTGATTGCACATTTAACATTGCATCAAAACACAAATATTATATGTCACTTTAAAGCTTAGATTATGACCTCTGCAAAAAGTATACATTCATGGATGTGGCTTTCTCACAGCTGGAGAAATCATTCCTGACATTTAGCCAATTTCTGTGCAGAAGCAGGGCCTGTATTTTATCTCCAAACGTACGTCAGCTAATGCCTGATTGCACATTTAACATTGCATCAAAACACAAATATTATATGTCACTTTAAGCTTAGATTATGACCTCTGCAAAAAGTATACATTCATGGATGTGGCTTTCTCACAGCTGGAGAAATCATTCCTGACATTTAGCCAATTTCTGTGCAGAAGCAGGGCCTGTATTCTATCTCCAAACGTACGTCAGCTAATGCCTGATTGCACATTTAACATTGCATCAAAACACAAATATTATATGTCACTTTAAAGCTTAGATTATGACCTCTGCAAAAAGTATACATTCATGGATGTGGCTTGCTCACAGCTGGAGAAATCATTCCTGACATTTAGCCAATTTCTGTGCAGAAGCAGGGCCTGTATTTTATCTCCAAACGTACGTCAGCTAATGCCTGATTGCACATTTAACATTGCATCAAAACACAAATATTATATGTCACTTTAAAGCTTAGATTATGACCTCTGCAAAAAGTATACATTCATGGATGTGGCTTTCTCACAGCTGGAGAAATCATTCCTGACATTTAGCCAATTTCTGTGCAGAAGCAGGGCCTGTATTTTATCTCCAAACGTACGTCAGCTAATGCCTGATTGCACATTTAACATTGCATCAAAACACAAATATTATATATCACTTTAAAGCTTAGATTATGACCTCTGCAAAAAGTATACATTCATGGATGTGGCTTGCTCACAGCTGGAGAATTAATGCCTGACATTTAGCCAATTTCTGTGCAGAAGCAGGGCCTGTATTTTATCTCCAAACGTACGTCAGCTAATGCCTGATTGCACATTTAACTTTGCATCAAAACACAATTATTATATATCACTTTAAAGCTTAGATTATGACCTCTGCAAAAAGTATACATTCATGGATGTGGCTTGCTCACAGCTGGAGAATTAATGCCTGACATTTAGCCAATTTCTGTGCAGAAGCAGGGCCTGTATTCTATCTCCAAACGTACGTCAGCTAATGCCTGATTGCACATTTAACATTGCATCAAAACACAAATATTATATGTCACTTTAAAGCTTAGATTATGACCTCTGCAAAAAGTATACATTCATGGATGTGGCTTGCTCACAGCTGGAGAAATCATTCCTGACATTTAGCCAATTTCTGTGCAGAAGCAGGGCCTGTATTTTATCTCCAAACGTACGTCAGCTAATGCCTGATTGCACATTTAACATTGCATCAAAACACAAATATTATATGTCACTTTAAAGCTTAGATTATGACCTCTGCAAAAAGTATACATTCATGGATGTGGCTTGCTCACAGCTGGAGAAATCATTCCTGACATTTAGCCAATTTCTGTGCAGAAGCAGGGCCTGTATTTTATCTCCAAACGTACGTCAGCTAATGCCTGATTGCACATTTAACATTGCATCAAAACACAAATATTATATGTCACTTTAAAGCTTAGATTATGACCTCTGCAAAAAGTATACATTCATGGATGTGGCTTGCTCACAGCTGGAGAAATCATTCCTGACATTTAGCCAATTTCTGTGCAGAAGCAGGGCCTGTATTTTATCTCCAAACGTACGTCAGCTAATGCCTGATTGCACATTTAACATTGCATCAAAACACAAATATTATATGTCACTTTAAAGCTTAGATTATGACCTCTGCAAAAAGTATACATTCATGGATGTGGCTTTCTCACAGCTGGAGAAATCATTCCTGACATTTAGCCAATTTCTGTGCAGAAGCAGGGCCTGTATTCTATCTCCAAACGTACGTCAGCTAATGCCTGATTGCACATTTAACATTGCATCAAAACACAAATATTATATGTCACTTTAAAGCTTAGATTATGACCTCTGCAAAAAGTATACATTCATGGATGTGGCTTTCTCACAGCTGGAGAAATCATTCCTGACATTTAGCCAATTTCTGTGCAGAAGCAGGGCCTGTATTTTATCTCCAAACGTACGTCAGCTAATGCCTGATTGCACATTTAACATTGCATCAAAACACAAATATTATATGTCACTTTAAAGCTTAGATTATGACCTCTGCAAAAAGTATACATTCATGGATGTGGCTTGCTCACAGCTGGAGAAATCATTCCTGACATTTAGCCAATTTCTGTGCAGAAGCAGGGCCTGTATTTTATCTCCAAACGTACGTCAGCTAATGCCTGATTGCACATTTAACATTGCATCAAAACACAAATATTATATGTCACTTTAAAGCTTAGATTATGACCTCTGCAAAAAGTATACATTCATGGATGTGGCTTGCTCACAGCTGGAGAAATCATTCCTGACATTTAGCCAATTTCTGTGCAGAAGCAGGGCCTGTATTTTATCTCCAAACGTACGTCAGCTAATGCCTGATTGCACATTTAACATTTGCATCAAAACACAATATTATATATCACTTTAAAGCTTAGATTATGACCTCTGCAAAAAGTATACATTCATGGATGTGGCTTGCTCACAGCTGGAGAAATCATTCCTGACATTTAGCCAATTTCTGTGCAGAAGCAGGGCCTGTATTTTATCTCCAAACGTACGTCAGCTAATGCCTGATTGCACATTTAACTTTGCATCAAAACACAATTATTATATATCACTTTAAAGCTTAGATTATGACCTCTGCAAAAAGTATACATTCATGGATGTGGCTTGCTCACAGCTGGAGAATCATGCCTGACATTTAGCCAATTTCTGTGCAGAAGCAGGGCCTGTATTTTATCTCCAAACGTACGTCAGCTAATGCCTGATTGCACATTTAACATTGCATCAAAACACAAATATTATATATCACTTTAAAGCTTAGATTATGACCTCTGCAAAAAGTATACATTCATGGATGTGGCTTGCTCACAGCTGGAGAAATCATGCCTGACATTTAGCCAATTTCTGTGCAGAAGCAGGGCCTGTATTTTATCTCCAAACGTACGTCAGCTAATGCCTGATTGCACATTTAACATTGCATCAAAACACAAATATTATATGTCACTTTAAAGCTTAGATTATGACCTCTGCAAAAAGTATACATTCATGGATGTGGCTTGCTCACAGCTGGAGAAATCATTCCTGACATTTAGCCAATTTCTGTGCAGAAGCAGGGCCTGTATTTTATCTCCAAACGTACGTCAGCTAATGCCTGATTGCACATTTAACATTGCATCAAAACACAAATATTATATGTCACTTTAAAGCTTAGATTATGACCTCTGCAAAAAGTATACATTCATGGATGTGGCTTGCTCACAGCTGGAGAAATCATTCCTGACATTTAGCCAATTTCTGTGCAGAAGCAGGGCCTGTATTTTATCTCCAAACGTACGTCAGCTAATGCCTGATTGCACATTTAACATTGCATCAAAACACAAATATTATATGTCACTTTAAAGCTTAGATTATGACCTCTGCAAAAAGTATACATTCATGGATGTGGCTTGCTCACAGCTGGAGAAATCATTCCTGACATTTAGCCAATTTCTGTGCAGAAGCAGGGCCTGTATTTTATCTCCAAACGTACGTCAGCTAATGCCTGATTGCACATTTAACATTGCATCAAAACACAAATATTATATGTCACTTTAAAGCTTAGATTATGACCTCTGCAAAAAGTATACATTCATGGATGTGGCTTTCTCACAGCTGGAGAAATCATTCCTGACATTTAGCCAATTTCTGTGCAGAAGCAGGGCCTGTATTTTATCTCCAAACGTACGTCAGCTAATGCCTGATTGCACATTTAACATTGCATCAAAACACAAATATTATATGTCACTTTAAAGCTTAGATTATGACCTCTGCAAAAAGTATACATTCATGGATGTGGCTTTCTCACAGCTGGAGAAATCATTCCTGACATTTAGCCAATTTCTGTGCAGAAGCAGGGCCTGTATTTTATCTCCAAACGTACGTCAGCTAATGCCTGATTGCACATTAACATTGCATCAAAACACAATTATTATATATCACTTTAAAGCTTAGATTATGACCTCTGCAAAAAGTATACATTCATGGATGTGGCTTGCTCACAGCTGGAGAAATCATTCCTGACATTTAGCCAATTTCTGTGCAGAAGCAGGGCCTGTATTTTATCTCCAAACGTACGTCAGCTAATGCCTGATTGCACATTTAACTTTGCATCAAAACACAATATTATATATCACTTTAAAGCTTAGATTATGACCTCTGCAAAAAGTATACATTCATGGATGTGGCTTGCTCACAGCTGGAGAATTAATGCCTGACATTTAGCCAATTTCTGTGCAGAAGCAGGGCCTGTATTCTATCTCCAAACGTACGTCAGCTAATGCCTGATTGCACATTTAACATTGCATCAAAACACAAATATTATATGTCACTTTAAAGCTTAGATTATGACCTCTGCAAAAAGTATACATTCATGGATGTGGCTTGCTCACAGCTGGAGAAATCATTCCTGACATTTAGCCAATTTCTGTGCAGAAGCAGGGCCTGTATTTTATCTCCAAACGTACGTCAGCTAATGCCTGATTGCACATTTAACATTGCATCAAAACACAAATATTATATGTCACTTTAAAGCTTAGATTATGACCTCTGCAAAAAGTATACATTCATGGATGTGGCTTGCTCACAGCTGGAGAAATCATTCCTGACATTTAGCCAATTTCTGTGCAGAAGCAGGGCCTGTATTTTATCTCCAAACGTACGTCAGCTAATGCCTGATTGCACATTTAACATTGCATCAAAACACAAATATTATATGTCACTTTAAAGCTTAGATTATGACCTCTGCAAAAAGTATACATTCATGGATGTGGCTTGCTCACAGCTGGAGAAATCATTCCTGACATTTAGCCAATTTCTGTGCAGAAGCAGGGCCTGTATTTTATCTCCAAACGTACGTCAGCTAATGCCTGATTGCACATTTAACATTGCATCAAAACACAAATATTATATGTCACTTTAAAGCTTAGATTATGACCTCTGCAAAAAGTATACATTCATGGATGTGGCTTTCTCACAGCTGGAGAAATCATTCCTGACATTTAGCCAATTTCTGTGCAGAAGCAGGGCCTGTATTCTATCTCCAAACGTACGTCAGCTAATGCCTGATTGCACATTTAACATTGCATCAAAACACAAATATTATATGTCACTTTAAAGCTTAGATTATGACCTCTGCAAAAAGTATACATTCATGGATGTGGCTTTCTCACAGCTGGAGAAATCATTCCTGACATTTAGCCAATTTCTGTGCAGAAGCAGGGCCTGTATTTTATCTCCAAACGTACGTCAGCTAATGCCTGATTGCACATTTAACATTGCATCAAAACACAAATATTATATGTCACTTTAAAGCTTAGATTATGACCTCTGCAAAAAGTATACATTCATGGATGTGGCTTTCTCACAGCTGGAGAAATCATTCCTGACATTTAGCCAATTTCTGTGCAGAAGCAGGGCCTGTATTTTATCTCCAAACGTACGTCAGCTAATGCCTGATTGCACATTCAACATTGCATTAAAACACAAATATTATATATCACTTTAAAGCTTAGATTATGACCTCTGCAAAAAGTATACATTCATGGATGTGGCTTGCTCACAGCTGGAGAATTAATGCCTGACATTTAGCCAATTTCTGTGCAGAAGCAGGGCCTGTATTTTATCTCCAAACGTACGTCAGCTAATGCCTGATTGCACATTTAACTTTGCATCAAAACACAATTATTATATATCACTTTAAAGCTTAGATTATGACCTCTGCAAAAAGTATACATTCATGGATGTGGCTTTCTCACAGCTGGAGAAATCATTCCTGACATTTAGCCAATTTCTGTGCAGAAGCAGGGCCTGTATTCTATCTCCAAACGTACGTCAGCTAATGCCTGATTGCACATTTAACATTGCATCAAAACACAAATATTATATGTCACTTTAAAGCTTAGATTATGACCTCTGCAAAAAGTATACATTCATGGATGTGGCTTGCTCACAGCTGGAGAAATCATTCCTGACATTTAGCCAATTTCTGTGCAGAAGCAGGGCCTGTATTTTATCTCCAAACGTACGTCAGCTAATGCCTGATTGCACATTTAACTTTGCATCAAAACACAATTATTATATATCACTTTAAAGATTAGATTATGACCTCTGCAAAAAGTATACATTCATGGATGTGGCTTGCTCACAGCTGGAGAAATCATTCCTGACATTTAGCCAATTTCTGTGCAGAAGCAGGGCCTGTATTTTATCTCCAAACGTACGTCAGCTAATGCCTGATTGCACATTTAACTTTGCATCAAAACACAATTATTATATATCACTTTAAAGCTTAGATTATGACCTCTGCAAAAAGTATACATTCATGGATGTGGCTTTCTCACAGCTGGAGAAATCATTCCTGACATTTAGCCAATTTCTGTGCAGAAGCAGGGCCTGTATTTTATCTCCAAACGTACGTCAGCTAATGCCTGATTGCACATTCAACATTGCATTAAAACACAAATATTATATATCACTTAAAAGCTTAGATTATGACCTCTGCAAAAAGTATACATTCATGGATGTGGCTTGCTCACAGCTGGAGAATTAATGCCTGACATTTAGCCAATTTCTGTGCAGAAGCAGGGCCTGTATTTTATCTCCAAACGTACGTCAGCTAATGCCTGATTGCACATTTAACTTTGCATCAAAACACAATTATTATATATCACTTTAAAGCTTAGATTATGACCTCTGCAAAAAGTATACATTCATGGATGTGGCTTTCTCACAGCTGGAGAAATCATTCCTGACATTTAGCCAATTTCTGTGCAGAAGCAGGGCCTGTATTCTATCTCCAAACGTACGTCAGCTAATGCCTGATTGCACATTTAACATTGCATCAAAACACAAATATTATATGTCACTTTAAAGCTTAGATTATGACCTCTGCAAAAAGTATACATTCATGGATGTGGCTTGCTCACAGCTGGAGAAATCATTCCTGACATTTAGCCAATTTCTGTGCAGAAGCAGGGCCTGTATTTTATCTCCAAACGTACGTCAGCTAATGCCTGATTGCACATTTAACATTGCATCAAAACACAAATATTATATGTCACTTTAAAGCTTAGATTATGACCTCTGCAAAAAGTATACATTCATGGATGTGGCTTGCTCACAGCTGGAGAAATCATTCCTGACATTTAGCCAATTTCTGTGCAGAAGCAGGGCCTGTATTTTATCTCCAAACGTACGTCAGCTAATGCCTGATTGCACATTTAACATTGCATTAAAACACAATTATTATATGTCACTTTAAAGCTTAGATTATGACCTCTGCAAAAAGTATACATTCATGGATGTGGCTTGCTCACAGCTGGAGAAATCATTCCTGACATTTAGCCAATTTCTGTGCAGAAGCACGGCCTGTATTTTATCTCCAAACGTACGTCAGCTAATGCCTGATTGCACATTTAACTTTGCATCAAAACACAATTATTATATATCACTTTAAAGCTTAGATTATGACCTCTGCAAAAAGTATACATTCATGGATGTGGCTTTCTCACAGCTGGAGAAATCATTCCTGACATTTAGCCAATTTCTGTGCAGAAGCAGGGCCTGTATTTTATCTCCAAACGTACGTCAGCTAATGCCTGATTGCACATTTAACATTGCATCAAAACACAAATATTATATGTCACTTTAAAGCTTAGATTATGACCTCTGCAAAAAGTATACATTCATGGATGTGGCTTGCTCACAGCTGGAGAAATCATTCCTGACATTTAGCCAATTTCTGTGCAGAAGCAGGGCCTGTATTTTATCTCCAAACGTACGTCAGCTAATGCCTGATTGCACATTTAACATTGCATCAAAACACAAATATTATATGTCACTTTAAAGCTTAGATTATGACCTCTGCAAAAAGTATACATTCATGGATGTGGCTTGCTCACAGCTGGAGAAATCATTCCTGACATTTAGCCAATTTCTGTGCAGAAGCAAGGCCTGTATTTTATCTCCAAACGTACGTCAGCTAATGCCTGATTGCACATTTAACTTTGCATCAAAACACAATTATTATATATCACTTTAAAGCTTAGATTATGACCTCTGCAAAAAGTATACATTCATGGATGTGGCTTTCTCACAGCTGGAGAAATCATTCCTGACATTTAGCCAATTTCTGTGCAGAAGCAGGGCCTGTATTCTATCTCCAAACGTACGTCAGCTAATGCCTGATTGCACATTCAACATTGCATTAAAACAAAAGTGATATTTATCAATTTAAAGCTTAGAATGTGACATCTTCAAAGATCCTAAACACGTGGACGTATCTGCAAAGGAGTGAGAGGTTACGCGTCACAAGCTGAAGTCAATTGGTGGCTCGGGATTGAAGTTAACGAGCCGCTCTTTAGTCTCGTCGTACAGCAAACGGTGAAATGGCCTACTGAAAAAATGTCACACCAGTCCAAAGGGCAGCATGTTCCCTTTGCAATGAGCCCAAACATGTGTCTGTGTCTTGCTCCGAAGCGAGGAAATTGCGTTTAAAAGTTTTCCCGAATCAGTGCCAGACTCGCAGCCCAGGTGCTGCGCTTCATGTTGCGAAAGGCCTTTTTTTTCTCAAAATTCATAAAAAATCACCAGAACAAGAAAACGAGGCAAGAACGGCCTCTCATGTCCCGGGGGGACGTGCCGGAGGTGTGGGCGTGCTTTTCGTGCCCGAGTGTGTCTCCCTCAATGCCGTTATCGACCTGTGCCCTGCCGTGGCCTCACTGTTCTCGGCTACTCTTGGGTGTGCCCGGGTGTACCCCAAGCTCCTAACGATTCGAAAATCGTCACGTTTGCATGTCGCACGTTCAAGCTGAACGCTGCGCGACAATTTTCCACCCGCACACCAGCCAAGGGAGTTATGGCACTTTTTCTCTCAGCGATATGCAGCCGTGTGGCTGCATAATTGGCTTTTTCGCGGAAAATAATTTCCATACAAAAATTAATAGCTGGCCTCGATCGGCTCGGAAAATCGTGCCCGATGGCCAAAAAATATTTTCCGAGTGACCGTGATGAGTCAAGTTGTTGAGCTTCACTTGAGGTCAGGGAGTGAGGCTTACACACTACACAGCTCTTCACTAGCTGGCCTCCGTTACACTACCTAACTATTTAATCTTATTTAGTTATTAAACATTTGTGTTGACATTATAGTGTTGTTTGTTGGTGTTTGGAAGATCTCAGTTGTTCTCACCAGGAATCAAAGCAAATAAAGTTAACCACACACTGACTTGTATCTGATTCATCTTAAGGAGGGCAGATGGTGTTTTCAGAAGCTTGACTAAATGTATTTGTTCCCTTTTAAGTGTGTCTATCACTGTTTTCTGTATTTTTTCCATACTTAACTCTGTGTTATATTTGAATAATCTCAGTGTTGCTGTTTTGTTCTCTTCTCAGGGAACACATTTTGTGATTACTGACCTGTATTTTGCCTGTAAGTACCGAGTGTCCGTGAAGCCCCTGACAGAACAAGGACAGAGGTCAGAAGCTATGACCTCTGTTACCACCCCACCTTGCTCTTCGCTAATGAGCAGACGAAAAAAAGCATCTGCCTGTGTCATAGATGGTACAATTATATTATGTACAATTATTAATATTAATTTTGATGCGTGAATGAAATATGCATCAGAAATTGAAAGTATGAGCAAGCTGGACTTATTTTGAATGTCAACTAGATAAGTTATTAACATGTGGTGATTCACATTTTTTGCAAATGTTTAATACATATATATTTAAATATCAATATCCTGTCCTAGAGCACTATCCTCAGCCGAGGAAAGCACTGCAGCGGCCTGAGAAACTGGCAGCATTGTTTCAGGTGTTGAACGGCTCCGTGCAGGCGGCATTTAGCTGGCAGCTGTCTCCTGAGGGTCCAGGACCAGTGCCCATCACAGGCTTCCGCTTCTCCTGCGCCAAAGTGCCCAACAGAAATGGCACAGCACTCCCCTCCCAGACACACATCCTGCCACCTGTATGTCACATCTACATTCTTCAAAAATTAAAAATAAGAACAAGCCAACAAAATGTATGATGCAAAGCAGGGTATTCAAGCAACAAATATTGCTGTTTGCAGTAAATAACATTTACATTTAGTCATTTGGTAGACGCTTTTATCCAAAGCGACTTACAGGTGGGGTAAGCAATGGAAGCAATAAAGTGCAATAAGAAGCAATAAAGTGAATAGACAAGGAATTTACTGAATAACGTCACGCATGTTTAGCTATACTTATAAATATCACTGTTAATACAAATCTCCATCAAAGTTAGTACATTCCAAGAGACTTGTCACATCAGCATATTAAGTAGTAGAATAAAATGGAGTACTTAAAGATTACTGTCCAGTTCAAAACTATTTAATGAGTATTAATACATTTCAACCACTCTTTCTTAACAGTGTTTAAAAAAAGACTTAATTCTTTCTTTTTGCGATAAGTCTTTCCCAGTGGCGGAAAGAGTTCTAGAAATCTGTATTTAAGTACACGTACTGTTACATTGCTGAAATTGTACTCAATTACACGCAGAAGTACTAGTGTTAAAAAAGTAAAAATGTTTCCTCTCAAATTTACTCAGAGGACTAGTAAGTTGTTACTTTTTAGGCGGTGTTATTTAATGAATTACGAATAATTATTAATAATCAAATTTGAAGATTTATATAGAAAATAGCTACTTTTAACAAAACACATCTTTACCTTACTGATAAAGCATATAACTGGATACAACTCGGACAAAATAACCATTCAATGTGTTGTTCTGTCTGTATGTCTGTCTACTATGAGTTCAGTTTTCCAGTTAAAACCATTTATGCACTTCCAACACTGTTCACTCAAGTGTACTAGGTGCAACCATGCAGAAATTCATAAATAAAAGCCCCAAATATCTCATGCAAAAAATGCAAAACATTTGTTACCTAAATTGCATTGTATTACCATTAACAGTCATATCTGTAGAGGAGCTGGTTGATCCATTACTCAACAGGTAGAACAATAAAGATTTCTACGTGGAGTTGTGGTCCGTGGTTTATCATAACGTGCAAGTCCACAGGTTTGTGTCTTTAAAAGTTGAAAATACAGATTGAGGCAACATAAAAGTAATAACTGAACGTTATTTACAACATTGTTACTGGTAATGCACAGTTTGCGAAACTGCTTTGCAATGCGTTCCAATCGCATATGTTCCCTACTCACTTATAAGGGCAGAGGACTTGATGTAGAGACTTTGGAGAGAAACTTGGATGAAACTTGACGAACTGAGTTATTAAGGAACTCTATTTCTCCATATCTCAAACTAGCCATCTTATTAGGTCCCTTTCCCGCAATGACTTTCAAGTGCGCAAAACTGCCGTTTGATACACGCCCTGCCTGATGCACACGTTCGTTCGGGTGTTTTAACAGTAGGTGGCATGACATCTCTGACACAGAAGCCATTGGCACTTGCCATTACATTTAGTGTCACTTCTGGTGTCACATCTGGTTTATAGTGGCATATGCCTATTCAAGGGCTCTGGCATGTGCCACTATTTAGTGACACGTCCGGTTTCTAGTGGTTGTGGTGGACTATGGATAATCGCAAATAGGACGCATGTTATGGCACCCCTGGGAGTGACTACAACATAATTGTGACATTAATGTGACAAAAAAATGTTTTTGTTTTGATGTTGTGATTGCTTAGTGTTTTAAGTGATCGAATAGGTTACGTAAAAGGGCAATAAAATGAATTATTGATGAATGGGACATCAGGATGGTCGCTTGGTACATTACCGTTTACCCTTACCCTACCCTAACCCAACAGTCGCTTGGTACATTACCGTATACCCTTACCCTACCCTAACCCAACAGTCGCTTGGTACATTACCGTTTACCCTTACCTAACCCATTCTGTCCAACATTTGCATCCAAATTTTCTGCACGTTTGAAAATAAATACGACCTCGTGTTGTGTCAATCACATTTACACACTGCCTCTGATATTTACATGTTTCCACTGGATGCATTTTCAAATAAATTATGTTTTATTAACAAGGTTCGGGAGGAGCACGTGCAGATAGTTAACTCGGCTGGCTTTCGATAAACAATCACCGCAATCATTCTAACCCATAAGTAGTCCAGCCATCTCACCTCCATTCTCTCGGAAGTCATGCAACATCCCTCCTCCACCCCGACTCCACACCACAAGCCCGTTTTTACCTCAGCACTGGGGGGTATGATCCGGGTCCGGGCACACACCAAGCCTGGGGCCCTCTCCCCGGTCAAGGGTCAGGTGCTCAGAGTTCGAGGAGGATCACCGAGCTCCGAGCCCTCGCCCCGGGACAGCACGCCAAATACGCATACTTATCAGTCCCAGTTCATTAGAGGCAAGGCGAACTCGTGAAATGTGTGCTGTTTGAAGGGTGATGGAAACACTGCTAGTCTCTTACTTCCGTGTCTTTCAATGATCTGAGAAATGTGATTTCTCAACACATGACCACATGGTTTCCTGATCCATGGTCTTCATTGACATCAAGCAACAGATGTAATAATACAGATTTACTGTAATGTATTACCGTATGTAATTGGTGTTGAACATTAACTAATAACTGGGTGATAAACAAAGGCAAGGTCAAGACATGATGGCACACCAAAAACAAACAAATAGCATAAAATACCCAAGAGACAAACACAAAAGACAAAAGAGTTTCGAAGAATCAAGGCTGGAACACGGCTGTTCAGGACCAAAACCAGATGCGTAACAGGGCTGTCATCATACTTTGACTACAGGAACAATCTAGAAAAAAAGGTGACACTGGAATGGTCATTTAATTCATGTTTCATGTTTTTCGTTTTTTCAGGATCAGCAGTCATTTATCGTAGACGCTCTCCAGCCAGAAAGTGTGTATAAAGTTCATGTTCAGATTGTATCTGGTGCAGGGAATGGGCCATCAGTGGTCAAAACTCTCCACACTCCTCATCTGAATGCTACGCTCCTCTGAGGTATGAGCAAATGTTCACTTCCCATCTCATAATGTTAACACTTAACCAAGCGTGGATGTGAAACTCACATTGAATGATTGGGTCAAATAGACAACTGGGTGAACACGAATCATGTTATGATATTGTATGATAAATAATACGATTTGTTTTCTACAGACAAAGGAAAGATGTGAAGAATTAAGCTGCTATACTCTCCGATATCATCAACTTGAGAATCTTCATGGTGTTTTCTGTTTTGGAGATTAGGTCATGAAATACGACCACTTCCACTACACGAGTGCATTAATCTTAGGAACATTTTAGAAGACCACTGTGGGGATGTGAAGGGTTTAGATAAATGTATATTGAAAACGACAAGTGCTGTATACCATATGAATGTTGAATTACTGAACTCAATTATTTCAACATGTATAGGACTGATGTATTTTGTGTTTAGCTACATATCTTTATGTCTCTAGTCATTATATTGATATTTTTTTCGTAAAGAAGTTTAGGAAATGTGCTTATACTCCATGGAGTTCTTTCAGGTCACAAGTAATGTATGGACCAAGTGTTTGTATCAGGAGTCAATGTGATATTATACAGTGTACCTGTTCATCTCCAGTATTGTCACCAGCCTTGTTTGGATTGAATGCCAAATTACAAAAAATGTTTATTGTGAATGTATGGCATTACTCTGTTATTGTACACTAAAATATGCTGGTTTTCTAAAATATGTTTACTTTAAACCCATGGTTAGGGTATATTAACCCAGAGAATGTTCATATTTGACCCAAAGGTTAATTTATAACGCAACGGTTGAGTTTATCCTTTTTTAACCAATAATGGGTTGAAAATAACCCAGCAATGTTTAGAGTGTTAACTCTGTATGACCCATATAGTGACATACAATGTGCCTTATACTGTATCAGTTATATCAGGCTAAGCCAGACATATCACAAAGCCTTTTGAAATCTGCTTTAGTCAAGTAAATTGAAAAAGTGCTCCCTTACGAAAATGTACCATGGTTTTACTACAGTTAAAACAAAAAAACATGGTTACAGTAGTAAAACAATGTTTATCACAAAATAACGGTGGTTCTGAAAACCATGGTTTTTGTCAAATCCTTAGTAAACGATGGCTACTGTAGTAGAAACCAGGGTTTCGCCCTAAGTAATCTGTGCACCAAAAATCATGGTTACTACACCTGTACCAGAAAAAAACAACATGGACCATTTTCGTAAGGGCTGGAGATACATTTATTATGCAAATCTTTTCAGACTTAATATACTTCTGAAAGACTTATCTTTGTACAATACAATACACTTTTTTGTAAATATTGAATTAATTGTTTTGTCTGTTGTGACTAATAAACTAAATGACTCAACAGCTCTCTTTCGTGGCATCTGTGTGATCATAAAAGATACCTGAATGTCTGATGGAGCATGTGTTTATTGACTTCAATGAACAGGACATAAAAACGAGTCCTGTGAAGCTAGACTTAGAACTGCAAGGTGCTTTATCTACTGTTGGGGTTATATATATATATATATATATATAATATTATAAGCCTCGCAGACTTTTTTTACTTTCGCCGCCAGATGGCGACCCTGATTTATGCTGGTGACGTCATAAACGCGCGCCGCAAGCGTTGTGCGACCATAACAACGGCTGATAGTGTTCACGCGAATCGATAGCAGCGATCAGGAGTATTGATCGGAAATAGTTCAGATCTTATGAAGCTCCAGTACATATCAGCAACATCATCATCTGACGGTAAGACTAGCAAATACTGATGCGAGTCTAACGTTACAGCAAAGAAACATTTCATGACGACTCGTATCCAGTCTTTCTGCTTTCTGTCACACTGTTGAAATCGCATTTATCCACAATGATTATATCAGCGTGATTTAATGCATCATCGTCAACACATCTCTGCTAATGTCTAACACTCGTTCACTAATCCTTCCGAAAGATAACCGTTCATTCATTACACTGTTACCATAGTTTCACCAAGACATTTGCAGTAAAACTTTGGTTACCGCGGTGGGATTGCGATGTGCTAGCACGTACCTTAGAGTATGATATACATTTACCGTTATACCGTAGTAGGCTAATAATTACGGATGTTTAAGCGAAGAGGTTTTGTCTCTGAATCATGATATAGCAACAGTACATGTACCGTGATATTACTGGTTGTTTGATAACGCTGTGTGCATCTTTACATGTTTCTCACCTTTGTTTTCTGTTCCTGCTGCCTCCGTAATGTGTTTTCAGAGTTAACCATAAAAATTCAAAGCTCTTATGATTTATTGTAGAATTAACCATGTAATATAGAAATAGCATGGTTTCCACATGATACCTCCAGTGTGCTCTATAACTTTATTAATTCTGTCTTTCATCTCAGATCGCTGCTTCACTCTTCCTTTCATTAACAGACCTCATTAAAAGAAGTAGAGTGGAAAACACATCTGTCCATCTGCAAAGAATTCCAGTCTCTGTATCCCAATAATGGACCTCTGCTAGAAAGACTGAAAGAGGCAGGAGGATCCCGGGAGGAATGGGGTAGAATTGGCCATGAGGGTCCCGGCACCAAATTGCTCTGATCGACCAAAATCGGGATCAGGTGAGATGCCTGAGAATGGACGTTCCCGGAGGAAACGTGTTCCGAAAACATGCGACTGCTGTGGGCCAAACTGCAAGCCCCACGTGCCAGGACATGACCAAATTACCAAGAAACGTGGCCGCAAGAAGAAAGAGATGGTTAACCACGAGAACGTCGCTACTGAGGAGGAGGTGGCTTCCTCGGAGATGGAGTTGGTAACTTTGGATGCAGACACTGCGACTGTTTCTGAGATGGAGGAGGCAGCATTTCCCAAAGGGAAGCCAGATGTTTCCCAGACTGAGGGAAAGATCGTTTCTGAAGTGAATGAAGCCTCCGTCATGGTTAACGGGACGGAGAAAAGCCATCAAACGGATACCAACTGTTTGGTTCCTCCTCTCTGTGCATTCACTCACACCAAAGAGCTCAGCTCCACTGAGCAGGACCACTTCGAAACCAGTGCCATGAAGGACAGCGGTGACATCCTGGTCGGTTCGGTTAGACGAAGTGACTCGCAAAAACCCCCTGAATCACAGCCAGGTGTTTCTGCTCAAAGTGATGCCATGGAAACTGAGCCCACTTCCTTGAGTGCTAATATCAGCAACAGCGTGTTTTGGGACCACCTTTACTGCAGGCCGCTTCCTGGGGAGTCCAAAAACTCATGTCCTGGGGTGACGGGAAACCCGTCTGCATTGACTCCTGTTGAAATCACCACAGAGGGAATCATTGAGGTTATTCATGGTACATATGCTTTAGGTTTTACACGTATTACTAATCATTTCACACATGCTGTCATCTTCTGTTTGTATAAACATGCTTTGATCTTCTCATCCGCCAGAATTCCTGGAGCAGTTTTATGAGAAGTATGGAAGCTTCACCCCATTAATTGACACCGACGTCCTTGATCACCTAAATAAGACATTTCCGTCGGACCTGAGTGACAGGCAAGTTTAATATTATATTGAGCATTTATCAGCTAAACATTAGTTTATGTGAACGATCAAAAGGTGAAAAGCAATGACCAGTTTAGAGGGTCCCGGGTGCCCCCTTGGCCATGAGTAAACTTTATAGTTTTTCGTTTCTCAGAACAAAGCTATAAATCATGTACTGATTTACATTTATATTACTGTTGTCCTTAAAAACATCCAGTAAAAGATAGTGAACAGGTTCTGTAGTTTAAGGGATACTTCAGCCTTGAAACATGCTATAAAGCGCTGTCAAAAGCATGCCAAACTAACAGGTGGGGATAAAAGCCTAACCATAAAGCCGTGTTGACCAATCAGAAGCCTGAAATCTAATGACAAACAAAAGAGATAATGGCACGCATTCAAACGTCGTATGCCAAATCTGCGGTTTCACCGCCTAAAGGAAAGAGCACTGAGACTGGAGTCTTAAAACTGAAAAAAGAAAAGAAAAATCAAAATATTGATGACGTAATATTTTTAATGTTATATCAATAATGTCTGCATTTAACTTATTTTAAAACAACCATTAAAGACTACTGTTAAGTAAATAAATATTAGCACGGATTACTCGCTTCGTAGGTGCCAAATGTTTGCCAATTATAACAGTTGTGCACAATTTTCACAATCCCACAAATTCATGCCCTGTTATAAATATCAACACTTTAATATACCTGCCTGTCTCGTGACAGTACATACTGGAATTCATTTTTTGGTACCTATAGAGCAGGGGTGTCAAACTCAGTTCCTGGAGGGCCGCAGCTCTGCACAGTTTAGCTCCAACCAGCTCTAAACCACACCTGCTTGGAAGTTTCTAGTATTGCTGAAGATGTTGATTAACTGAATCAGGTGTGTTTGATTAGGGCTGGAACTAAACTGTGCAGAGCTGCGGCCCTCCAGGAACTGAGTTTGACACCTATGCTATAGAGGGTACGCATTGACGTCACTTCTACATGAACTCCACATATACCACATGAACACGCCTCCTTGAGTGGTAAAACAAAATGGCTGTTTATAATGGGGGAAACAAAGAAACTGGGACTAAAACACGCAATTATTTGCTGAAATTAAAAGCAGTTGGACTCAACAGTGATCTTTACAACTTGCATATGAATCAGGTGTCTTTGTACACTTAAATGTTGTGCGGAAATGCGATTTCTAATATTTATTTTGTACCCAAATTTCAATGCTGGGGATATACACACAACAAAACCTTAAAGGGGTCAAATGACATGGCTAAAACTAATAATATGGTTTGTTTTAGATTAATTTTAATGTATATACACGATTTAAGGTTAAAAAACGCTGTATTTTACACACAATGTGCATGTTTGTATCTCCTCTTTGCTCCGCCTCGCTGATTTTTTACAAAGCTCATCGCTCTGAAAAGCGAGGTGTGCTATGATTGGCCAGTTAAAAAGTGCGTAGTGGTTGGTCAAATACTGCAACGGTGTAAGGGAAATGTAACGCCTCTTACCATATTCAGAACATCATGTTCCCAAGCAATTGTACTGACAGACAGGTGATGAAATGTCATCGTGACTTCCTTAAATCAATTCGATCCCGAATCTGATACGGAAAATGAAGATGATCAAGCTGATATATCAACTTTGCCAGCACGACTTGATCCGGATGTAAAGGATTGGTAATGTTTTATTAAAAAATATTATGTTAAAGAGTTAAAAACTATATCTTACTGTTTCACCTTTTATAAACAACGTTATAAAGACTATAAACAAACAACCATATACATCATACAGAGTCTGTGTGAGATAGTAACAAGCTCGCGTTACAGCAGGGAATAGTAACATAATAAATAACGCAAGCGCGTTTTGGCCCTTCTTGATCAACCAGTGTTACGCCACGTCTCGTCACGACTCAGCAAAGACAATAAATCTCATAATAAACACGACAATTGTTGCGTCTAGTTGGAACATTATTACTCATTATTAGGACTTATGTTATCTTTTTTTCACATTGCGCACGTGTCGGCTTTTGCAGATCACAAACACACAACATACTCAACTGGCCTTGAAAAAAAAACAAAGTCTTTTACAATGAAAATATACCTACAGGCTGCGAATCTGAAGCGAAAGCTAAGTTTAAATGGTTGGAATGGCCCCACTTTTTAACCAAATCTTTCGCACATAGCCGGTCTTAATCTCTCTCCCACATTCGTGAAGCAATCGTCGGTGAAATGCACCGCACAAACTTAAACATTGGGATTGTACTTTTCTGGAACAGAGTTCACGAGGTGTTTCAGGCAGGTCTAGGTTCGCAATCGCTTTTAGATAGAATGCATCTTTTTTTCCGACACTTCAATTTTAGCAATTGTAGGTGTGTAATACATGCATGAGTGTGTCAGAGTGTGCTTGTTGTAGGTCACTTGGAAGAAATGCATAGGAGCACAGGCAAGACCAGCCTTGTACTTGGCCACTTCTGCCGTTACGCACCAAAGTCACAAAAAAAACACTTATTCGCGCCATATGGCCCTTTAAAGTAAACATTTTCTACTCCAGCAAAACTCGTTTAAATCTTACAAGATTTACATTGCTCTTTTGAAAGTTTACGTTGTTGACAATACTTTACAATGTTAAAAGCAGCTATCTCTATTTATTCCGTTCTAAACAGAGAACTAAACTGTTCTAAACTGTAAACGTGGATGCATTCAGTCTTTCTTCCACTCAGTGGGCGTGAATCGCTTGACGTCACGTGGTGTGACCTGTGCGGTGATGACACGTAAATCCTCTACAGTAAAAATGTCATTTTTATTACGTTTTTAAGTTTGCTTGCTCATCAGCTCTTAAGGGATAATGGGATAGAATTGTGTTCATCTGATGATCTGGGCAGAAGCAGTAGATTATCTGATGTTTGTTTACTTTCTTGTATACTCTGCTGGAAAGTCCAGGAAAGAGTTCTTCCGACTCAGGTTGGTGTGTTATCTGCCCTAATGCAAACATTTTACTGTATGACGTGTTTGTTTCCAGAATGAAGCTCGTAACGGCAGAAGTGGCCAAGTACAAGGCTGGTCTGGCCTGTGCTCCTATGCATTTCTTCCAAGTGACCTACAACAAGCACACTCTGACCTTAGATGACCTTTCAACACTCGACGACCAAAATTGGGTAAATGATCAGGTAAGTGTCTTCACAATACACATGGATTCTGGTACACCGAATTAAAGTCATTCATTATTAAATAAATACATGTTTGATGGATTTTTGCAGGTGATTAACATGTACGGAGAATTGATCATGGAAGCTACAAGCCACAAGGTGAAATTATTGTACTGAACAGTAATGTATTTTTATTCTCTTGCCCAGATCCATCTCAGTACTCAGTGCCTGGTACTTGTTCAGTAGAATTGATCTCTGGTTCACAGTCACTAAAACAGAAATATACTCATTCTGCACAACATTTCTGACAGCATTGATTTAAACATTGCTCTTTCTATCTTTTCTAGGTTCATTTCTTCAACAGTTTCTTTTACCGGCAGTTTGTAGCAAAAGGTTATGAAGGAGTCAAGCGATGGACCAAAAAGGTAAACCTCACCAGTGCGAGAACTGGTAAACTGGACTTAAACCTTGTTTTTGGCATAATCAGAGACTGATTTTGCAGTCTTGAAAAAATCTGGAGAGATTTCATCTGATATAGGGGTTTGGATGCAGTACCGTCCAACAGTAGGATGCATCAAAATGTCGTGCATAGCTGAGATATTACAATTATAACAATGAGAATAAGTTGTGTGTATCAACTGTGTCTCTTGCCGTATTTAAAAGTATGATTAAAATGTTATTTAAATGACATTACTCACCCTCATGTTGTTTACATCTTTGGAACCAAAATGTTTACTGGATATAGTAGGAGGGAATGGGATCCTTTTCTCATCCAGGACACAAAAACTGTATAAATGAACTCCACAAGACTCATGACATATGCGTCAAGCATCCTGAAGGCATACAGATGGGTTCGGTGTAGAAAAATTATATAATACTTTGTTTCAGGCTGTTTTTGATCTTTGTGTGTGTATCCAAGTAAAACTGAACAGCTGTCTGTTGTTTCCAAAACTGAGACGGGAGAATTGAAGGTAAAACGAAATTATTAACTTTGATTCAAGTTATTTAATCAAATAACGGAATCTGATTTATTTTCTACACCCAAACCAAATGTATGGCTCCAGGACTGCCCCTTTAGGTAAAATTATTAGAATGCAAGTTCGCCTAGCCTAACCCTATTGCTTGACATCTTCAGGTTGATCTTTTCTCTAAGAAATTAATCCTTATTCCTCTCCACCTGGAGATCCACTGGTCGCTCATAGCTGTGGACGTCTCCAAGCAGAACATCAACTTCTACGACTCCCAGGGAATCCTGTTCAAGTTTGCTGTGGATGTAAGTGCCCTTGAACTATGATTCAGAATGCAATCTTAAGTCGGAGCCAGTAGCCTCGCGTTCAGTGCTCCTACATATGGCGCGGTTGCACTCTGGGAGACCTGAGTCCCGACTCGTGGTCCTTCCCTGATCCCATCCCCTCTCTCATCCACCTCAGTTCCTCAAAATTAATCTTTAACGAAAACGGATGAGATCTTTACAAAGATCTGATGTGTGACTCTTCTCCACAGCACGTTCTGAAATACATCCTGGCAGAAGCTAAAGAAAAGAAACAGCTTGCCTTTCAAAAAGGCTGGAAGATGGTTATAAACAAGGTCTGTGACACACGCTCATATTAAAATCCCCCTGAAGTTTTGACCAAAACAAATTGTTTCGATGCTTCCCTTTGGCTTATTTTTAATTGTTTCCAACTTTTCCTTAGACCATTCCACAGCAGAAGAATGACAACGACTGTGGAGTTTTTGTCCTGGAGGTAAAAATATGTGAATAATTGGGTTATATACACCATACAACACTACACTGAGCAACCCACATACCAGCTTGCAGATTTAAAGACACTCTGACCAGTCAAAGGCTTTGTTCACACTGTCAGTTTTTGCGATTGAAAATCATATTTAGTTACAGGTGTGAGTTTGGAAATGTCCTGTTCACACAGCGGCTTACAGTCACAGTTTTCATACGGTGTGTATGAACGAGCAACCAAGTTCATGCCAGTGTACTAGCTACACATGACGACTGTAACTATAGTGATGGAGGAATATACCAAAATATTGACTGAAGGCGCGATTCTGTCCGCAACATGCTAAAAGCACATCATCAGTGAGCACTGTACATTAACACAGTGACAGGGATTGACGGGTGACATGACACATAACTAACTAGTTGTCTAGGATGATTCCGTTCACACAGCAGGCTTCTCTGTAAATCCGGTGTGAGTTTGGTTATAGAATATAAAATTACTCCCCATAAAATAAAACGTGTTTATTTTCTCCAACATCAGCATAGGTTTACATAACCAGCACTTGTTATATGAAAAGATGATAAGATGTCCTTTTCCTTTGCAGTACTGCAAGTGCCTGGCATTCTTGAAGCCACTCCTGTTCACACAAGAAGACATGCCACGGGTGCGCAAGAGGATCTACAGAGAGCTCTGTGACCGAAGACTATCTGATTGTTCAAACCAAGACGAAGCCACATAGAAAAGACCAAGAGACTTGTGTTTGGATGACGAGCAAAGCCGGTTGGATTGGAGTTCATGGAGAGACTTAAGGAAATCTAAAGGTTTGGTCAGGCAGAGCCTGAGGTTCCTGTCCAAACGTTCCTATTGGCTTAGAAACTTTAAAAGCGGTTGACTTTACCTCTTTGCTTGACATCTGCTGTGCAAATATGCCTTTTTCCCAATCTCCTCAACTCTGAATTTATTGGAGGATGCTGTGACAACATCTCTTTCTCAAGCTGGAGGTGCTGAAAGAATCTGACTAAAACAAAACTACTTGCTAACTATTGTCATACATTTTTGCAGCATATAACGCAGCCATAACACAGACCATGTGTTTCTGTCAGGTTTTTTGTTTGTAAATCATGCAATTTTGCTTTGCACCATAAAACTCGAAGGATTTTATTGATGTAACGGTCAAGGTAAGAAACATTTATTAAGGCAAGCTGTTAAATGAATGTACTGTTAAACATGGAGGATTTCACCTGTTCACTTCAGTACATTTGCATCCTTTTTGTTAACTTAGTTTGTAATAGAGAACAAATGAAATCATAAAAGAGCCTCCATCACATAATACATCCAAAATATTATATCCCCAAACTCACAATAGAGGCCCGATCTCTGAAGGCTGCTTGTTTAAATAGTTTGATATTCTCTTGTAGTAAATACCGGTGTTCTCTTTTGAGCACTTTTGACACTTTCTCAAACATATTTCCTCTCCTATAGCAGTGAATCAGGTTGTTGTATTGCATAAAGTGTCATTATTCTGTCACGTTTGGTCATTTAAAGGTCACTTTTAAATGAGAGCAGGGAGTTTATTTTATTTATATATTTTGCTTTGTTTAAATAGTGGAGGCTGGTCTGAAGAGAAAGCATCTTTTATACCATGGCTTAAGGCAAAAACACTGCATACTTCGGCCATGTTGATAATTACGTTTATGATTCATGATGGATTCATTTCAGTCATTATGGCATTCTGTTAGATTTTTTTATTACCTTACAATAATTTTGGTACAAGGACAGTAAATGTGTACTTTCTCAGATTCAAACAATTTTAAGAGTAACTGCTGAATGCTGTCATTTTACTTGAAATGTACATACAGCTTTTAACCTCAGAGAAGTGAGTTTCTGACTACTAGTTTGTCATTATTTAAAATAATGCATAAAACCACTTTGAGTTCCTTGTGCTCCTTCTATTGCTGGGTTTACAAATGTTTTTTTTTCTACTTTCCACAAAAATCAGGCATGAATCTTTAGGATATGAGCTATTTTATTTGAATCTAAAGCTCATGGCATCATCAGCCTTGTTAACAAAATGTGGGGATCTCTAAATAATGTTCAACTTAAACTATGGAATTTTGTTCATGAGACGGTTGCAGATTTTCCTAAATGAAACTATCACACAGTGGGCCTTTGCTAGTTGGTGACCAGATTGATGGTTTGTAGTTACTAATGAACATAGAGTAGGCCAGTGTCCAGGGGGAATAAATTCATGCAATCCAGGGTAAAGAAGAATATGGGCCCCTTTTACTATCAGGCCTTAAGGGTCCCTGACCCTTTTATACTGTAGGACCTTTGCTCTATCAAATTATTTCAACCTCTCTTGCAGCTTTGTGTGATCAACGTGTCATGTTTATTGTTATAAAAACACATTTTCCAAGGTAAAAGATGCATGTATGCCTGAAAGAATGTATTAAGAACTGTCTAAATTTACACACTTTACTTAAGCTATAAATTCATATTTGAATGCCAGAATTAACAATCTGTAGAGTATTTACAGCTGAAGAGAGCGCTTTAGTTAAGTCTGTCATTTCTGTATGAATCATGTCAATTCCAGTCCAGTGTCTGTTGAATTTCAACAGAAACAAGCCTCAGGAATGACATACTGTAGTCATCCATGAGCGATGTGAAAGACTGAGAAAGTGGAAAGAATATTGTCCTGATGATTTTGTTGTTGTTGCTATTTTGCTATCAGAAGTTCTAATGTGTCAAAGGTCACCACTTCTAGGTGCTTACTCGCGATTTCCCGTTCTTCCCTTGGTCTGTCATGTAACTACACACATAGGACCTCAAGGTCGAGATGTCAGCTTTCTCATTCAGACCAGGATAATGTTCCCCAAACAATGATAATTGAATTATCATTGCACAATTTTATTTATTATCAAGGACACCTGTCTGGCACTATTTCTTATTCATACATACCAATTGGTTCTTCATTTTAAAATCCTTATTTTCATTGGAAGATAAATGCTGATTTACAATTTATAAGAATCTCACAAAAGGATATAATTGAAGCGAGGTAGAGCCAAGAAATCTACATATTCAATCAGTTTGTCTGAACAGCGCTTTTATTTGGAGTTTGGGATAAATTATGTCACTAATTACCAGAATTAAACAATTGCATAAAAATAGTAAACTTGGAAAAACTGAAAATCATTTTGACGTGGTCTAGTTTTTTCACCGGCTGTATCTTAAATGACCGGTCTTGAATGGTACTGTCAGTTTTTTGTAGTTAAGGTGCTGGTAGTGGATGACGAGAACTGCTGAGTGAATGCTGGCAACCAATGCAATTTTACTTGTTCTGTATCCCATACATTTTTTTTTTATTAGAGCTAAGGAATTAAATAAGATTTCTTGATTAGCCAAAAGCAAAAAAACACCACGATTATCAAATCTCAGTAAGTCTTCAACTCTCAGCTTGAAAGCCTGGATCCCATGAATTAATTAAAGAAGCCAGCAATAATTAAACATCATGAAGTTTGCAATAAGCAATTTATACTGTTACATGCATGTGCTTATTACATGCATGCGACAAAAACCTTTATTACCATTACCGTTAAGGCATCATGCAGCAAGATCCACGGCACCCATGACAAACACTTGCATTCAGTAGATTTTACCGTAAATACAAAATTAGGAATCACACAGAAAGGGACAAAGATTACAAAATTTTCTAATTTATTAAAAAAGGAATGCACACAAACAAAACACCTTCAGGGCTAAACTGAATGAGGCAATGGACATTACTAATGAACTCATGCTTTTCTGCTCTAATATGTACTTTACCATCAAAACCTTTACAGATTCGCTCCATAATCCCATTGTGTGAATCCCAAAAACTAAAATTTTTGAAGTCCCTCTGGTGCCTTCTGAAGATGAGCTAATTTCCCATAACCCCCCCTCGCAGGATCATAATCTTGCCTGTATTCATCTCTGACCTGTAAAAGGCAGATAGAGCACACAAATGGTTCATTTCTGCACAAGTTTTCCATAACCCCCTCTCGCGGGGTCATAATCTTGCCTGTATTCATCTCTGACCTGAAAACACAGAGACTCGACTTGTAAAGACTGCTGCAGCTAGTAACAGTACACAAGCAACAAACATACCTTACATGCAATTGTTAAATGTAAACTGTATAAATCAGAATTAAATAGAACATTAAAAAGCCGTTGATGCTGGTGGTTTTAGTCTCCACTGTATATAATAATATTCTTACAATCTGTTGTTACCGGCAACATTTTTGATAAACGTAATGTTAGTAACATTTAATTGCAAGAAGTTTTCATAAAATGATATGAATTTTTTTTTCTGTGCACTTACTTGTCCACCTGATTTTCCCCCGGCCGTACTGTCTTCCTTCTTTGAAGCCTGCGTCCCAATCCGTTCGGATGATCCGGTCGTCCAGCCTGGAGCCATTGACAAATCTCAAAGCATTCTCTGCATCAACACGACTGTAATATCTTCAAATTCAAGTTAAGAAACTAATTTTTACATAATTCTTTAAAAAAATCTGCTCAAAATCTGTGTACTAGGAATAACACTGCAACAATCTTGTCTGTGTATGTGTGTCTACCACAAATTAACCATTGCCTCACTACATTTATCTTGATAATTGTTTTAGACTATATTTTGCACAAGTAAAGTTTTACAGGTATGGAATGACATAAGACGAATACATGATGATAGCATTTTCAGTTTTGGCTAAACAACACATTTAAGGGTAGACCTGACTGATTTCTAAAAGTATTTCCAAGTAGAAAGGATACTCGACGAAGCAGAAACCACAGGCAGTCTTTTTGACTTTATCCAGACCGATGACGATCCTCTTGACATCTCCACTCTTAGAGAAGAGCTCGTGTACCTGCTCCTCTGTGGTGTAGAAGGACAGATTGCCTACGTACAGCGTACAACTCTGTTTCAACAGCTTCTCCTGCTCATGGCGGTTTCCCTGAACACATTAATACATCGCATCACTCTTCCTTCTGAACACATGAGATCAAATAAAAAATGAAGATAAACTGAACACTTAACAATTCAGTCATGCAGTGCTTTACTGGTCCTCTGATATCTTCATTTTTAAAGCACTCCTCACATATTGCGAAACCAGTTATATGCATTTTACAAAAAACAATACCGATATAAAAAGAGAAGCCTACACAGCAACAAGAAAAACATACAACACTAGATTTAATTGCAGGTGTTGTGAAAACATGAGCTCGCACATGTTTAGAAAGAATTTCTTGAACACAATGAAAGCTACAATCTTTACTCACTTACCTTAAAATGTTGGTCTCTATATTGGCTTATATCAACATACGAATCGCTGAAAAGGGCGTTTAATTTAGCAGACATTATCACTGAACGTTAAATAAAAAACCAAACGACTCGAAAGCCTTCTTCTTCTGGAGTTTAAAGGCGGTTGACAGGTCAATATAAAAGGAGCATTCGCGCCACCTACTGGAAAGGAGTGTGGAGCGCATGACGGTAGGGAGTTTTAAATACAAATTTAGATTGGAAAAACCATTGGAAAAGAAATTAGATTGGAAATTCTATACATCATTCCTGTTTCGTATAATGTATAATTCATAGTTTCGAGACTCGTCCTGCAGCTGCGTGACGCGACTCTTGCGAGTTTCAAGGAAATCTCGTTATTTAATCTCGCGACAGCACCTGCGTCACAAACTATAATGGACGCGCCCAGGAGCATTGGATGCTCTGCTCGAGCGACGAGAAAAGCGCAAGAAAAGGCTAAAATAATTCAGCGCGAGACACAGGAACAGGCAGCAAAAGCGGTATGAACATTAAACATTTAATATATATCTCTTAATAAAGAAAGCATGAGTTCCTGAAGGCATCGCAGCTGCTTAATGCAAATGATGTCAGTAAGTGAATATCTTTAACCTATTTGAGAGATTACTATCGTCATTTATTTGTTGCAGTGAAACAGCAGCCTCCCCTGACAACCCTGCCTTTTATAACAAGCCTTCTTTCTAAACAATGCGAATATAGTATATTTGTGTCAGTAAAACATAGTTCACCAAGTTATTGATTTTACTTGATAAACTGTAAAGACTAAAACTGTAGGTGTCTATAGAATTCAAATCAAACTATTCAGTATTTGTAGCAGTATTGGTGACTTGATATCAGCAGCCATGGGTTAAACATTAACGTTAGTCATTTCCCGGACACTTTTGTCCAAATTAGCTTCCACATGAGGTAACCAAAAGAAGACATTTGTAAAACACAAGGACAACAATGCGGTGCTATAAAACTCAGCGAGCCCACTACAGTACGAAGTGCATTATCACGGTGGCCAGCTCAGAAGGGTAACTTCTACGCACACAGACACAGATTAATGGGGAAGACACACAAGTTAGATCCATAAAAAAGAAGAAGAAGAAGAAGAAGCAGTCTGCTATTGGAAGCACTCGTCTCCTAAAACAAGAGAAACAAAACAAAAAAACAATCATGTTGAAATGATAAAATCTCAAAACGACAGATACCACAATTATCATATGGCCGTTATCGATACAATGTCTCACTATTGTAATGTCAGGGATACTGGGCAGACTGACACCAATGGAATCACAGAACTGTAGAAAAATCACATGTTTAAATGGTTAATATTTGTGACTCATTTTGCAACTTTTATTTAATAATTTTTTTATTTTGTAAGAGGTGCTTGAAAGCTGTTGGCAGATGCCAGAGCAAGCGATTGCTTGCTGTCTCAATTCAACATCTGTTTTTAGGTGAGAGGTTGTCAGGCTGAATGTCAGTGTCGTTATTCTATCTTGTTAAGAAATAAAGTCTTTCAGATGTTATAAAGTGCTGTACTCAGCACAAAAGAAACTACTTTTATTTTACACGTTTCATGCCCTTTCTCGACAATGTGTTTGTGTTATGAATGCTTCTTTGGTTTTAAATGCAAATGACGATTAAAAACACTACACACAGAGCTAAAAGCAAGAAAACATGTGTGGACGAGAGCCAAGACAGAAGACTAAGAAGTGCTGTTTAACCACAAGTTAATCTATCACAGATACAGTCATTATTACAGATGGATACATTTTTTTAAAATGTGACGCCAAATATACATGGGTGGACCTCCCAAGTAAATGCATTGTATTGGAAACGGTGATCAGTTACGGTGGTGGCTTAAACCAACAATTAAAAAAAAAATAGTTTGGTACTGCTATTTAATAACCTTAACCTTATAGGCTGTCCATTTACCCATATTAGTCACAATTTATTTTAGTGCATGTTAGAATTAATACTAATGCTAAAAAACTGACAAGAAAGGTTGTAAAGGACAAATCTACTGATCATCAATTATCACTCCCAGGTTTCTGGTCATCCTGGAAGGTATATGGGTTGATCAGGCTCATTGAATAGAGAGGTTGTGATGAATCTTTGGTTAGGCTGAGATAGGGGTGGGCGATCTTGAAAAAGACTCAAATCACGATTTTTTTCTAGATGGATCACGATTCACGATTTTATCACGATTCTTCTTCAAGTTGGTTTTAAGACTATTTTGTAAATTAAAGGGGCTACAATACAGCCAAACTATGTCCCCATATAAAAATATACTCTTTACCAATTATATTTTGAAGAATATTTTAATCAAGTTAATATTTAATGCAAGTGCAAGACCATAAATCAGCTGTTAGAAAAAACTTTTGAATTTTGTTTTGCATCTTGTTGCGGCACTCGGAGTAAAGCTGTGGAATGGCCGTGGAGGAAGAATATTTGCGGCTGGGTTTTCGTTACGTGGATCTACGACTGTGAGCAGTCTTTTAAAGCTCGTCATTTTCCACAGTCTTTATTGTAATAATGTATTTGGTCAGGTAAAATGCGACTGCGTCAGTTACATCTTTCCAGCGCTTGCTCATTCTTTCAGACTGAATTCCTTTCTCAAATCCTTCTTTCGCTAAAGTCGTTTGTTTAAGCCTTGTAGTTCCCGGATGCTTGGTTGTACCTGATTTACCCGCATGTGATCCGTTTATAATGTGACTGTCGGCATACTCTTTCGGGCGCTTTCTTTTGAAGTGGTTAAAAAGGTTCGTTGTGTTGCCATCCGACGTGCAAATCTTATCATTGCCACATTTGCAAATAACTGTTGTTTGGACCGTGTCAGTTGGGGAAAACCCAAACCATTTCAATATTACTGATGTAGAATTGTTTTTAGGGAACAACTCTTCCGTGTTTCCCTCCATCGTCACTGACCGCGTCTCTTAATCTTACTGAATTCACAAGCAACGTGTACGAGCTTGTTAACATGACCCAATCTATCTATAGGATGTTAACGAAATTCAATAGAACAGCAACGGATATAACATGTCTTGCACTATATAGGACGATTTAACGATTATTCCGAAAAAGTGGATCGTGCAGTCATTTTAATCGTTCGCGATCAAATATCGTCATATCGCACACCCCTAGGCTGAGATCTAGTTCAGTTCTGTTTTTGCAAGTTTCAGCTGCAAATGATGGTCCTTCATCCAGAGTGAAATGTCACTCAGGCATGCTGAGATACGCGCAGAAACGGTTGTCTGATTGTCTGGGTGGTATGAAAAGTGGAGTTTTGAGAGCTTATCTAATACATGGTGGAAAGTATTATTTACAAAGAATGAAGCAAAGTCAGCTGTTTATTCAGATGAATGTGGCGGGGCAGGCAGACAAAGAGAGAACAAGAGTCAGGCGACTTGCTGATTTTTGAGTGGCACTACTTCTTAGTCTTAGTAGAGGAGACATCAGTGGAGAAGGAAGAAAGAGGAGATTGATGGAGACAGAGGTCAGTGGTATCTCTTGGTTTGCGCACTTTCTTTCAGCAGACCTAAGCCTGGACCGGAGAACATCAGATAACCAGGGGGCGGAAGGGGTTGCACAGACTGGTCTAGATGTAAGAGGAAATAAGTTGTCTAAGGAGGATGCTAGTGTGGAGCAGAGAGGGTCGGTAGCGCTGTTAGTATTCAATAAAGTTCGCTGTTTAGGGGAAGGGAGCATGGAGGAGACTGCAGAGGATAAGCGGGATGGAGAGAGCTCAGAGGTTGTGCTGGAATGTGACCAGTTGGGGGGGTTATTATAATTACCAGTTACCAAAATGACTGTTCGGGTGGAAGTCATGGTGTTTTGATGCCTAACCACATTGTGTTCAGGGCACTGTGAATCAACTGTGTATTTGATCAAATCTGTGTTAAAGATATCCAGAATCCTGCATAAGTGTGAGACTGAGCGGACGCAAGAGGAGCTGCTCACTGCTGCTGGAGCATCCGGACACTGTGCTGGAGCTGAGCAGAAGGCAGACACGAAGACACCTGCTGAAGAGAAAACAAGAGGAGGTGCATTTCATACAGACTCGTCAGAAAGTTCCTCAGTCTATATTTCACTCTCACTGATTGTGTCTTTGATAATCTTTGAGGTCTCCGATGATGCTGAAAACCTGAAGACTAAAGTGAAGGAGCTGGCGAAAGCAATGCAGCAGGCCCAGAATGTGGTCATTTACACTGGAGCAGGAATCAGCACTGTATGTCATTCCTCTCTGTATTCCTGCATGATATAGCTATTCAGCCTTTGACTGATGCATGATTATGCATTTACTCTAAAAAGGAGTGGTATTTTAATAATGTATTATTATTAAGTAAGGTAATGAATATGTGGTATAGTATGTCTGTTGGTGCTCTGTTTAATATGCACGTTAACTGTTGCATTTTCCTCAGGCTGCTTCTATCCCGGATTATCGTGGGCCGAATGGAGTGTGGACTCAGCTACAGAAGGGCCGATCGGTCAGGTAAAGGTTCTAGTTTCTTTGACAATGATACTGATTTGTTGTGTTAAAATATGGATTCTATGCTATTATACAGTACTGCCCATCCCAAAACAAGTTCAGCTCCCTGAATCACTCTTTCAGAATATGAGCCTGTTAAATCCTGGCATTGTCATCTTTGAATATTCCTGTGCCTTTAGGGAAGAAAGAACCCATTGATGGAATAACCTGGTCATTCAGTATATTCAGGAAGTCAGCTGACCTCATTCTTTGGGCACATTGCTTTGCTGAACCCTAGACCTCCAATCCAATGGGAGGCTCTTACCTACAGTATTTGCTTGGTTAAATCCAGGTGGTGACTTTTTTTTGGATGGGTAGTGTATTATTTTGCACTGCTGTGGTAACATCTGTATGTATATATCAGTACGTCAGACCTGAGTCGAGCTGAGCCCACACTCACACACATGTCCATCTGGATGCTACACAAAGTAAAGATGGTAAGGGGTGTCACATGATCAAACATTTGTGAAAATGCTCAGTTTTAGTATGAAATTAAAAGTCTGAATCATCTCAGGTTCAGCATGTGGTCTCGCAGAACTGTGATGGTCTTCACCTGCGCAGCGGCCTGCCCAGAAACAGTCTCTCTGAACTCCACGGGAACATGTTCATCGAGGTCTGGCAAAGGGATTGAGTTAGAAACTACTTCAGTTAACATATGAATCGTTTGTCTGAATTCACCCTTGTTTAGTCTGAACGTCATTCTGAGTCCACACAATGTAATTTATTTGTCCTGCTACTTATGTAGGAGCTACTGCAGATCTTTGCAGTTTTGTATGTTTAACCAGTATCAGTCTCCAGTGGCATATAGGCCTTGTTGGTCAGCAATTTTCCAAAAAATCGGTGAAAAAAAATCAAGACATTTATGTAAATGACAGTCTGAACGATCTGAATGAATTTATACTCGTTATGCAATAACAGAATAACAATTTCGACTTGTGAAACATTCAGTGTGGTAACAAACGAGTAAATATTAATATTTGCAAATTTAATCGTGCACAACAAGATAAACCCGTGGGAAATATTCCTTCAATCTGAGGCTATAGTTATTTTATAAAATAAAAGCATTGGCCCATGAATGTGATTGATGATTTATGGTGTTTAACATGTTTAACCTTGCTTACTCTTACAGGTTTGTGCTTCCTGTTCTCCGGCACAAGAGTTTATCAGATTGTTTGACGTGACTGAGCGTACAGCTCTGCACAGACATTGGACGGGACGTCTGTGTCCCCATTGCAGATCAGAGCTCAGAGACACAATAGTGCATTTCGGTGAACGTGGCACGCTTGAACAACCTCTTAACTGGAAGGGAGCGTCAGAGGCCGCACAACAGGCTGACGTTATACTCTGTTTGGGCTCCAGTTTGAAGGTAACTGGCATGTTTCGATTTTTTAAGCCCAAATTCCATGTATTTTACTTGATGTATTGTTTATGTTTTTGTCAGGTTCTTAAGAAGTACTCCTGCTTGTGGTGCATGAATAGACCAGCCAATAAAAGACCACAGCTGTTCATTGTAAATCTGCAGGTGATATTTCCATTCATATACCTGTCCATAACCCTTCCATTTTTCTGTTTCCTATCAAATTAATTCGTAATGTATATCTGACGCCCCATTTACACTTGCAGCGACCTTATCACATTCATTTCAATGGTAGCTTAGCGACGTCCAACAACACTTACATTTTTTACATTTATGCATTTGTCAGACGCTTTTATCCAAAGCAACTTGCATTGCATTATACTATACATTTGTTTCTAGGTATGTGCAATCCCTGGGACCAAACAATGGGGCCATTATTCAATATCTTCATACTGTTGTCTTTTCTGTCCTAGTGGACACCGAAAGATAACCTGGCTACTCTTAAAATTCATGGGAAGTGTGATGCTGTGATGCGTCTTCTCATGGAGGAGCTGGGTTTGGAAATTCCAGTCTACAACAGGCAAGAAAAATCCTTTAACCACTCTTTTATACACACATACTTTGACATTTTAGTTGTCATCAAACAGATTTAAAAAAAAGTTACACAGTAATGATTCAGGCATCAAAGCAGTCAGATCACTGCAACATTTATCATTTAATCAGTCCGTCTGTCCATCCATCAATCCAAATTTCAAACCCACCTACCCTTTGCGGTGTCACGGGAGGGCTGGAGTCTATCCCAGCATCTCGGGCCACAGGCAGGTAACATCCTGTATAGATGGCCTGTCCATTGCAGAACACTTATAGTCACAGACTCACATATCTAAGGGAACAAAACCCCACAAAGTGGGGTTAACCAGTGCATAGTGATTGGACAATTACTGCAAGCATGTGATGGAAATGTAACCCTCTTACCATATTTGGAACATCAGGTTTCAAAGCAATCGCACTGACTGGTTTGCCCACCTTACTTGCATATACATTTGGACGGTCTTAGTCAAATCATACCACTAACTGACGTAGATCTGTGGGGTGTGATAACACGAGGCATTTCAGGCAGGTCTGTGTGAGTATTTTCTTTTAGATAGAAAGCATCTTTTGTTACGACACTTAAATTTTTTGCAATTTTACGTGTCAAATACACCCACGGGCAACTTATAACTTGCCACAGAAAATCACGTATTCTCGCCATATGACCGCTGTAAAATGTTTAGAACTCATGTTAACATCATGAATTATTAGTATTGTTTTTAGTGTGTAAACAGTTGATAAAACTTTTAAAATTAAGAAATTGGGATGGTTTACTCATCATGTAACATTCATTTAAATTTGTGAGATCGTAACCAATTCTGCAACTTCTTGCATAAAAGTATGTGAATAAATAGACATAAAATAACAGTTGACCACTTGTCCACTCATTAGAATATTGTGTATTTTATTGTGTGGTTCCTACTAAGCTGTGTTGAGCCAATTTACACCAGGACAGCAACTGTTAGTTTTGTAATGATTCACATTACTTCCCGCTGTGTTTTTCTTTATCAGATCACAAGACCCCATATTCAGCTTGGGAACACCACTCAGTGCAGAAGAGAAGGACAGTCACACTCGCAAAGAAATTGCACCTTTTTCTGCTCTAGAGGACATTTCGCAAGAACCACAGGCCCAAGCTGAAGCCAGACCGCTTCAAGGGGGTTGGTTTGGAAAGGGTTGCTCTAAATCCAGAAGAAAAAAGAAGACCATATAGTTCATGGAGAAGATGTGTCGCTGCTGCTCAAATGACCATTTTGGGTCAGGAGGCTCTGGTTAAATGTTTCTGATAGGACATTACTGGCGTAGGTGTGAGGTTAAGTGTATGGGTGAGAAATTTTTATTTAACTTGAAGAGGTTTTAGGAAGCCTTCTTTGCCATGATGTTTTGCTATGTGCACTTTAACTTTAACTCTCAGGTTTTTCCAGTTAGCAATGAGTCATGAGTCATATGACAGTGCTCAACCTCCACATTGATAAGATTAAAAGACCAAAGTGTCATTTATGTGAAACACAAAAATACGTTTATGCCACTCCAAGCATAAACGTATTTAAAGGAATAACTATGTGCTGCAAAACAAAAAAATAGTAAAAACGTGCTGTAGAAGGAACATCAAATTTGTTCAATTTATGCATCATATTAAAAGACTTTTGATGTCATAAAAAACATGTATTTTTCAAAGAAGTTATTGAATATAGTTCATGTCTTTTAAGCTTCTGTCCTGACACTTCTGTGCTACTATTTTGTTAATGTAACAATATCAGGATTGCTGTTTTGGTTAAACATAACCTTACAATATAGTTTACATCGAGGGGAACTTGGACATCTTCATTTTTGCAACGCAAACTCTTAAAAACTCTAAATTTGCGGTGTGAAGATGAATGGATGTCCTAGGCTTGTCGAACGACTTTAGGGCAAGTAACTCATGGCAGAAATATTTTTTACGGCAGCGTTCCTGTCTAAAGATGTTGCTCCTTTAACAAACAAAACCTAAATATATATATTAATAACATCAAATGTTTGTTTTGATCTTTAACAAATGGTGCTGTTACATGAAAATGAAGCTCACATACAACTTTGTGTAAATGTATGAGGTTATTTTAGCATCCCACATCTACACCACACAAACTTGATTTGTGGAGTTTTGTGTGAGAATTTTAATAACTGACACCTTGTCTAAACCGGGCACGGTGCAAAATACGACAAAAGACAACAGAATGCATAAGAACCCATTAAAATTTTACATTTCGTGACGCATCGCGTCCTGTGTAGACGTAGTTAGATAACTGTGTTTGCACGGCTACAGTATGGAACCAGATTTAAACAGTGAGTTAGATTGTTATATATGTTTCAGAACAGGATTGCTGAAGTACCAGTTATTTGTATCTCCTTGGTTTTATACTGATTTCTATGTTGGAAAGAGTATTTTATTTAAGAAGTTGGTGTTAATATCTACATCTACTGTAAAGAAAACTTTGAGGATTTACATGACATACCTTATTTAAAATAAAAGATACATTTTGAACTTTTCAAAATTTATTACAACAATGATGTCTTCAAATGCTTAGTTACAGCATGATCCCCCCAAAGAGTAAAATGACCACTTGGCAAAGCATATCACAGGTGTACTTGAAACACAATAATCGGATAAAGAGTCAGTGGGGTCTTGTTCCAGTTTTTATTTGACTATTTAGCCCTTGGTTTTAAGCTGTTTTAATGCAGCGATCAGCTCTGGAAAGGTTGTGTTTTGGAAGTGTCCGCGATCAGTGTATTTGTGTAAATCTGTATTCAGTCCATCAGCTACTTCCTGTTGCTCTTCCCATGGCAGGAAGGGGTCATCTGTAGATCCAAACTGAATGATGTACTTAACGTTTGATCTGATCTTTTCCCACTCCCATGGCCGGCTGAAATATCCTGAGAGTGAAATGAAGTGTGTATCAGCACATAATAAAGTAATAGGCCCCAATAAACAGTGGGTTACAAGTGCATTTTATTACAGCTAAGGGGGTGCCCGCTTAGCTGTTATAAAATGCACTTGTAACCCACTTGGCTAAATTTGCCTCTGCAATATTTAGAGTTTAGACTGAACAAATAAACTCACCGCTCTCACGCTCATTCTCGTCTCCCAAATCTGATGTGTACGCACCCACCAGAATCAGTCCAAACACTTGGTGTGTTTCTGAATACCTAAATGAAACCAACAGAAAACATTTGGGTTTATTGTCTATTCCTTACAGAAACGAGGTAAAAAAACTATTTTGTAAGTCTTCTACTATCAAACCCATTTCAACCTGCTCACATTAATCATCAATTATGTATCAGTACCTCATGGCTGCTGAAGCTCCTGAACTGTGTCCGATAATAACGGTGTCTTCGTCACATTTCAGATCTTTCTCCATGAACGGAAGCCAGACGCTTTCTCTGGCAGTCACTGTCGAAAGAGATCACACATCATTCAATGCTCGATGAATATCGGCGCAAATATCATTCCTGAAAGTCGTGTGAGTGTGAGTACCCGGATCTGGCATATTCTTCATAGCACAGGACAGATCTGACATCTGTAGAGATGATAAACAGATAAATAACGTGTAAAGCGATCTAAGAGAAAGTGAAGTAACTAACTAACCGACTCTTACATGTGGGACTGCAGTCATCATACCTCGTTTATTCGTTTCTTTAGCCACCCGTACCAGTTGCAGTGCTCCATATCTCCTGCGCCATTTCCCGGCACGATTACAACTCTCTTCAGTGACATTTATAATTTACAAACCAACTTTAACGCAAAAACGTACATATGACAAACACAACAGAGAAAGCGAGGAACAGCAGAGTTGTTTTGCACATACTGTGCTCACTTATGCCACCTGCTGCCAGTCCGCCACGTTTAAAATACCTTTTATATATATAAAAAGTTCCGCCACCTTTTATATATATATATATATGTGTGTGTAACATTTATATAGAATTTGTCAATTTTCAGCTGTGCTTTAGCGAGACAAATAACATTCTTTGTCATTAGCCAAATTCAGTGTATTCTTGATGTATGGATTATTTTTCAGTATCAATTTCTCAAATATTTTCAACTTTCCTTGCTCGATTTTTCCAATGATCTTAAAGTCATCCACAGATCCCCGTTCATAAACATATATTGAAGAGTGGCAAGATATGTTATATCATATTTTGCTTTTCACACTCTGTTGACACCAAATAAAAACATACAATTCCATCTCTGTTCATCCTCAATTTCATCTTTTTTATCAACCAACAGTTATTGTATCACATTTTTCATTCTCATTTCAAATGTCTGCAACTTTGTAAGACCGTATGTAAAACCCGCTCATCCTAGGCTCGAGTGCATTCTTTATGGTCAAAATCCAAATGGAGGAAAAAGTTACACTTTTACTTAAGAGGAAAATTCCAACTGTTGTTCACAGTGTTGCAGTGATTATTATAACTGATTTATCCGTGAACACCATTATTTAAAAATAAAAATGGCTATTGTAATATTTAATCAAAGACATTAAGCTCCCTTTCCCCTCTCAACAAAAATTCTTCATCACATGACGAAAGCAACAAAAAAGGGAAGGGTCCTGGACTCCAGAGCATGTTAGCGGAGCGGAGTGGAGAGAATTTTCGCTACCCGACCACGTGGTTGTTCGTCTCCCCGCTACACCGCTCAAAGTCGCACCAGATTACAATCACCTATAATTTCCTCCCGCTCCGGTGAAATCACTCCACGCTCGCTCAAATGATTTTTTTCTGCATGCCTAACACCTACCGTTTTCAACCGAAGCCTTACCCTTCGTTTACACCGCACGCGTCTGCGGCACGTTACGGCTCCGACGCGGCTGCCGGGTCTGATCGCGGTCATTCTTGTCTATGCTTGTGTTTACATCAGACACGCGGCTCTCCGCGCCTATGGGATCAGAATCCCGCCATAAGTATTGCGGGCATATTTAAAAATATAATAAGCGTAAATCGAAAAATTTAAACCGTGAGTCAGAACTTTAAACATATTTTAAATGATATTGGACAAATTTAATACATACAGACAAAGTTGTTCAAATCGCAACCAAAATAATGTTCTCCTTGGTTGTTTTACTCATTTTTGTGTTCTATGATATTTTCTGCTCATATTTAATATTTTTCTACGCATACGTTACTTTTCCCTCGCTTGTTTTTCCACGTTCTGCGCTTGCTTTTCCTAATGCTGCAGTTCGAGTTTCATGATAATTAGGGCGGGCTTTTCATCACCATTGGTCCACTAGTTCTAGATTGACACCTCCTCCTCCCAGATAGCACAATCCATCCGGCTTACGTCTATTTGACATCTGCATTTACATCTTACAGACATCCGCAATACGTAGTTTGCTCATCTGCAATACGTCTCGGAGACGTTCGAATGTCTGTAATACGTCTGCTAAAGATCTTGAGATTTGCTGCGTAAAAACATTTGCTAAACATCTTAGAAAGAGCAGATTTATATCCATTCTAAATCATAAACATCTTACAGACGTCTTCAAGATGTCTATATAACGTCTGACAGCAGACGTCTCCAAGACGTATTGCAGATGAGCAAACTATGTATTGTAGATGTCTGTAAGATGTAAATGCAGACGTCAAATAGACGTAAGCCAGATGTATGCGTGCTATCAGGGCTCTAGCCAATCAGTCGAAGATGGTGTTGACGTCACTTCATACGCGACTTACGGCATATCCTTGGAGGCGGATTATAACCGTCATCTGCAAATCCCGGACAAGGTTCATAGGTAATTGAACATAATAATATCGTTACTATGTGTCAGATACACTTCTGTTATGAATATGCTCTGCCAGGTTTACCAAGTAATTTGATGTCCGATTCCACTTTATAGTCAGAATAAAGTAGGGTGACCATATTTCCGCTTTCTAAAAAGAGGACAGTCAGTGGGGGCAGGAGGCAGATGGACACCCACAGCGGGTGGAAAGATGGGGATGGGTGTAAATACTTGACAAATGCGTTAACAACCATGAAACTGTTACTGAACTTTAATACATAAAGTAATACATCCTTTCCATTCAACTTTTGGCCTTCAGCAATAGAATAATAACAAACAATTAAAAAAGTTTAGCATTTAAATAACAGCTTTTAAAAAAAAACACTGTCTTTTCAAGGCCATAGGTTAAATTAAAAATCACTTGCCACAAAAAAAAATGGGCATCGTTAACGCTATTCAGGTGCCATGTGCCACCCACTGAAAAGCAAGCTGCTCCTCTCGCTATTGGTTGTTGCCGTGGTTCTGAGGGAATGAGATGCACTTTGTTTACGTACGTGTGTCCGTACGTACGTACATTACCGACCATGGTGGCGAGCAAGAAGGTGTTGCTTTGCAAAAATTATAAAACGCATGCAATGAATGACGACTTTAGAAAGTTAAACCCGAATCCCGGACATTTTAGGAAATTTAGAAATCCCGCCCGGACGCAGTTTTTTTGTCGCAAAAAGAGGACATGTCCGGGATAAAGAGGACGTATGGTCACCCTAGATAAAGTAACATACATGTGTCCCGTTAGCTGGGTTTAGTCAGCGCTGCTATAGTTTACAGTTACTCTATTAAGTTATTTAATATTATTGGCTGTGTATTTAGAAATAAATACTGTATTGTTGTAAATGTGATGATGTTGCTAGCTCATGACAATGATAATGCCATGCGTATCTTAACTCATTTAGACGAGCACATGATGCAGCGTCTTTTCTCACAGTAGTGCATTCAATCAGTAATAAGTGCTACTTGAACTTTTGTTACCGGGGAACAGATGTGTTTTGTCAGTTTTGTGATTTTTTGCTCCGATGCAAGGAATAATGTCAAAGATCATGAGATTACACTAGTGTGTAATGTGTATAGGAAACGATTTAAACATTTAAAATGGTCTGTCTTAATAGACAAAGTGTGTAAAAAAGATGGCCATTGTTTAAAGCATAATCTTAACCCAATCAGCTTTGAAACCAGTTGTCCATGTTATGATTAAAAATGCGCAGAACAATGCCTACTTCGACTTGCATATTTTTTATCCTAGGACATTTTGGAGCAAGACAGTGCTTGAGGACTCATTGGAGGAGCAAAAACACTAGAGGAACAGACCCTCATGTGATGGAGTGTACGTTATCATGATATGGCTCAGTTCATGACAACCAATCTAACAATTCAGAGATATTTACTTCAATTTAGCTCAATTTTGTGAAGCAGTCCATTGCAACTAGAATCTTAAAGCATCAGACTTTTATTAATGTAATTTGTGTTATTTTTGTGTCATTTAACACCATTAAAAAGGTGATTAAAAAAGCAAACATCACTACAGGAACGTAACGAGACTGGTTAAATAGAGTACTTTAATACAATATACTAAAAACCATAATAAAAAAGAGAAAAAGTATTACAACTGCAAGAGAATTGTCTTTTTTGGTGGTTCAAAAGTTCACATTTATCCATTCAAGTTATCCACACAAGTTTAATCAATCTATGTTTGTAAAAAAGTTTCAACTTTATCTGCCAGCTTTCTGAAACTGTTGGTCATGACACAACAACATTGATCCGAGTTCAAGTTTTAGTTAGCAGGTTTGTTTTTACTGAAATGTATAGATTCACTGATCCACTCCACTCAATAAATGTTAAAATGAGTTTTTGACGATCTTAAATTGATGGTCATGCACTTGTATTAGATGGAGTCATTCATGCTGTTCTGATGAGGAAAGTCATATCTTGGATAGCCTATAAGTCTTTTTAGATGCAGTATACAATGCAAAGCCCACCTCCATGTTTCTTGAAGGACATATTTAACAGTAGCTTATGATCTTCCGTTTTAACAAAGCTGTGGAACTCATTCATGCACTAATTTCAGAAGCGTGGCTGAGGATGTTGTCAACATCGTGCTGGAAAAAATATAAGTCGACAGAATTACAAACGTGTTCAAAAAGACAATGCTGGTAAAGAAATTGAACTTACGGTGTTGTCTCTTGCAGAGATCCTTTCCATTATTAACATATCCAGCAAACCGTGAAGTGGATGTCTTGATCCAAGAGGCCAAGCACTGATGCAACTCAAAATGTTGCATGGGGAACAACTGCTTTCCTAGAGAAAAACAAGTGACATGAATCATAAAAAAGCAAAACTACTAATAAATATCTATTCAATGTGTTTTAGTTGTAACAAGTGTTGTAAACAATTTGAGCACAAGACTGCAACGTAAATTAAAATGGGTCTAATTATGAAACCATTGCAATAACATTTAAATGGCAGTTATCCTGGATAACGTTTATTACTGATAGATGGTTACCAGCCAGAATGTCTCAACAGTTGTCAACTAATGTTACCTTCACCCAGAAAAGCGTGAGAAAAGACGCTAGTGTTACACGATGTGCTCGTCTAAATGAGTTAAGTTACGCATGGCATAATCATAGTTATAGTTATGAGGTAGCAACACACGCATTTACACAAATTCAGTCTTTTTCTATATACACAGCCAATAATCTAAAATAATTGAATAGAGTAACGTTAACTGCAAACTACAGCACCGCTGACTAAACCCAGCTCAAAGGATACATGTATGTTAAAATAATATGTGACTATATGCTGGAATCTGACATAAACTTCTTAATAAACCGGGCAAAGCGTACTTATAACAGATATAAGAAGTGTGTCTGACTCTCAATAATGATATAATTATGTTCAATTACCGGTGGACCTTGTCCGGGATTTGCAGATGACGGTCCACTTTCAAGGATATGCCGCGAGTCGCGACTGAAGTGACGTCAACATCCTCTTTGACTGATTGGCTAGAGGAGGAGGTGTCAATCTAGAATGAGTGACACATGGTGACCAATGGTGACGCAAAAGCCCGCCCTAATTATCATGAAACTCGAACTGCAGCATTAGGAAAAGCAATGCGCAGAACGTGGAAAAACAAGCGAGGGAAAAAATAACTTATGCGTAGAAAAATATTAAATATGAGCAGAAAATATCATAGAACACAAAAATGAATAAAACAACCAAAGAGAACATTATTTTGGTTGCGATTTGAACAACTTTGTCTGTATGTATTAATTTTGTCCAATATCATTTAAATATGTTTAAAGTTCTGACTCACGGTTTAAATTTTTCGATTTACGCTTATTATATTTTTAAATATGCCCGCAATACTTATGGCGGGATTATGATCCCATACGCGCCGCATCGATATAGATTGACACCTTGTCTATTTTTGATGGACGCAGCGTCCAGTGTGGTTAATCTAATCTGTTAACATAGGCGTGGAAAGGAAAATATATCCTATAAAGAACACACAGCAACATCAGTCAAAATAGAACATATATTTATTTCAAACAAACACATCAGCAAATTCTGTTGCGCATACCCTAGAGTTGTGATGTGAGCGGTATCGGAGCCGAACTGGAGCGAGACAGAACGATCGCTCCGGCCTTTGGATAAAAACCCGCTCCGCGCTCCAACTATATTTTGCACGCTCCGCTCTCTGCTCGCTCCCCGCTCCGCACAATAGCCAGGGATTTTTAGCCCTCCCCTGCAGGCCCAACTTCAAAATCAATCAATGCCAATCAAAATGACATCATGACATGTATGTCATGACAAATGATGTACTTGTTGCATCAAAGAGTGCAGAACAGTACTCTACTCTCAGCCAGTCTTGTCTCTTTGTTCCAAGGTTACCGCAGGATGCAGTTCATGCCCAGACCTGATGGCAGAGCTGAGAATGGGAAGCGGTGACCTGACAAGAGCTAAGAGGATAGAGCTGGATAAAGGACGCCGACAACTTTGATTTTCCTACAACATTTCAAATGTTATTAGATTGTTAATGATAATCTTAAATCTATCATTTTTTATTTTTATTTAGCCTTGTTGTGCAAGCACTGTTGAGCTTGTGCAGAGGCAGCAGCTTTTGCCAGAGGGGAACTGGAATCCCCTGGTTGGGCCTGGGTTCTCCTGAGGTTTTTTTCTCGATGGGAGTTCCTCACTACCGTTTGCATATTGTTTTGCACTATCTGCCTGGCCGGGGGGGCTGCTTTAGAATTCAGAAATTAGACATAATTAATATTGCATATAAGAATTTATAGTCTGTTTAATATTTGACCTGTGGTTCTCTCTCCTTTATGGCCAATGTGTGCTTTCACTGTGTGTGTGTGTGTGTGTGTGTGCGTCTATGTCAATGTGTGTGTGTATGTATGTTTGCATATTGTGTGTGTGGAACATTTGTATGTCTGTCTTTGTTGTTTTCACCTTTTTCTTGTTTTTACAGGTATATGCCTTTAGTTTTTTTACTTGTATTCAATGTGTCTCATGTACAGCTGCTTTGTAACAATGAAAATTGTAAAAAGCGCTATATAAATAAAGTTGAGTTGAGTATCATCTTCAGACCTTCATGATTCAAAGATCTAAAGAATTTGGATGTGTTAAATAGATTTATTATATTTTAACTATATTTTTCAGTTGTGATCTTTATAAATAATATACTGTATCTCACAGAAGTGAGTGCACCCCTCACATTTATGTAAATATTTTATTATATATTCACGTGTGACAACACTGAAGAAATGACACTTTGCTATAATGTAAAGTAGTGAGTTTACAGCTTGTATAACTGTGTAAATTTGCTGTCCCCTCAAAATAACTCAACACACAGACATTAATGTCTAAACCGCTGGCAACAAAAGTGAGTTCACCCCTAAGTCAAAATGTCCAAACTGGGCCCAATAAGCCAACTTCCCTCCCCGGTGTCAAGTGATTCTTTAGTGTTACAAGGTCTCAGGTGTGAATTGGAAGCAGGTGTGTTAAATTTCGCTCCCGCTCTCTCATACTGGTCACTGGAAGTTTCACATGGCACCTCATGGCAAAGGACTCTCTGAGGATATGAAAAAATGAAATGTTGCTCTACATAACGATGGAATAGCCTATATGAAGATTGCCTAGACCCTTAAACAGAGGGTGTATAGCATGTGTGGTGGCAATCAGGTGAGGAGTACAAAGACAAGTGTGTCTTGCCTACAGTCAAGCATGATGGTGGGAGTGTCATGGTCTGGGGCTGCATGAATGCTGGCGGCACTGGGGAGCTACAGTTCACTGAGGGAACCATGAATACTGTGACATATGAAAGCAGAGCATGATCCCCTCCCTTCGGAGACTGGACCGCAGGGCAGTATTCCAACATGATAACAAACCCAAAATAAGATAAGGGTAAAGGTGATGGACCGGCCAAGCATGTCTCCAGACCTAAACCTAGAATGTGGAGAAGCGCAAGATCTCCAACATCCACCAGCCCCGTGATGTCGTCATAGTGGAAGAGGAACTCTGGTGAACTCCATGCCCATGAGGGTTAAGGCAGTGCTGGAAAATAATGGGGACCACACAAAATATTGACACTTTGGGCCCAATTTGGACATTATCACTTGTTGCCAGCGGTTAAGACATTAAAGGCTGGGTAGATAACATGGAAAATGCTAACGTTTGCCTGCTAGCAGTGCAATCATACGATCACTCCCACTCGCGAATCACCATCCAAAGCCACGCCTCCAAAACACATGAGCACAGAGCAGGACCTGTTTGATGGGACCGAGGGCAGTAATTGGTCCAACGTTTTTTGACCCTACGCCTTTCACACAGGGCCGGATCCAGGCATGGGCAGGGGTGGGCTGAGCCCACCTAATCCTCTGTCTTGCCCACCCAATGAAAATAAAAAATAATACCAAAAATTGCTGTATTTTTCTATTGGCTGGAAACAACGCCACTCTTCACTCACGCTTTAGTTTGTAACAGAGAAGCGTGCTACATGCTATGTTGGAAGCAAAATATTGTGCAAAGGAACTTTAGGTGCACTGCACTCTTGCTTTTTATTTTATTATAAACAGCATGTGAAAGTAATTGTGCAGTAAAGTCTGATTCATTTATTATAACGGGAGTGTTTGCAGTCTTATTTTTTGCACAAAAAACAGCCATTGTTTGCTTGCAATAGGCTAGATTTTTATCTGTTCACCTTCAGTAATGGCTGAAAGCTCCATCTTCAGAAGCTCCCGCTTCAGAAATAAACCTGTCTCCCTCCATCTCAAACACCCCAATTCATGCTGCAGTTGGTAGCGAAACACTGTGCAAAATAGTTAAGTTTAGGCACGCTGTGTGCTCACGGACCTCATGAACAACAGCAAATATGATGTATGTTTCATTGTTGAGATTAATTAGGTTCATTCATTGAAAAGGTTGAATTTAAAATGATTTTTTTGCGAAATTAAACAGAAGTCAGTGATCGGTCAGTGATGGGGATTGTTCTTAGCCCAATTTATAGGCTTCTATTTATGTCCAGTTTACATAACCGCTTTATTGATGCATTTATTGATGCGTTATCAGTAAAATCAAACGCAAGACTCTCAGTAATAATGAATGCATGTTTTCACATCATTTAAATCCTGCATGTATTGCAATATTGCAGTGTTTGTTGAATTCCAACAAAAACAAACTTAAGAGTGAAAGCAATAAAAATTTCAAAAATCATGGTTATTTCAGAAAACATTTATTTTTTAACTTTTTCTTACATTTACAAACATTAGTTTTTGTTGGTTAAAACTAAATATGAACTTGTTTTTAGTTTTTATTACGATGTTTCTGTTTTGATTGTATCTTCTGTTGTTTTGACCCGTTTTTTTCTCCAGTTCATTTTCTGCAAAAAATACAAAAAATGTATATGAAATTTGGGAGAAATATTGTCAGAAGTTCACGGAAATAATCAGAAATTATTATTTTACAAAAACACATTCTTATCAGAAAAAAAACTTTAAATGGTCTCTTAATTTTTTTAGATAACTGTATACTGTGTGTCTTAAATGCCCACCAAGGATATCTGCTAGCCCAACCTTTTGCACCTGACAGGAACTGGGCCTGCTTATACAGAAGATATATAATTATAAAAATACCAATGTTTCACTTTTCTTATTGATTGCTATCAGAATGTTTAGACACTTCCAATCAGCATGACAAAAACATTTCTGGAAAGGATTGCCTTCTCAGCCTTTAATGTCTGTGTGTTGAGTTATTTTGAGGGGACAGCAAATTTACACAAGCTGTACACTCACTACATTACATTGTAGCAGACTGTCATTTCTTCAGTGTTGTCACATGAAAAGATATAATAAAATATTTACAAAACTGTGAGGGGTGTACTCACTTCTGTAAGATACTGTACCTATATCTTGTGTAAACAAAAGTTCAAGTTCACAAAACTTTTTTTTCTATTTAGATAACAAAACATTCTGACTTGAGGTCTTCATGGGTGGCATGCGTATGTAACTGGTGGCATGACTGAGCAGGATGTTTGTCACTGAGTGAACGCACCGAGGTCTTTCTCAGCCCAAATAAATCGGCAAACACATCCAGAAACTCCCCACGGCATAAAAACAAAGAGCCGCCATGCAGCAGCTGATTTTCGGGGCAGAGGGAGTAGCTCCGTCGAGTTTGTCTTAATTTTATATGTGAAATTAAACTGCGATGTAGAAAAGCTAATTGCATAGCGGTGTGAACCATCAAAGACAATAAGGTATAGCTAAAAGCGGTCCAGATTCTTACGAAAGTATGACTTACAGAAGTTATACTGAACTAAGAAGGTTTCAGGAAACACGTATTAACGATAAGGTACAGCTTGAGGTATAATGTAAAGCGGCCCTGCAACGATGTGTCATGCATTCTGACTTTATTACAGTGTTAAACGTGCTGCCTGTCTTCTCATGCTTAACACGGTCAACCTGTTAAAAAACGAGTTGGGCGTATGACATAGTTTCTCTGTGCATGATACACTTTCTCAGCGATCATACAGTTTTTGAAAAAAAAATGTAACATATAAAACTAATTCGCAACAACATTTCTTAGACATTAATGGACAATTCTTCCGGAAAAGCACGCGGCACGGCCACATGAGAGCAGGAGAAGGAGCATGCGCAGACACATGTAAGGAGGAGAGAGAGAGCATACGTTCACGAAGTTCAGGTGTTTGTTTGCTCACTTCATTTGGGTGATGAATGTTATATATACTGTGGATATAACGCTGGATTTGGAGATCGTTTGAAACTGATTAGATTAGATTCAACTTTATTGTCATTACACATATACAAGTACAGTGTAACGAAATGTAGTTTAGCTCACCAGAAGTGCAATTAGCAAGTGCAGGATATACAGTGTGAATAAATACAGAATACAATATTAGGGGAAGACTATACAAATGTTCTATGACAAAATAACAGTCGGTATGTACTATGGGCAGTATATACAGAAGGATATATACTGTAAACATTAATGTACAGGTGGTTGTGAACAGATAACAATTTAGACTATACAATAGTGCAAGTGACTTAGGTGTGCATTAATTACAGACATTAGCTATAAGGTTACAGTGCAGTAGATGAGTTAATACAGTTATTGAAGTTATAATGCAATAGATGAGTAGATGCAGTTAATAGAGTTACAGTGCAGTAGATGAGTTAATACAGTTATTGAAGTTATGGTGCAATAGATGAGTAGATGCAGTTAATAGAGTTACTAATACAGTTATTGAAGTTATGGTGCAATAGATGAGTAGATGCAGTTAATAGAGTTACTAATACAGTTATTGAAGTTACAGTGCAGTAGATGAGGTAATGCAGTTATTGAAGTAGTCAATTAGTGCAAATGAGCATTCAGTGTAATATTCCTGGTGTGCAAGTGAGCAGTATAGAGTGCAAATGATGCTGTGTGTGTGTAAACAGTCCGTTAGAGCAGATACATGAAGTACTGGTGTGTACAGTTCGGTCATGCATGGCAGCCATGTAGTGCAATGTAAACAATGTAGTAGCAGCATTAAAGTTAAAGTTATGAGGGGTAGTGGAATCAGTGGGGGGCAGAGTTCAATAATGAAACAGCTCTGGGAAAAAAGCTGTTTCCTAGTCTGCTGGTTCTTGTCCGGAGGCACCTGTAGCGCCTACCGGAAGGCAGTAGAGTAAACAGTCTATGAGCGGGGTGAGAGGAGTCCTTGAGAATGCTGCGAGCTCGACGCAGACAGCGTTTCTTCTGGATGTCCTCAATGGAAGAGAGTGTAGTCCCTGTGATGCGCTGGGCTGTTTTCACCACCTGTTGCAGTGCCTTGCGCTCAGCAACAGAACAGTTCCCGTACCAGACTGTGACACAGTTGGTCAGGATGCTCTCTATCGTGCAGCGATAGAAGTTGACCAGGATAGTTGAAGACAGTTGCTTCTTCTTCAGTGTCCTCAGAAAGAAGAGACGCTGGTGAGCCTTCTTGACCAGGCATGAGGTGTTGGTGGTCCAGGACAGGTCCTCCGAAATATGGGTCCCCAGGAACTTAAAACTGGAAACACGTTCAACAGCCATCCCATTAATGTGGATGGGGTCGTGTGTGCCTCCTTTCGCCTTCCTGAAGTCCACGATGATCTCCCCTTTGATGTGGAGCCGTCCCAGCGCTAAAAGATGCCGGACATGAAGCCTATGCGGTGATTGAAACTGATGTATGTGTTCCCTTTCGAGAGCGGTCACTTCGACATTGCGGAGAATCGCATATGAAACTCCTCCCCTTTTTCACTTTTCCTGAAGTCTATTGGATAACGCCAGTAAAAAAACTGGCCAATTGTCGCAAGAATGCAACAGTATGCAAATACTGACGAATCCAGACAGTATAAATACAGTGCATGTGACGACAATCCTCAGAATCTTCTTTTTCACGCTGCCATCGTTGAAGACGCAACTGGATGCTTCTTCACCGCATCCGATGGCTTCTTTCTGTTGTCTTTGCGCAGGTCCCATTGACACGCAGGATACGCACGAGCACTGCATTGCCTGCATGGGCCTGGCTCATGAGGAGGCTGCATTCTGCTAGTTCGATTGCCCGCACTGTGCGGACCTGCCGGCGCGTGTCTTGAGAACTCGCAGGAACATCGCTCGTGGAATAATAGGGTCGAGGCTCACTGCCACCAACGAGTCGCTGGTGAGTCTACCCATTCCAAGGGGGAGCGGCGATGACACGGCTCCGGGCCGCCGTCCTCTGCCGTCACCCCATTCCCCAGTCCCAGACGAGAGTCTTCGTCCCCCGCCTTCCGTCGCGGGCGCCCTTTCCTTCGGCGCTGAGGAGGACGAAGACTCCATGTCCATCTCAGCTTCGGACAAGGACTGGGCAGGATCGGAGCGGGATCGCCCCGACCTAGAGAGCACCCCGGACCTCCAAGAGGAGTTTATAAGGGTCCTAGAGAAGGCCGTCAGCAAGCTCGAGCCTGGAGTTCACCTGAGGAGCCGGCCAAAAGTAAGCTCAACTTGTGGTATCTTCAGGCGGTCCGCCGTCAGGCCACATCAAAGAGGAGTGCGCCATTTTTTCCAGATGTCCACGAGCACGTGGTGAAATCGTGGTCTGCTCCTCAGTCGGCGCGCTTTCACGCTGCTACGCAGTCCATGTTCGCCCACGTGGAGCGGAGGCGTGGAACGGTTACGTGCGCATGCCACCCGTCGAGGAGACCCTCGCCGCTCATTTGTGCCCTTTCACCACCTCGTTGGGCTCGGACCCAGGCCTGCCGTCGAAGCCGTGCTGGTTTACCGCCCATTTTGCCGGTAAGGCTTAAGCATCCGCCGGGGAAGCCGCTTACGCTTTGCAAGCAATGGCGGTGCTGCAGGTGTTCCAGGCTAAGATCCTTCAGTCGCTGGATAGCGGCAGCCTGGAGGCGGACGCCACGAGGGATCTGAGGGCAGCGACCGACTTCGCTCTGATGGCTACGAAGCGGACCGCACAAGCTATCGGCCGATCCATGGGGTTTATGGTCGTCCTACACCGTCATCTGTGGCTTACGTTGGCGGACCTAAAAGACACTGATCGCAAGTCTCTTCTCAACGCCCCGATCACTCGCTCTGGCCTCTTTGGTGACGTCGTGGAGTCGGCGGTGGAGAGCTTCGGGGAGGTGCAAAAGCGCGCCAAGGCCATGAGTCACGTGCTCCCGCGACCCTCTTATCAACCGTCTCCGAGAGCCCGTTCTTCATCCACGCCGCACTCCACGCAGAGGCCGGCCAAACAGCACGCTGCTTCCGCTCCGGCTTCTCGAGGTCGTGAGCCGGATGCCTGGCCTAAACAATGGTCAGGCCCACCTAAGAAGAGGTCCGGGCCGAAGAGAGGACCGCCGCGCCACGACGGCAGAGCGTCATCGTCTGCCAAGCCGTCGTCCTGACGGACCTATAAAGAGGAGGAGAGAGTTTGTGAGCGTTCCGGTGGCCCCCAAACGCCGCTGTTTGCATCAGTTTTCCCCCGCGGCTGCGGGCGAAAATTGCAATGTTGTAAATGTTTGTGTAAATGCAATAAAAACACATACCTGTTCACAAAAAGAGCTCTTTCCCCCTCACCCAGCTAATGCTGAGTTCCTTGCCCTGCCACGGTGCAGCGCGAAGCCGCAGTTAATCCCGGCTATAACCAGCCTTCCCTGGTTCTCCCGTGGGCGAGAGACGGCTGGAGTCTCACGCGCGAGCCATTTCCCCGCCAGTGCAATTAGCCCCGCTGCACCAGCGTGCTTCCCTAAACGGTCCGCTAAAGATAACGCCCGAAGAGATTCGGCCATTATGTCTGTTTCTGGATGCGTGGAAAGCCATTCCGGGCATTTCTCATTGGCTACTAAATGTGATAGAACACAGGTACACCCTGCAGTTCAGACGCAGACCTCCCCGCTTCAGCGGTGCGGTTCCGTCACTTATGTCAGCGCAAAATGCGCCTGTGTTGAGGCAGGAAATTTGCAGCCTGCTCGCGAAAGGAGCGATCGAGCGTGTCCCTCCGAACGAGCGAGAAAGCGGGTTTTACAGCCGGTATTTTGTAGTGCCCAAGAGAGATGGTGGTCTGCGTCCGATTCTGGACTTGAGACCCGTCAACCGAGCCCTTCACAAGCGAGCGTTCAGAATGACAACTCAAAAACAGATCCCGGCACAAGTGCGTCCCGGGGACTGGTTTGCATCCGTGGATATGAATGATGCGTATTTTCATGTTCAGATAGCCAAGCGCCACCGAAAGTTCCTGCGATTCGCTTTCGCGTGTTCAGTGTACTAATTTGCTGTACTCCCGTTCGGACTGGCATTAGCTCCGCGCACATTCTCGAAGGGCGTGGATGCGGCGCTTTCCCCTCTTAGAGCGAGCGGTATGCGCATTCTGAATTATCCGGACGACTGGTTAATTTTAGCCCATTCACGGTCATACGCAGATGCTGCTGTGTTACTTGACATCCCTGGGGCTACGCGTGAACATGCAGAAAAGCAAGCTCACTCCGAGTCAGTCTATAACGTATCTGGGGGTATGTTTCGACTCAGTGGAGATGCGCGCTCGCCTCTCTCTAGAGCAAACGGAGTCCATCTCTTCAGCTCTACATCTGCTCAGGCCGGTTCGGTCTGTTCCCCTGAGGGAGTTTCAGATGCTTTTGGGTCTCTTGGCGTCAGCCTCCTCGGTCTGCCACCTCGGTCTTCTGCACATGCGACCACTACATTTTTGGCTGAAGGCGCGGGTTCCATGGAAAGCATGGTCCTCGGGTCGAGTGCGAGTCCCGGTTACACTCAGTTGCCTCAGTGCCCTGAGCATGTTCAGCCAAGGAGTTCCCCTGGGGCTGGTTACAAGACGCATAGTCGTTACGACGGATGCGTCGTCCTCGGGATGGGGCGCGGTGTGCGAGGGCATGCCGGCATCCGGCCTTTGGACACAGTCACTGAGAAAATGGCATATAAATTGCTTGGAGCTGATGGCGGTGTCTCTAGCTCTCCATACTTTCCAGTCGAGGCTGGAGAAGAAACATGACCTGATTTGCACCGACAACATGTCCGTGGTTTCGTACATAAATCGCAAGGGAGGAGTCCACTCAGGAACTCTTTTCAAACAGGCTGTGAGTCTCCTACTGTGGGCAGATCGGAATCTACTCTCTGTCAGGGCAGCGCATATCCCCGGTCGTCTGAACTGCAGAGTGGACATGTTTTCGAGGGAGGGTCTTCCGCACGGGGAATGGAGGCTTCATCCCGACTCAGTGCGGTCAATTTGGGAGCGCTTTGGGAAGGCGGAAGTGGATCTTTTTGCGACGAGCGAGAACACGCACTGCCCGCTGTATTTCTCGCTGACCCACTCCCCCATGGGGATCACAGCGACGCTCTGACGGTGCGTTGGCCGGACGTTCGGCTTTACGCGTTTCCTCCGGTGAAGATTTTGCCCCTGGTGCTGTGCAAAATCAGAGAGGAGACGGCGACGGTGATCCTCGTCGCTCCGTTTTGGCCGAATCAACCTTGGTTTCCGGACCTAAGCGAATTGTTAACAGCACCGCTGTGGCGGATTCCCCTCAGGAGAGATCTGTTGTCCCAAGCGAACGGCACGATATTTCACCCCAGCCCGCAGCTGTGGAGCCTTCATGCCTGGCCTCTTCGGGGGTTTTAAGAGAATAATAAAGAATTATTTTATAATAGAGAATTATTTTAACAATAATAAAAAAGGTGCCAATACAAAGTTACTGGTTTCAACAAAAGCTAATCCAATACCTGATGAGAGGGTTGTTTAGTTCTTTTTTTCATTTGTCTGTCAAGTGTTCACAGAAGAGATGGGCTTTGAGTAGTTTTTTAATGTTGAGATAGATGTGGTTGACCGGACTGAGTTAGGAAGAATGTATATTCTTATTTTCCCGTATATGTTGGGCTGACAACAAGACTATGTAATCATGAGTGAACCACACTTTGCAAACCACACACCAGAGGTCACTTTTGTTGAGCAGATTAAATGCTTCCGTGTTCACGCTTGTGCGTCCATAACGTTCATCACGTTTTAAATCGTTTATGCTGAGTAAGACAAACAGCGGGACGCATCAGCTTATTCGCCTGTTGGTATCCTCACAAACTCCATAGTCTCACGACATTAACACAACCGCATCTGGAATTGAAACCTAGAAGTTGCGTTAAATCCGAATTAATTGATAATGTTCGACCCATGCAGGGTGCAAAACATTTTTGAACATAAAACAGAAAATGTTATTGAGAATGTGTGGGTGACTCTAACATGCTCAACCTCCACATCTCGCCGCTCGTGCACAAGCTAAGCATCATGCACACTCTGGATTACTTCCATCTGCAAACAGTTATATTATAACGGTGACTGCATCACTTTTGATTTAAAACTTGATACGGTATGTTTAACCATCGCTAACAGACCCATGCGTTCATTAAGGTTGCAGAAAACGCATACGGTCACTAACCTTGCCATGCGACACTCAACATATGCGCATACTTGCCAGACATACGGGTCCCAGGTAGTCCTGGGCAAGAACGAGCAGTTTTTGTTTCTTTTCTGTGTCAGATTCCGACTACACAAGCAGCCGACACTGTTAGTCGCCCAGGCCAGGCCGGCCAGTAACAATCAGGAACCCCGGCTCACCAATTTGTCTCTAGTGTGAAGCTGCAGCAGCTAGAGACACAAGCACTGTTCTCTGGACCACATTTATACGGCGCTGCTGCCGCGGCTAGCGTGGGCCTGTCTCCGTTAGACGCATAAGCGGCTGCTGTTAGATTCGCCTCTCCCGCCCCAGGCTCCTGTCCCGCGGCGCCGGAATCAATTTCTAGCATGAGGCTGCCCCCGCTAGAGTCAAGGGTTCCGGTCCCTGGACCTCATTTCTCCAGCGGCGCTGCCAACGCTAGCGTGAGCATGTCTCCGCACGACGCGCAAGCGGCCGCCATACTCTCCCTTCTCTCTCTCCAACAGGCAAGCCATGCATTTTCACTGGCTACGGCAATCGCGATGCCTGCGCCTCAACTTGCGCCTGCGTTGGAACCTCCACAAGTCTCCGGCGGAGTCAGAGCGCAGATCTAGGCCCCATGTCTACTCCTGTACCACCTCATTCGGAGTTGATCTTTCAGTGAATCACCCACTGCACAACCTTCTCGATGCCTCTCTCAATTCCATTACTCAGGCAGTTTCCCCCAGGACCCTGCAATCATACCTTACGGCGTGGAGAAGCTTCAAATAATTTCACAGGGCTTTCAGCATTTCCTTCAAGGATTTTTCTCTCCTCACCATCAACTCCTTCATCTCATTTCTCAACAATGCGAAGCCTTCAGGCCAGCTCCATCAGAGGTTACCTAATCGGACTCCAGTTCTTCCACAAACTGATCTTCAACTCTACGTCGCCGACCATAGCAAGCTCTCAAACAGCAATGGTTATCCAGGGCATTCGAAGATCCCAACCCTCCCGTCAGGATGTTAGGAGACCCATCACCCTGGAGATTCTCACCAAATGTATCTCCACCCTTCGAAAGGGATACCACTCAAAGCATGTTGCCCGCACACTCTACGCCATGTTCACATTGGCGTTCTTCGGTTTTCTACGATGCTCAGAGTTCTCCACAACATCCAAATTTGACCCCGCGGTTCACCCCACAGTGAATGACCTTCAAGTGCTGGATTCAGAGATGATTTCTTACTCGATTAAGTAAAGGCAGACTGATCAGGGCAGGAAAGGCCATTTCATCTATGTCTTCAACCTCCAGTCACCGATTCAGCCGTATGGAACACTCCTAGCCTATCTTCGCTACAGACAACCCCGGACAGCAGCCTTATCGGATCCCCGCTTTATCGACGAATTTAATCGCCCGGGTTCACGATTCTGGTTCAGAAGCACCTCAAAGCTGTCCTGCTCCAATCAGGAATCCCAGCAGAAAACTTTTCCGGTCACTCCATACGCATAGGCGCAGCCACCACAGCCCTCCAAAAGGGTCTATCTCAGCCACAGATCCAAGCCCTAGGCCGGTGGTCATCGGAGCCTTTTAGAAGCTACATTCGGACGGACTTGTCGCTCATCAGGCAAGCCCATCAAACCCTCCTTTCCCATATCGCCAGATAGTCGTGGCTGTCAGTGCAACATCGGCCACGTTGACACAAGACTCCCAAGAAGGTCGTAACCATCGGAAGCGCTGCTGAGCCCGTATTCATTTCAGACGTCAGCACCGCCACACGAATATCTCACGAGGCAACCAGCTCCTCCATATCACAACGTTGGTCTCATCTCGAAGATAGCCTCATCGCAGCGACCGTCCCCTCAGAGGCCTGTGCTTTCAACTATAGCCACGCTACAACAGACACCAATCTCCAGGAAGCCAGTATCTCAGCAGCAACCGCCCTGCAAGGGCCCGAGCTTCCAACTCGTGATCTGCAGCGCAGTCACATCTCGTCATGAAGCCAATATCGCAGCGCGACCGCCCCACAAGGGCCCGAGCTTCCAACTCGTGATCTGCAGCGCAGTCACATCTCGTCATGAAGCCAGTATCGCAGCGCGACCGCCCCGCAAGGGCCCGAGCTTCCAACTCGTGATCTGCAGCGCAGTCACATCTCGTCATGAAGCCAGTATCGCAGCGCGACCGCCCCGCAAGGGCCCGAGCTTCCAACTCGTGATCTGCAGCGCAGTCACATCTCATCATGAAGCCAGTATCGCAGCAGCGACCACCCCCGCAGGGGCCCGAGCTTCCAACTAGTGATCTGCAGCGCAGTCACATCTCATCATGAAGCCAGTATCCTAGCAGCGACCGCCCCCGCAGCGGCCCGAGCTTCCAACTCGTGATCTGCAGCGCAGTCACATCTCGTCATGAAGCCAGTATCGCAGCGCGACCGCCCCGCAAGGGCCCGAGCTTCCAACTCGTGATCTGCAGCGCAGTCACATCTCGTCATGAAGCCAGTATCGCAGCGCGACCGCCCCGCAAGGGCCCGAGCTTCCAACTCATGATCTGCAGCGCAGTCACATCTCGTCTTGAAGCCAGTATCGCAGCGCGACCGCCCCGCAAGGGCCCGAGCTTCCAACTCATGATCTGCAGCGCAGTCACACCTCGTCATGAAGCCAGTTTCACAGCGCGACCGCCCCGCAAGGGCCCGAGCTTCCAACTCGTGATCTGCAGCGCAGTCACACCTAGCCATGAAGCGACTGCCCCTGAAGGGGCTCGAGATTCCAACTAGTGCACTGCAGCAGCAGACACCAAACGACATGAAGCCTGCAGCATAGCAGCAACAGCCCCGCAGTAGCCTGAGCTTCCAACAAGTGTTTTGCAGCAACAGACACCAATCATCATGATGCACGCATCACAGCAGTAACCGCCCCAGCGGGGCCCTCATCTTCTCGTAGTTACCTGCTTCCAGATTGCACCTCCGTAACGCCAAGCATGGTTTTTGGGGGGGATGTATGCGTACTTCGGCAGATGTTCAGTTTTATCAGCATTTGGGGGGTGTGTTCTGGGCTCGAGCCGGTTCCGAGCCCGGCGCACTTGCCCTGACCAGGGTAGAGTGCTCCGGGTTCGGATAGATCCGGTGAGCTCGGAGCCCACTCTCTGCACAACACGCCAATACGCATAACATGCATACCCATGCTTTACCAATCTATCCCTATAACGGAGCTGTTTATCTGTGAGGGCGAACTCGTGAAACAGTCAGGACGTTACTCGTTCCAATGTTTTCAACATTCTTCATAATCACTAGATAATAGACTGTGGTTTTGTTTAAAATGCATTTTGCCGGAGATGGTACTCGCTGAGTGTAACGTTATTAGATTCAAGCACTGGAAGCGGTCTATGTTATGCGTCATCCATACATAATAACTCTTTTTTTTTTTTTTTACTTTAGGATGGATGCAATGTACTATGATTTAAACACATAACATACCTCTTCTCTGTGTGTTATAACTGTTTTGAACTTGGGAAGCAAAGATCCCCGCGACATCAGGATCATCACTATCCGGGATGCTCGTGAGTGAAGCGGTGGCATTAAGCGCATCATTCTGCGTCCAATGCGCATGACTTTAAATTACGTAGAAGCGTATGTATTAAACGCATCATTTTGTGTCCAGGATGTGCATGAGCAAGTTTGGAGACTTTTATACTGTGATAGTTTTGTGTAATGCACAGAGATTTATTTGTTAAACATTTTATAAGTATCTGTGCTTCATGAGACCACATTTTTGTTTTGTATGGTTTTTTAAGTTTAATACAGCACCAAATTACATTTAAAAAAAATCATCCTTTTCTTCTTATAAAAGTAAAAATACTTTAGTAAAGGAAAGTGGTAGATTAAAACATACTCATGGATTAAAAGTTTAAAAACAACATTTATTTATGTACTGTAGTGGAGTAAGAATGATGTGCTTCGTACTGTAGGCAGGTATTTTTTGTCCAAAGTACTCTGATAAAGTACAGATATCTTAAAATGTACTTGAAAGTAAGTAAAATAAAAAGTAAAATAACGGCCTATTATTAGAAAATTATCTACGTACGTACGTAAACTTGTTGTTGGACACTCAATAAACCAAAGTAGCCCTAGGGCTGTGACAATATGGACTCACACTAATTAAACCTGTCTAGGTCGATTTTTTAATCGATTCTGTGTTTTATTCACAGCTCTTTTGTCAACTACGGCTCTTTGATCAGAAGGAAGTTCTGCTTGATCTGTATTCACTACGAGATTGAATCGTTTATAACGTTTGTAGTTGAATTTGCGTTCTCCTTCTCTGTCCCATACTCGGAGTTTCTGCGCGAGGGCGCCCTCTGGCTTTCGGATGTGGTGGCATTTAACCGTAATCCATTGAGAAACTTGATACAAATACACGATATATCGTTCCAGCCAAAAAATCAAAACATATTTACTCTTTAACCAGAAACACTGGTAGTCCCAATGCAGTTTAGTTGAGTCGTTGCACCTGGCGTAGGGGCCTAAAAAACAGCTTATTAGCCTCTTTACTGTTCAGCGAACAAAATAAAACCCATAAAATGTACGTTACCTGTGTTCTTTACGCAGTCACACGATCTTCTCATGTGCACGGTAAACACGATCCTTCACTCACAGCTGTCCGTCCCGTGAGGCTAAAGATATCTTGACCCCAACACTCCCGGTGGCTGGGTACGCTATCCGGTAGCGTCTCGTACCGTCCCTCGCTGTCTTTCTGATTCCTAGTTCGTGTCTCACGGCGAATAATGAGCACTAATAGTCTAACTAGAGCTCACTAGCAAGTTCAATAGCGCTATTTAATCCGGCAACTAACGGTTAACGCAACACAAGCCGAGAGTGCCTGGCTCTCACACGGGCCTGAAAATTTTAAACCTGTGAACAGTCTCAATAAACAAGCAGTTTACACAAAGTTTACGTCAACACTGACACTTAACTGTACAAAAGACACTTATAAATAAAATATAATGTATAACTCGCGGTTTGCGGTCATATAAAGTAGATGTTTTTTTTCGGACCGATCTCCTCAGCAACCCCGATGTCAAGGTCGCTGCTCGTCGTTCTTCTCTTTCTGTGTTTAATGGCGGTTGACAAACCAACTTAAAGGATGCGCTGCTCGTCTTTCCAACCGACAAGTTAATTGACCGATAACAATACGCAAACCTGTAGATAGGCGGGTCTAAGCACTTATTCATCCAATCAACAAAGTAAATCAAACTGATTGCAGAAACCCACTTTTTCACTAAGTGCACATAAACCAAACTTCAACATTGAGAAATTTCTTAAAGGGGTCACTTTAGGTGACATCCCAAAGATTTACAGGACTCCTCATTGACATCATGGTTATAGATATAGTTGTTGTCAAGGTCCAGAAAATTACTATAGACATCGTTGGTCATTCTGCTCATAGGGGCTCAATTGATTTTTTTTGAAGCAATGACAATATTTTACGTGTGAAAAACAAACAAAAATAACCAAATATCTTTCTCTGTGTTCATCAGTATCCCTTTACTAAATGGTGTGTAACAAATGTAAACTAAAGTGTGTGTGTTTTATGTTATGCTCTACATATTTAAGCATACTTTAACATATGTCTGTATTTAAGAAACACACTTAATTCATTCAATTTATTTATTTGTTCCTTCTATTCTTTAGTCATTCCCTCACTCGCTCGCTCGCTCGCTCGCTCACTCACTCACTCACTTACTTAAATTGCTGTTTGAGGAACGTGGCATTGACCTTTAGGCCTTGTTTATCAATACAGTATGCCAAACATGTTTCCATGTCATCTTGTGGAAGGCACGGGATCCATGTTGTGCAAACTTTGCAAGATTTGAAGAGGAGTTCAAACAAGTTTTCGACCATCCCCTCAGTGGTCGACAAGCTTCCGGAAGGCTCCTGAATCTTCAACAAGGCTGTGGTAGTGTTGCCGATTATGCCATTCACTTTCGAACACTAGCAGCAGGAAGTGGGTGGAATGACGAGGGTATGATGGTGTGCTTCCTAAACGGATTGTCAGGGGTGATTAAGGATGAATTAGCATTCCGAGAACCAGCAAGCAACCTCCAGATACTCATAGACCGTGCCACACAGCTGAATAACAGCCTGAGAGAGAGAAACCAGGTTCGTTTTGCTTTCCATAATCCACCTATTGATGTTACCCGTGCTCCCGAGCCAACAGGGCTTCAAGAACCCCCAGAGCCAATGCAGTTGGGGAGGACCCGGCTCTCTTCCTCAGAACGAGACCGTCGCATGAGAGAACACTGCTGTATTTATTGTGGTCGAAATGGCCATTTTCAGTCAACTTGCCCTGAACTTTCGGGAAACTATCAGCCCCGCACAGGAAAGGAAGGACTGTAACGGGAGTCACACGTTCAGATTCACCATCTAACACTGGACTTTTCCTTCCTGTCAGCCTCACTTGGGGAAATCACAGACATGAATTACACGCTTTATTGATTAAGGCGCTGCTGGTAATTTCATGGACATTACCCTGGCCAACAACCTCCAGATTCCCACAGAGTTCATGCCTGAACCTCTTACAGCTACTGCGCTGGATGACAGACCATTAGCCCCGGGGAAGATTACTCATCTCACCTCTATGCTTTGGCTCACCACGGACAAACACCATGAGAAACTTAGTTTTCACCTCATTCAATCCCCTGAGTTCCCCGTGATTTTAGGCCACCTCTGGCTCCTCCAGCACAGCCCACACGTCGATTGGACCCCTGGTACTGTTATCAACTGGAGTCCCAATTGTCAGACTGCCTGCTTGGCACCAACTCTTCCCAAACATGTCATTGAGTCTCAAGAAACCCCAGATATCTCCCGAGTCCCATCCCAGTACCATCATCTCAAGACGGTGTTCTGCAAAAGAAGAGCTACTTCTCTGCCACCTCACCGGCCATATGACTGCGCCATCGACTTACTTCCGGATAGCTATTCTTCCAGGGGCAGAATATTTTCTTTGTCACCCCCCGAATGTTTGGCCATGGACAAATACATCAATGAGCCTCGCCTAGCAGGCATAATAAGCCCCTCAACTTCCCCTGCAGGAGCTGGATTCTTCTTTGTGGGTTAGAAAGATGGTGGTCTCAGGCCATGTATCGATTATCGAGGACTGAACAAGATTACAGTCACAAACTGCTATCCCTTACCTCTGATGGCCAGAGCGTTCTAGATCCTACAAGGGGCATCCATCTTCACTAAGCTTGACTTAAGCAACGCGTACCACCTGGTACGTATCAAACAGGGAGATGAAAGGAAAACGGCCTTCAACACCCCGACTGGTCACTATGAATATCGTGTCATGCCTTTCGGTCTCACCAACGCTCCTGTGGTGTTTCAAAACCTTATCAATGACGTCCTCAGAGACATGCTCAACCTGTTTGTATTCGTCTATCTAGACGATATTCTCATCTTCTCGAGTTCTCTGCAAGACCATGTGGTTCACCTCAACAAGGTTCTCAGACGCCTGCTGGAAAACCACCTCTATGTCAAACCCGAGAAATGTGAATACCATGTCACCAAGCTTCAATTTTTGGGATTCATAGTCCATCCTGGTCTCATAGAGATGGACTCTTTAAAGGTTCAAGCCATTGTGGATTGGCCTTCCCCCTCATCGGTAAAAGAGGTGCAACGTTTTCTTTGCCTCGCCAATTTTTACCGCAAGTTCATACTGAACTTCAGCACTGTGGCTGCTCCTCTAGCGGCCCTCAAAAAGGGGAACATAGGCAGCTTTGTCTGGTGTCCTTCGGCCGAGTCTGCATTCAACCACCTCAAGAGGCTGTTTACTACTGCTCCGGTTCCGATTATCCCGAGCCTGGATAAACCCTTTATTGTGGAGGCCGATACCTCAGACGTGGGAGTTGGAGCAGTGTTATCTCAGAGGGTAGAGGACGGCAAGCTGCACCCATGTGCCTTTGTATCCCATCGTCTCACACCCACAGAAAGGAATTATCATATAGGGGATAGAGAATTACTAGCGGTCAAATTGGCACTGGAAGAATGGAGGCATTGGCTTGAGGGCGCCAAACACCCGTTTCAAGTGCTTACCGACCATAAAAACCTTGAATACATTCAACAGGCTAAGCGACTCAATCCACGTCAAGCCCGTTGGTCGCTATTTTTCAATCGCTTCCACTTCACACTGTCCTATCGCCCCGGGTCTAAGAACATGAAGCCAGATACACTGTCCCGTATCTATGCTAAGTCTCCTCAGGAGGATTCTCCTCAACCCATCTCCTCCTAATCCCCAGTGCCAAGATCATCGCCCCCATCAAGTGGGATCTGAGTCACAAGGTTAAGCAAGCACAATCCCGAGAACCAGATCCAGGAGGAGGACCTGTCAACCGTTGTTTGTTCCCAAGACTGTCCGGTCACAGGTATTACAATGGGGACACTCCTCAAAACTCACCTGTCACCCGGGTATTTGACGCACCCTCGAATTCCTCCAGAGGCGGTTCTGGTGGCCTACAATTAAAGAGGATGTCACAACATTTGTTAAAGCCTGTCCCTCCTGTAACCAGAACAAGGTGTCCGACCGCCTACCCCAAGGACTGTTACACCCCCTTCCCATACCCCGTAGACCAGTGGTCACCAACCCTGCTCCTGGAGATCTACCGTCCGGAAGATTTTAGCTCTAACCCCAATCAAACACAGCTGAGCTATCTAATCAAGGCGTTCAGGTTTGCTTGATAATTACAGACAGGTGTGCTGAAGCATGGTTGGAGCTACAGTCTGCAGGACGGTAGATCTCCAGGAACAGGGTTGGTGACCACTGCCGCAGACCCTGGTCTGTGGATTTCGTCACAGGCATTCCACCCTCCCACGGCAAAACCACTCTCATGGTTATAGTGGATAGGTTTCTCTAAACCGCCGCCTGGTTCATTCCCCTACCCAAGCTACCCACAGCCAAAAAAACTGCCGAATAAGTTGTGGAACATGTCTTCCGAGTATTCGGCATTCCTCAGGACATCGTCTCGGACCGAGGTCCCCAGTTTTTCACACTTCTGGAGAGCTTTCTGTCAGTCCCTGGGAACTACAGTTAGCCTGTCCTCGGGATTCCACCAAGAGACCAACGGACAAATGGAGCGGATCAATCAGGATCTCGAGACCACCCTCCGGTGCATGGCGGCTAGCAATCCGTCTTCATGGTCTGAGTTCGTTATGTGGGCAGAGTATGCCCACAACACCCTGAAATCATCTGCCACTGACATGTCACCCTTTGAGTGTCAGTTTGGTTATTCCCCCCCTCTGTTTCCCGAGCAAGAGGTAGAAGTGGATATTCCTTCCGCCCAACATTGGGTTAGGCATTGCCGCCGGGTGTGGAGTAGGACTCGCCGCAAGCTCCTTAAGACTTCTCGGCAATATCAAAAACATGCCAACCGCAGACGCAGAGCGCCCCCTACTCTAAGTGCCGGTCAAAGAGTGTGGCTTTCCACAGAGAACATTCCCATGAAGCAGGAGTCTCGCAAGCTGTCTCAAAGGTTCATCGGGCCTTTCAAGAATGCGAGGAAAATTGACCCAGTCTCTTATAGGCTGTACTTGCCCGGATCGTTGAGAAATAATCCCACTTTCCATGTTTCGCTGTTAAAACCTGTGTTAACTTCTCCTTTTCCCGCACCAGGCAAACCTCCTCCTCCCCCCAGGATCATTGACGGCCAACCAGCCTACACTGTCCGGCGTATTCTGGATACCTGCCAAGTTCGCGGTTCCCGGCAGTATTTGGTGGATTGGGGAGGCTACGGTCCTGAGGGGCACTCCTGGGTTCCAGCCAAGGACATCCTCGATCCGAAACTGGTCGTCTCAGTTCCAGTCGTCTTGGTGGGAACGTCAGGACCCGTTCTTAGAGGAGGGGGTCCTGTGAGGGTTTTGCTCTGGGCTCTATTGTTTGGCCACTAGAGGCCACTATCGGGTCCTATCACTGCACTGATCAAGACCTGTTATTAGTGTCATTGTTTGCAGCTGTGTCCCCATCAGGTGGACTATATAAGAGACTCTGTTTCTTTCAGTCTTTGCTTGGTTATTGTATCTGTTAGACATCTCTAGCCTTAAGCTCTGTTTATCCCTCTGATCTCCCTCGTGGTTTTTCGAGTATCTCTTGTCCTTTGGATTGCTTTTCTTATACTCACTGTGGATTATATTTTTGTCCAGAGGATTATTTTCTTGTAGAAAATAAATCTAGTCATTTTTTTGAATGATAATGAACACGATGTGCAGGTGTACACAAATAAAACAGAAACACAGGGTTTGCTTTTATAATCTAACAGCTCTGACAAATTAAACAATCTCATCATCAGCATTTAGATACCACAAGAATTCCCACTACACTGCTGAGGAAAGAACTGAAGATAATGTTTCCCTTATGACAAAAAAAAAACATTTTAAGTCATTTAACATTCAGGCATCAAAATAAATACTTTAACTCGTGTATGGCGGTTTCACAGACGAGGCTAAAGGCTAGATCTTGACTAAACTGAATGTTTGAGCGGTCTTAACTGAAAATAACATGCCCTAACAACTGGAAGTGCCTAATTTAAAATATCCTAATTTAACTAAGGCCTAGTCCTGGCGTAAGCAAAGCCGTGTGAAACCGGACCATAATAGTACACAGTTGATGTTGTCGTGCAGCTTCTAAAATCTTGAGGCAAGCATTTCCGACCTGCAATTAAAGGCAGAACGGTAACATCCTTGTGAAAGCGGACATGTTAAACATTTTGCATTATTCTTCATCCAACACAGATTTCAACTGAAAATAAAGAATGCTTGACATGATTAATTAATTGTTATCATTTAAATATGGAAAGGGTTGCTAAATAGAGAATGCTTACCAGTTCATCTTAAATGGGGCTCAAGTATTTCTATTATTCTGCACCTGAAAAAGCATAAAGATGATGTATCTGCCACTTAAACATTGAGTAACTGTGGTCCTGGAGAATCATCCTCTCAGTTGGTCCCTCTGATGAAACACAAATATATGACAATTAGAATGAACAGGAATTATACACAAAAAAACAATTTTTTTGAATCTTGCATTTACAGAAGCTGACGTTCTCACGGTTTCCCCATAATGGGTACAAAAATTAAAGCCCAAATTAAACAGAGGCAAAAGTGAGTCTTGAGTAGACAGCAGCCCAAAAATATAACATTAATGACAATTGAGCCACAAGGAATAATCTTGATCCCAAAAAGGGAAAGGAAGCAAAAAAACCCATCACAAATCAGGTTCCAAAACAAGAAAGGCAAAAATACAAACTTTCCCAATTCCCAAAGAAAGAAAAACTAGAAATCACCTATAGGGCCACATCTACCCAGCAGCAAACAATGAGAGAGTTCCCCATTAACAAAGACACTTATACAGGCGGCCAGCACCATTTCCCCATGGGGAGGGAGGGACATACACCTACATCCTGTCTGTTGTTATTCTTGTTCATCTCTGTATCTGCCTCATAATTGATCTGAAGTGTTAACTCTCAACAGTATTGATCTCTTGTGTATGGACTTGAGTCATTTGCTGACGAAGAGAGATCTAAACTTGTAGTGTAAGACTTGTAGTGTAGTGTTGTTCTGTTAGACTACAAGCACTGGATAGTGATTATATGTTATTTGGATTATGTAATCAGATTGCAAAAATCAAGTACTTGTAATGAAACCATGGGGTCTATCGCACACCCGCCGCAACATTTTCTCTTATGTTGTTTAAAGAACGCGTTAGCAGAAAATGCGCATCTGTGCGGGTCCACAACGGCCTCTAATTATTACGCAGAGTGAAGCGCAGCAGCATACAAACATGCCAAATATAATATATAACTGGATTAAAATGTAAAAGACCGTTAGCTGTTTTTTTTATTATAGGTTGCAGTTTTTTCATCTAGTGGCTTTGGATAAACTATGATGTGTAACTTGGGCGCTGGAACTGTAGACCACGGACACAGTATGTTCACAGTGAGTTTAAACAGATTCATCTTGTCGACACTCAATTCTTCGGCTGTGGTCCCACTTCATAAGAATCAGCTTAACGTTACCTTACTCTGGTATTTGAAAAAATGCAAGTTTTCCATTTTAAAGACAAAGAAAAACACACAAACACATGTTACTGTGGTGTTAATGTTTTGATTTAATGATATATGTCATTCCATACAGTAAGCCAAAATTGCCAAACCTGCATTCTGTTAAACCTGTAAAATTGCGTCCACTCGATCCAGGAGATGGCGCCGTTTCGCCATTCTTTCACATGCAGGTTAAATTAGGCCTACTTAGAATATTGCCTAAGCATAAAGCATAAAACAAATCACATACAATGATTACAAACAATTAGATACATTATGGTACCGGAGAGAAAAAAAACGAAATAAAAGTATGTAAATGAAACACGACTATATAGACAAATAAAATATATGCGTTACGTGGTCCCAAACGGAAGTAATAGTAAAACAACACATAAATGTCCGCTCTCGAATCATACAGTTGATGTATATCCCTCAAAATGAAGAACTATTGTTGCATATGCAGGTACAGCGGACATGAGAAGAGATACAAAAATACAATTTCTGACCGTTTTCCCGCTGCATTTTTAATTACTTAACAGAATATCTATGGTGACGTCACTGTACGCGAGTAAACGCGGTTTTCTGCGCAGCCGGTTTATTATTATGCATGTAAAACAGATTTATTTTTAAGCTGATCTTTGACAGATATCCGTTTATTTTGTGCATGTAAACGCATTAAGTAAATGAGTAATGCATCTCAGAAAAACAAACACACGAGAATTTTATTATTTTCCAGCTACATATCATCACTTCCGTATTTTACGTTACTCACGTCCCGTGGCCTCCTACGTCATCCTTTACGACAGCCACAGGGATACAAGAAACCAGCAATATAATTTACACGTTCACAAAAATTTAATGTTTTACTTGATGAATTCATATATGAATCTTTTGACATGTATTTCTGTGACCGATGGAAAAGTTTTTAAGATCAAGTGAAATCTTTGCGAATCTGTCAGTAATTGTTTATTTTTAATTTCAATGAACAAGAAGTGATTTAGGCGTTTCCCTCGCGTCACTGAACATCATTCTGGTAAATTTTGTCATAATTTTAGTCATTTTAATCTAATTTCTGTCGTATTTGATGTTGACTTTACAGTTGTAAGTTTATTCTGTGTTCTTGTGGAAATATGTGGTACATTTGTCCTGTTTGTTCCAAAATCACTCAACTACGCCAATCGTTTCCTATTGATTTTTTTTATGTAAATGAATCTTTTTAATCTACAAAACACATAAATGATGCCCTTAATACATTATGTGTTGTTTAGAGGAAGAATGTTACATTTGATTGGTTAAAGAAAAACCTGTAGAAGCGGTTATACGATATAAATGTATATGTATATAAAATATATATATTTAATGAATCCTGTTGAGATGTTGCTCCTATCAACACTTTTGTTATATTTTTTGAATATGTTTAATCGTAAGAAAATACAGTAAATGAGAATTTTGTTTGCTGATATAAGAGGTGTTTTCAACAGTCTGTGCCACATAAGTTGCCCCAAAAAACTTGATTGTAATAAAAGAATCAAATTAAACGTAGAACAAGGATCTATAAAGTAAATAAAGCAAACACCAAATATAAGCAGATTTGAACAAATGTGAAGAGTAAACAAGGACAAAAAACATTCTGATCATTTAGGAAACATTAAAGTGTGTGTGCAAGCTAGGATTCACCCTTTCATATCCGTGTTCCCCATTTAAGGTTTATTTTATTTGCCAAATCCAATAGAAATGCTTAAAATGAAATCACTGTATTTGCTGGTGAAGGTGAACTGGTCCCGCACCCACCACCTAACAGGACCTCCAGTATGGAGAATCTGGAGAGTGATCATCTGCCCCCCATCTTAAATGAGGTGGACTGCGGGGAGATCCTTAGCGGTGAGCTTGTAAAACCAAAATTAAGAATCAAACAAATATCTCAATATAAAAAAACACTTTGGTGTGAAGCAAAATACATATGGTGTAATAACTCTGATGTTATTTAGGTGTCGCTGTTCCACATCCTCCACGTGGCAGAAGAGCTTTTTGCAAAAATATTCTTAAAGAGCAGAAGGTGAGTACATCATTATCATATCAAAATGTCATTTGGTTATTTGGCCAGAAGTATTACATACAGTTGTGGTCTAGTGGTTAGAGAGTTTGACTCGTGGCCAGAAGGTCGCTGCTTCAATTCTCAGTGCCACCAGGAAATAACTGAACTGCCCTTGAGCAAGGCACCTTACCCCTGTTTGCTCTACAGTGATAGCTGCCCACTGTACCCTACTTGTAAGTCGCTTTGGATAAAAGCGTCTACCAAATGAATGAATGTAAATAAATGTAAATACAGATGTCTCAATTTGTTTTGATATGTTCGGTATAAAAGTAGGATGCTTTTGTAAATTCGTAGTGAGCAAACTTGCCACTTATACAGCACGTTAAACAGCTGTGTTGTGTTCTTATTAGTTTTTTATGTCCCAGGACTATTAACACCTGGTGCAGAAAGCTGGTACATCACCTAAGCATATGTGATGAGGTCCCGCACCCAGCATCTTGAAAGATGAAGCCTGCGGGGCACAAATTCCTTCCCCCTATCTCAAAGGGGAAGGATGCTGGGAACACAGTCTCTCAGCAATCCACTGCCTCCCATTAAACAAACCAAAACGGTGAGCTCGTAAACTCAATGTTCAATTCAGAGTCACAACTAATATCTTAATAAAGAAAACTCTTTAGTGTGAAGTAAAATACATGAGGTGGAATAAATCTGATGATCTGCAGGTGTCCCTTTCCCACACCCTCCATCCGGCAGGAGTTTACTTTTTGTTTTTTTTGTTAAAGAGCAGAAGGTGAGTACATCATATGAGTGTTATAAGGTGTGTTTGGTTATTTGGCAACAAGGATTACATGCAAGTATCTAAATGTTCTGTAAATGGAGGATGCTTTTGTAATCTCGCATCTTATACAACACCAGCGTTGTGTTCTGTTATGATCTAATTTGTTTTTTAATGTCCCAGGACAAGGTTTCACCAGAACAGGATACGTTTTCCACCTGGTGCAACAGACCGGTGCAACTGCCGGATTTATGGGGCACACATGTCTGTGATACGGATTTGAAACCAACGGACGGGACCTCTGAGATCGCAGATGTGGAGGTGCTTCAAGCCCCACAGCGATCTTCTGAGTGGTTTGCATTTTGCAAACATTTTAAAGAAGAACAGAAGGTGAGTAAACCACATGAGGGTTCAAAGTGGAGTTTGTTCATTTGGAAATATCTGAATTACTTTTGGATATGTTCTGGGATGCTTTTGTAAATTGGTAGTGAGTGAAACGCGCCTCTTATACGTCACATTAAATGTGTGTTCTGTTCTGATATGTATTAATGTGTGTGTTTTTTTTATGTGCCAGGACAGGCCTTCTGCACGTCAGGACACCTCCTCCTGGTGTAGACAACTCCTGAAAGTGAGGAGAATGGACAGCGTCACAGATGTAGGAATATGTTCTTCATTGCATACATAGTTTCATACTTACATTTATGTTCCAGACAATTTAAACAAATTGTAAACATTATGTTCTATCGTCTATATCAGCCCAGTGACATCAGATTTTCAAGGCTGACGAAACTGCCAGAAATTCAGCGGGAAAAGGATCATGAGGTAAGAATATTTCTTTTATTCATGATAGTTTTTAAAAGCAACAAATAATGAACATTTGTAATATGCTTTTGATGAGTGACAGATGTCAGAGCTCTTCTTAGAATCTCTATTTCTTTCTTTTCAGGAGGAAATTGGTAACCTAAACGGCATTTTACTGGAAGATGCAAGAAGGAAGCAGGGAAGTAAGAAGAGCCCTGAGTCTCAGCACTGCAGAGGTGAGTGAGATGACCCCGTGTGTTATTTTCTCAATCAAGAATGTAGCATTTGAATGAAATATAAAAACATTACTTGTATGTGGAGTAATACACAAGGGTCCTTCATGAGACATGAAATATTTAAATATGTTTTTTTGCAGACGCTGACTCCCCGCCAGAACAGGAGAACATCGAATCTGAAACATGTTCCAGACGTCTGGCAAAGGTATGAACCTGTACAGTACAGTTCTGTATTACTTGTATATTTTAAAAAAAAAAAATTATTCTAACAAATCACTCCTTTTCGGTTGTTCCTGCTTTTTTTGTACAGGGATGTTGGGATCATCGGTGTTTACAGAGGCTTATTTCAGATGTTGAAGAACTTCATAGAGAAGTAAGAGAACACTGTATTGTGATAAGCTCAAATAAATATTAACATTTGTATTAAGCCTGTTTAGTGACATTAAATGTCTGAGCTCTTCTAACAATCTCTTTCTTTCATTGTCAACAGTAATCGAGTGGTTTCTTGTATGAGTGTTAACATATGAAAGGGGTGTTTGGTTATTTGGCCACAAGGATTACATACAAGTATCTAAATTTGTTTTTGATATATTCTGTATAAAAGTAGGATGCTTTTGTAATCTCGCCTCTTATAAAACACAAGCGTTGTGTTATGTTATGATCTAATGTGCTTTGTAATGTCCCAGGAAAACGTTTCACCGACCGGGATACATTTTCCGGCCGTTGCAAAAGACTTGTGTAACTTTCGATCTTTTACTTCATATGGAATGCATCATGAGCTACAAACATTAAAGCGGCATTTTCTGCTTAAGAATTTTAGGCTTAGAAAAAGTATGCTACAATATAGATCTACAAATCCAAACAAATGAACCTATAGTTTTTGTGTCACGCTCTGTACCTGTTTGCTAATTTCACCACGCTGGGCAGCTATCAGCTAATTGTGGCACCTCACGCCCATTCAGCCCGCACCTGTTTCTCGTTTCCCTTTTCCTATTTAGTCTGACTTTTCTTTTGGTCTACGTGGGTATGTATGTGTGTAGTGTGATTTGTGGCTGCATAACTTGTGTCTTAAAAGAGACTTTTTACATTTTGGTCCAGGACCATCAGGCGAGGAAATAACTGTTGCTCTTCCGGACAGCGAGACCGTATAGAAAGCATTAGGTCGGACGTCCTTTGGCTGTCCACTGTCCCAGCGGACACAGACACTCGGGGTGCTCTGCCTTTTCTGTTATCCTTTTGTTTTGGTTTGCTCTGTTTTCCAGTCATAATAAATATTTTCTCGTACTATCCTGCATCTGAGTCTGTCCCGTTTCGTATTTCTGTTAAATGTCCTTCACGCTGAACAATATTGCTGATTGGTTACTTTATAAGAATGGCACAATATATAAATAAAAATAGTATAAATAGATAACATTGATATTATTTTTTGTTGTTGCTATTATTGGTAGTAGTAGCAGTATTGATAAACAAAAACCCTTTGTCCTGATTTTCTGAAAATGTACAGTATGTGATTTTTTCAGTCTCACCCTGAGATTTTAAAAGAATATTATAGTTCACATCTCTATTATTCAGTCATTCGTATAAAAATATATTATCATTTCAATAACTATATTTCTTTTGGCAATCAACGTTTTACCTTCTTATGGTATATTGTACAGCATTACCAGTTATATTTTACTCCATAAAAATATTCGTACACCTGTAAGCCAATATCGTAAGATTTAAATATATACAACTTTTGACCAGAAGTATATATTATAGAAATAAGGTTAAAAATGACAACCCATAAAATATGGATGTAGTTTCTAGAGGAAAGGTTGTGGATTTCATCACATTGTAGAGATAAGAACAATCAAAGCTTTGGTTTAATGGGAAAGATCATAGGAATCTTGGACAGCCGTATCTCTTTTCACAGTTCATAAATAACATTGTTGCCAAAGATATCTGCAATAAATCTCCATTTCATTTATACCAGGTAATGATTGTTTTGTGCTTCTGTTGTACCTGGTTTGCAAGTTCCCTTGCGTTCCTCTGCTTTGCCATCTGCACCTTCTTTGTAAATGCATACCTGACCTTTATCACCCCTCCCAGGCAGTTCCCACGTACCTCCGCAGCTTTCTCCATCAAGTCTGGCACAAGCTGGACAACAGCCACAAATACACAGTGCAAGCAGGACCTGGAGCACCTGCGGCTCGGATGGAGTGATCTGCTGGCCATCATCACGGCCAATAATGACCACAGTATGTATCTGATCGAGAACACACGTGGATTCATTTCTGGACGTTACTGGGACAAACTACTCTGAAGCTTACACACCTTTTATATAACGGTCTTCAAATCTAAGACCACACACATATATCTCCTCCCTTCTTGACAACCAATGAATGGTCTCGAAACCGATTCTATCTTTTTAGTTATTTTAGATAAGATGGACAGAGAGGGAAAGACGAACCCTTTGTGAATGGGTCACACGACCAAAAGCAGAGGGGTAATTCAGGGTGTGATCAAGATAATCCCTCACAACCAACCAGGACATGATTATGAAAAAACAAACTTCTCAGATAACATGCCAATGTCCTAAAGTTGGACAGTTCCAATAAAATAATACTTTTTGTATGAACACATCTCAGTACAAAGTGACGTAACATTTCAATTCAGCTCTAAATGTTCTGTTGGTTGTGTTTTGTGCTAACATTTGTGTATTGTTAAAAAACCTGATACAGTAATCCAGAAGCATTTCCTGTTGAATAACAATTGCAATTGATCAGCTGTTTTGATGGTTTTGATGATCCGTTAAAACAGCCTCTGGGCTCCATTTTGAAGCGTTAACGTTAGCTGTTTTTTTACTAAAGGTTGCATGCTTCTCATCTATAGTGGCTTTGGATAAAATACATAATGTGTAACTTGGGAACTGGAACTGTAGACCACAGACACAGTATGTTCACAGTGAGTTTAAACAGATTCATCTTGTTGAAGCTCAATTATAAGGCTGTGTGCCCACTTCATAAGAAACAGCTTAACGTTACCTTACAGTTTTATTAGAAAATATGCCAGTTTTCCATTTTAAAGACAAAGAAAAACCCACAAATTTTTTTACCGCGGTTTTAATGTCTTATTTTAATACATATTATGTCACCCCAGGTAGTAAGCCAAAGTTGCCAACCCTCATTATTGTGATTGCTGTAGAAATGTAGCCACTCGGTCCAGGAGATGGCGCCGTTTCTTCAAGTTTTCACATGCAAGTTAAGTTACTTAGAATATTACCAAAGTATAAACATGAAACAAATCACAAACAATAATTACATTAAAGTGGAAATAAATGATGGTGCCGGACAGAAAAAAGAAATCAAAGTATGTAAATAAAACACGACTATGAAGACAATTCAAATATATACGTTATGTTGAGCAAACTTTCGGTAGACATAGGCGTATATAGCTATACGAGTATTTTTAATTTAATAAAAGTTGTAATAAAACGTTTACCTTTTAAGCCGAAGCATTGTTTGTGAGTGTGTATCTAATAGATGAATTCATAAGCACCTGAAGTGTGTCTGTTTTCCTCCGGTAACATCTGCATTTGCTCTTTTTCTGAAGCGCGCTCTGCACCCGCCCCTCGCACGAGCTCGGTTGCCATAGTAACGGCTTCAGAAATGGCGTCAGTTGCCATAGTAACGGCTTCAGAAATGGCGTCAGTTGTATGCAAATTCGTTGACGTCATAGTTACATTTCGTTCTGTTTGCAGAGATCTTACAGGTAGCGTCGACGAGCGATTTCAGTTTAGTTTATCTTCCGTAACAGCAACTACACATTTACTCGGTTCAGTGCGATTTAACAGCGGTTGTTTAGTGTTGATCTGGCAAATAACAGATTTTGAAAGCATTAGTGAGTGAGCAAAGCATTAGCGAGTGAGTAAAGAAACGTTAATTTTCGTTCACAAATATTTAAGTATTTACTTGATGAATTCATATATGAATCTTTTGACATGTATTTCTGTGACCGTTGGAAAAGTTAAGATCAAGTGAAATCTTCGCGAATCTGTCATTAAATGTTTATTTTTCATTTCGCAGAGATGATCAAGAAAGGATTTAGGCGTTTCAAACGTGCCACTGCACATCCAGTTCCATCTGGTAAATTTTGTGATTATTTTTGTCTTTTTAATCAAATTTCTGTCATATTTGATGTTGACTTTACAGCTATAAGTGTATGCTGTGTTTTTGTGGAAATATGTGGTGCATTTGCCCTGTTCGTTCCAAAATCACTCAACTATGCCAATCGTTTCCTAATAAAATATTTTTAATGTAATGTAAAAAAACATAAATGATGCCCTTAAAACATTATGTGTTGTTTAGGGGAAGAAGGTTACATTTTGTTGGTTAAAGAACAACCTGTAGACGCGGTTATACGATATAAATGTATATGTATACCTGCTCTACCGGACTGTTTACACACCATAGCATCAATTGAACTCTAAACTGCTCACTTGCACACCAGGAATACTACACTGAATTCTCATTTGCACTAATGGACTACTTTCATAACTGCATTAACTCACCCACTGCACTGTAACTTCAATAACTGCACTAACTTATCTACTGCACTGTAACTTCAATAACTGCACTAACTTATCTACTGCACTGTAACTTCAATAACTGCACTAACTTATCAACTGCACTGTAACTTCAATAACTGCACTAACTTATCAACTGCACTGTAACTTCAATAACTGCATCTACTCATCTATTGCACTATAACTTCAATAACTGCATCTACTCATCTATTGCACTATAACTTCAATAACTGCATTAACTCATCTACTGCACTGTAACTTCAATAATTGCACTAACTTATCTACTGCACTGTAACTTCAATAACTGCATCTACTCATCTATTGCACTGTAACTTCAATAACTGCATTAACTCATATACTGCACTGTAACCTTAATAACCGCATTAACTCATCTACTGGACCGTACCATTAATAACCGCATTAACTCATCTATTGCACTGCAACTTTAATAGCTAATGTCTGTAATTAAGGCACACGTAAGTCACTTGCAGTATTGTATAGTCTTTATTGTTATCTGTACATTAATTTTCACAGTATATAGCCTTCTGTATATATTGTTCATAGTACATACCGACTGTCATATTTTCATAGAACATTCCTTCTGTAAAGTATTTTCATAGTACATGCCCATTGTATAGTATTTTCCTAATATTGTATTCTGTATTTTTTCATACTGTATATCCTGCACTTGCTAATTTCACTTCTGGTTAGACCTAAACTACATTTCGTTACAGTGTACTTGTATATGTGTAATGACAATAAAGTTGAATCTAATCTAATCTAATGTATATAAAATATATATGTAATGAGGCTCTTTGAAATGTTGCTCCTATCACAACTTTTGTAATATTTTCTGAATATGTTTAATTGTTAGAAAATACGTTAAATGAGTACTTTGTGTGATGTTATTGGAGGTATCCCTCAACATTCTGTGCCACATAAGTTGCCTCAAAACACTTGATTGTTATCCTGTTTATTTCAATAATTTATAAAATAAATAAATAGTTATTTTTGTTTCCTAAAATAACTAATTTAGGAAACAATAAAGTGTGTGTGCAAGCTAGGATACACCCTTTCATATCTGTGTTCTGCATTTAAGATATATTTTATTTGCCAAATCCTATAGAAATGCTGAAAATGAAATCATTGTATTTGCAGTTGAAGGTGAACTGGTCCCGCACCCACCACCTAACAGGACCTCCAGTATGGAGAATCTGGAGAGTGATCATCTCCCCCCATCTTAAATGAGGTGGACTGTGAAGAGATCCTTAGTGGTGAGCTTGTAAAACCAAAATTCAGAATCAAAACAAATATCTTAATATAAAAAAACACTTCGGTGTGAAGTCAAATACATAAGGTGTAATAACTGTGATGTAACGCAGGTGTCGCTGTTCCACACCCTCCACGTGGCAGAAGAGCTTTCTGCAAAAATTTTCTCGAAGAGCAGAAGGTGGACCAGAGGACCCTCAGGACTTGATAGACTGGATAAAGTTCATAGGATTGTCTGATCTTGTGGACGACTGAGATCTTCACACCAGGCTGCACGTGAAAAAAGACAGGTCAGGTATACCCGACAGGTATTCCGATTTATTTAACATTTCAAACGGCTCACAGTGAAATGGTAGAATATTTTAGCTGGTAATTATTATTATACATTAGGTCTTGTAGCTGGTTACTAGTTTTGTTTTATTGTTAGGGTGTTACTAGATGTGAGTTAACGGTATCAGATAGTTATGTGTTGCTAGGTGTTGTAGCTGGTTACTAGTTTTTTTTACTAGTCGGGGTGTTACTAGATGTAAGTTAACGGTATCAGATAGTTATGTGTTGCTAGGTGTTGTAGGTGGTTACTAGTTTTTTTTTACTAGTCAGGGTGTTAATAGATGTTAGTTAACGGTATCAGATAGTTATGTGTTGCTAGGTGTTGTAGCTGGTTACTAGTTTTTTTACTAGTTAGGGTGTTACTAGATGTTAGTTAACGGTATCAGATAGTTATGTGCTGCTGTTCAGTTTATTGGAATAACGATCGATTCACTTCACATGACGTGAAAATGTCACCAGGAGCCTTGGGGATCAGACTTATATTGCATGCATATGTGTACTTTTCCCCCTTTAAAACCCTACTGGAAGCCTCGACGTGGCAAGGGGCGGCAACGTAGACACGGCAACGCGACCACGGCGAATTCCAGTTCAGGTCGTCGACCTAAAGGGCTAGCTACCCAGGAAAACGCAACCATCAGCTACGACACGCACAAAAATGAGGGTCCGGAGGATTTAGAGTGCACAGAACATGGACTGGACGAAGAGACAAAACAACTGCCTACGGATCTGCTCGTACAACTGCAGGACCGTCAACTCGGAGGCTGATATTGCAACGCTCATGGAGGCCAGCAAGAGAATCCGCTTTGACGTGCTGGCCCTTCAAGAAACGAAAGCCACAGCCTCAACTACTAGGAAGACGGAGATCTCATCATCCTTGGTGCAAAAGTCGACAAGAAGTACAACGGAGGCGTCAGTTTCATCATTCACCGAAGTCTCGAGCCTAAAGTCGATTCAGAGGATGTCATCAGCCCTCGTCACGCAGTTCTACGCATCAAAGTCAACAAGTCGACCACTATGTCCATCATCAACGCCTATTCTCCAACATCAGCAGCGTCAGACGAGGACAAGGACGACTTCAATGCAGAACTGGGGACACCATCAAACGAGAGAGAGCCTACTACAAGATCATCTGCGGAGACTTCAACGCCACCATCGGAAAACAACCTCACGCCACATCAGCTAGAATCGGACCGCACGCCACAGGAGACACCAACGACAACGGTGACCGACTGATGGACCTCCTGAACGCCTGCAACCTGTTCCACGGCAACAGCATGTTCCAGAAGAAACCAAAATCGCCCTGGACATGGACCAGTCCAAATGGAATCTCCCACATGGAACTAGACCACATCCTGACCAATCGACGCTTGAGCCTGCTGGACGTTGGAGTGGTGGAGCCGTTCTAGATCGGAAGCGACCACAGACTGATCAGAGCCAAAGTTCGACTTCGCCAGAAGCAGAAAAGACAAGACACCCATCGATCAGCATTCATCAGATTCCCGGAGTACAACATCGCCCGTCTAGAAGGAAGCGGCCGCTGCATTCGACTGGCAGGAACATCCGGACTTGACGGAGGACTACGAACATCTATGCGGTGGAATTCTCCATTGCGCCGCCGAAGCCACATCGAAGACCACGTCAGGAAAAGCACATCATCTGGACGAAGCCACCAGGGATCTTCTAAATAGATGAAGCAAAGTCCACACCGATCCGAACTCAACAACCCTGGACAAGGCGATTATCAACAAGGCCTGCCGCTTCCTAGTCAAGGAAGCTCTTAAGAAATTCCGCGACAACAAGCTGAAGACCACGGCTGAAGCCAGAGCCAGCCTGAAGAGATGCCGCATGGACTTGACTGAACCTAGACCGGTCATGACAGTCATGAAGGACGCACAAGGGAAGCAGCAGACAACACTCAAAAAAAAAACGAGAGCACCGTCGTGGACTACTACACGGAACTATACCGATCTTCCACGCCTGTGGCACGAATACCAACACCAACCAAAGAAGTAGTCCCGGACATCATACCATGAGAAGTCCGAAAGGCAGTCAGCCAACTGAAAAGAAAAACAGCCTCTGGACCGGATAACATCTCTGGCGTCTACTCAAGACCGGATCAGCCACCATCCTCCAGAAACTGACGGCCCATTTCAACCGGTACTTGAAAGAAGAAAGAATCCTGGACCAGTGGAAGACTTCGAAAACGGTTCTTCTTTTCAAGAAAGGCGACAAAGATGACATCAAGAACTATCGCCCCATCGCTCTGCTCTCCCAACCTTATAAATTGTTCACCAAGATCATCCTGAACAGATTGGAGAAGGCGATGGACGAGTTTCAACCAGTGGAACAAGCGGGCTTCCGAAAAGGATTTTGCTGCATGGACCACATCCACACCGTCACACAAATCATCGAGAAGATGATGGCCAAGGCGTTCGACAGTGTGGAGCTGAACGAAGTATGGAACTCGCTCGCTCGGACAACAAGTACATCAACCTGTTGGAAGAAAGCAATTTGGACACGTCCACCAAGATTCGACTGTTCCACAAGGATCTCATTGTTCCAATCTGCAAGGGAGTACGTCAAGGAGACACCATCTCTCTGAAGCTGTTCACGTCGGCATTGAACAACGCCATGCTGGAACTAGACTGGAATGACAAGGGAATCTCCATCGACGGCAAGAAAATCAACAATCTTTGCTTCGCCAACGACATCGCCCTGATCAGCCTTTAGAATTTAGCATTTTAATATTAATATGGCGATCCAAAGCACGCGATTTGTTATCCTGTTGGCTTTCGATACTCCTGGACACATATTAACGTCTTGTGAAACGAATTGATCGTTATTTGCAATGAAACATCATTTATATAATTACGAGCGATTTTCTACGGCTTACACCAAATGTCCTGATCACATAAATGACTTATTTTGAGATCTGCACAAGCATCATCCCTCTACGTTGTAAGCAAACTGGTGTCCCTTTACCTTTGATATTGTGCAAACGTCATTTATGCGAGTGGAAGTTCGATCAGGATACGCTTGGCGTAAGTTGTAGAAAACCACTCATAATTTTTTGTAATGCCGTTCAGTTTATTGGAATAACGATCGATTCACTTCACATGACGTGAAAATGTCACCAGGAGCCTTGGGGATCAGACTTATATTGCATGCATATGTGTACTTTTCCCCCTTAAACCCAACTGGAAGCCTCGACGTGGCAAGGGGGCAGCAACTTGGACACGGCAACGCGACCACGGCGAATTCCAGTTCAGGTCGTCAACCTAAAGGGCTTGCTACCGAGGAAGACGCAACCATCAGCTACGACACGCACAAAAATGAGGGTCCGGAGCGGCACAGACGGAAGCAAGAGCTCCACGTGCACTGTAGCAACCTACAACCTGAAGGGACCCGGAGAAGAAAATGGCCGCAGGATTTAGAGTGCACAGAACATGGACCGGCCGAAGAGACAAAACAACTGCCTACGGATCTGCTCGTGCAACTGCAGGACCGTCAACTCGAAGGCTGATCTTGTAACGCTCATGGAGGCCAGCAAGAGAATCCGCTTTGACGTGCTGGCCCTTCAAGAAACGAAAGCCAAAGCCTCAACTACTAGGAAGACGGATGACAGAGATCTCATCATCCTTGGTGCAAAAGTCGACAAGAAGTACATCGGAGGCGTCAGTTTCATCATTCACCGAAGTCTCGAGCCTAAAGTCGATTCAGAGGATGTCATCAGCCCACGTCTCGCAGTTCTACGCATCAAAGTCAACAAGTCGACCACTATGTCCATCATCAACGCCTATTCACCCACATCAGCAGCGTCAGACGAGGACAAGGACGACTTCTATGCAGAACTGGAGAACACCATCAAACGAGAGAGAGCCTACTACAAGATCATCTGCGGAGACTTCAACGCCACCATCGGAAAACAACCTCACGCCACATCAGCTAGAATCGGGCCGCACGCCACAGTAGACACCAACGACAACGGTGACCGACTGATGGACCTCCAGAACGCCTGCAAGCTGTTCCTCGGCAACAGCATGTTCCAGAAGAAACCATAATCGCCCTGGACATGGACCAGTCCAAATGGAATCTCCCACATGGAACTATACCACATCCTGACCAATCGACGCTTGAGCCTGCTGGACATTGGAGTGGTGGAGCCGTTCCAGATCTGAAGCGACCACAGACTGATCAGAGCCAAAGTTCGACTTCGCCAGAAGCAGAAAAGACAAGACACCCATCGATCAGCATTCATCAGATTCCCGGAGTACAACATCGCCCGTCTAGAAGAAGCGGCCGCTGCATTCGACTGGCAGGAACATCCGGACTTGACGGAGGACTACAAACATCTATGCGGCGGAATTGTCCATTGCGCTGCCGAAGCCACATCGAAGACCACGTCAGGAAAAGCATATCGTCTGGACGAAGCCACCAGGGATCTTCTAAATAGACGAAGCAAAGTCCACACCGATCCGAACTCAACAACCCTGGACAAGGCGATTATCAACAAGGCCTGCCGCTTCCTAGTCAAGGAATATCTAAAGAAATTCCGCGACAACAAGCTGAATACCACGGCTGAAGCCAGAGCCAGCCTGAAGAGATGCCGCATGGACTTGACTGAAACTAGACCGGTCATGACAGTCATGAAGGATGCACAAGGGAAGCAGCAGACAACACTCAAAACAAACCGAGAGCACCGTCGTGGACTACTTCACGGAACTATACCAATGTTCCACGCCTGTGGCACGAATACCAACACCAACCAAAGAAGTAGTCCCGGACATCATACCATCAGAAGTCCGAAAGGCAGTCAGCCAACTGAAAAGAAAAACAGCCTCTGGACCGGATAACATCTCTGGCGATCTACTCAAGACCGGATCAGCCACCATCCTCCAGAAACTGACGGCCCGAGTCAACCGGTACTTGAAAGAAGAATCCCGGACCAGTGGAAGACTTCGAAAACGGTTCTGCTTTTCAAGAAAGGCGACAAAGATGACATCAAGAACTATCGCCCCATCGCTCTGCTCTCCCAACCGTATAAATTGTCCACCAAGATCATCCTGAACAGATTGGAGAAGGCGATAGACGAGTTTCAAGCAGTGGAACAAGCGGGTTTCCGAAAAGGATTTTGCTGCATGGACCACACCGTCACACAAATCATCGAGAAGATGATGGCCAAGGCGTTCGACAGTGTGGAGCTGAACGCAGTATGGAACTCATTCGCTCGGACAACAAGTACATCAACCTGTTGGAAGAATGCAATTTGGACACGTCCACCAAGATTCGACTGTTCCACAAGGATCTCATTGTTCCAATCTGCAAGGGAGTACGTCAAGGAGACACATCTCTCTGAAGCTGTTCACGTCGGCATTGAACAACGCCATGCTGGAACTAGACTGGAACGACAAGGGAATCTCCATCGACGGCAAGAAAATCAACAATCTTCGCTTTGCCGACGACATCGCCCTGATCAGCCTTTAGAATTTAGCGTTTTAATATTAATATGGCGATCCAAAGCACGCGATTTGTTATCCTGTTGGCTTTCAATACTCCTGGACACATATTAACGTCTTGTGAAACGAATTGATCGTTATTTGCACTGGACTGAAACATCATTTATAAAATTACGAGCGATTTTCTACGGCTTACACCAAATGTCCTGATCACATAAATGACTTATTTTGAGATCTGCACACGCATCATCCCTCTACGTTGTAAGCAAACTGGTGTCCCTTTACTTTGATATTGTGCAAACGTCATTTATGCGAGTGGAAGTTCGATCAGGATACGCTTGGCGTAAGTTGTAGAAAACCGCTCATAATTTTTTGTAATGATGTTCAGTTTATTGGAATAACGATCGATTCACTTCACATGACGTGAAAATGTCCGCAGGAGCCTTGGGGATCAGACTTATATTGCATGCATATGTGTACTCTTCCCCCTTAAAACCCTACTGGAAGCCTCGACGTGGCAAGGGGGCGGCAACGTGGACACGGCAACGCGACCACGGCGAATTCCAGTTCAGGTCGTCGACCTAAAGGGCTAGCTACCCAGGAAGATGCAACCATCAGCTACGACACGCACAAAAATGAGGGTCCGGAGCGGCACAGACGGAAGCTCGAGCTCCAGGTGCACTGTAGCAACCTACAACCTGAAGGGACCCGGAGAAGAAAATTGCCGCAGGATTTAGAGTGCACAGAACATGGACCGGCCGAAGAGACAAAACAACTGCCTACGGATCTGCTCGTACAACTGCAGGGTCGTCAACTCGGAGGCTGATCTTGCAACGCTCATGGAGGCCAGCAAGAGAATCCGCTTTGACGTGCTGGCCCTTCAAGAAACGAAAGCCAAAGCCTCAACTACTAGGAAGACGGATGACGGAGATCTCATCATCCTTGGTGCAAAAGTCGACAAGAAGAACATCGGAGGCGTCAGTTTCATCATTCACCGAAGTCTCGAGCCTAAAGTCGATTCAGAGGATGTCATCAGCCCACGTCTCGCAGTTCTACGCATCAAAGTCAACAAGTCGACCACTATGTCCATCATCAACGCCAATTCTCCAACATCAGCAGCGTCAGACGAGGACAAGGACGACTTCTATGCAGAACTGGAGAACACCATCAAACAAGAGAGTGCCTACTACAAGATCATCTGCGGAGACTTCCACGCCACATCAGCTAGAATCGGGCCGCCTGCCACAGGAGACACCAACGACAACGGTGACCGACTGATGGACCTCCTGAACGCCTGCAACCTGTTCCACGGCAACAGCATGTTCCAGAAGAAACCAAAATCGCCCTGGACATGGACCAGTCCAAATGGAATCTCCCACATGGAACTATACCACATCCTGACCAATCGACGCTTGAGCCTGCTGGACGTTGGAGTGGTGGAGCCGTTCCAGATCGGAAGCGACCACAGACTGATCAGAGCCAAAGTTCGACTTCGCCAGAAGCAGAAAAGACAAGACACCCATCGATCAGCATTCATCAGATTCCCGGAGTACAACATCGCCCGTCTAGAAGAAGCGGCCGCTGCATTCGACTGGCAGGAACATCCGGACTTGACGGAGGACTACGAACATCTATGCGGCGGAATTCTCCATTACGCCGCCGAAGCCACATCGAAGACCACGTCAGGAAAAGCATGTCGTCTGGACGAAGCCACCAGGGATCTTCTAAATAGATGAAGCAAAGTCCACACCGATCCGAACTCAACAACCCTGGACAAGGCGATTATCAACAAGGCCTGCCGCTTCCTAGTCAAGGAAGCTCTAAAGAAATTCCGCGACAACAAGCTGAAGACCACGGCTGAAGCCAGAGCCAGCCTGAAGAGATGCCGCATGGACTTGACTGAAACTAGACCGGTCATGACAGTCATGAAGGACGCACAAGGGAAGCAGCAGACAACACTCAAAACAAACCGAGAGCACCGTCGTGGACTACTACACGGAACTATACCGATGTTCCACGCCTGTGGCACGAATACCAACACCAACCAAAGAAGTAGTCCCGGACATCATACCATCAGAAGTCCGAAAGGCAGTCAGCCAACTGAAAAGAAAAACAGCCTCTGGACCGGATAACATCTCTGGCGATCTACTCAAGACCGGATCAGCCACCATCCTCCAGAAACTGACGGCCCGAGTCAACCGGTACTTGAAAGAAGAATCCCGGACCAGTGGAAGACTTCGAAAACGGTTCTGCTTTTCAAGAAAGGCGACAAAGATGACATCAAGAACTATCGCCCCATCGCTCTGCTCTCCCAACCGTATAAATTGTTCACCAAGATCATCCTGAACAGATTGGAGAAGGCGATGGACGAGTTTCAACCAGTGGAACAAGCGGGCTTCCGAAAAGGATTTTAATGCATGGACCACACCGTCACACAAATCCTCGAGAAGATGATGGCCAAGGCGTTCGACAGTGTGGAGCTGAACGCAGTATGGAACTCATTCGCTCGGACAACAAGTACATCAACCTGTTGGAAGAATGCAATTTGGACACGTCCACCAAGATTCGACTGTTCCACAAGGATCTCATTGTTCCAATCTGCAAGGGAGTACGTCAAGGAGACACATCTCTCTGAAGCTGTTCACGTCGGCATTGAACAACGCCATGCTGGAACTAGACTGGAACGACAAGGGAATCTCCATCGACGGCAAGAAAATCAACAATCTTCGCTTTGCCGACGACATCGCCCTGATCAGCCTTTAGAATTTAGCGTTTTAATATTAATATGGCGATCCAAAGCACGCTATTTGTTATCCTGTTGGCTTTCGATACTCCTGGACACATATTAACGTCTTGTGAAACGAATTGATCGTTATTTGCACTGGACTGAAACATCATTTATAAAATTACGAGCGATTTTCTACGGCTTACACCAAATGTCCTGATCACATAAATGACTTATTTTGAGATCTGCACACGCATCATCCCTCTACGTTGTAAGCAAACTGGTGTCCCTTTACTTTGATATTGTGCAAACGTCATTTATGCGAGTGGAAGTTCGATCAGGATACGCTTGGCTTAAGTTGTAGAAAACCGCTCATAATTTTTTGTAATGATGTTCAGTTTATTGGAATAACGATCGATTCACTTCACATGACGTGAAAATGTCACCAGGAGCCTTGGGGATCAGACTTATATTGCATGCATATGTGTACTTTTCCCCCTTAAAACCCTACTGGAAGCCTCGACGTGGCAAGGGGGCGGCAACGTGGACACGGCAACGCGACCACGGCGAATTCCAGTTCAGGTCGTCGACCTAAAGGGCTAGCTACCCAGGAAGATGCAACCATCAGCTACGACACGCACTAAAATGAGGGTCCGGAGCGGCACAGACGGAAGCTCGAGCTCCAGGTGCACTGTAGCAACCTACAACCTGAAGGGACCCGGAGAAGAAAATTGCCGCAGGATTTAGAGTGCACAGAACATGGACCGGCCGAAGAGACAAAACAACTGCCTACGGATCTGCTCGTACAACTGCAGGGTCGTCAACTCGGAGGCTGATCTTGCAACGCTCATGGAGGCCAGCAAGAGAATCCGCTTTGACGTGCTGGCCCTTCAAGAAACGAAAGCCAAAGCCTCAACTACTAGGAAGACGGATGACGGAGATCTCATCATCCTTGGTGCAAAAGTCGACAAGAAGAACATCGGAGGCGTCAGTTTCATCATTCACAGAAGTTTCGAGCCTCAAGTCGATTCAGAGGATGTCATCAGCCCACGTCTCGCAGTTCTACGCATCAAAGTCAACAAGTCGACCACTATGTCCATCATCAACGCCAATTCTCCAACATCAGCAGCGTCAGACGAGGACAAGGACGACTTCTATGCAGAACTGGAGAACACCATCAAACGAGAGAGTGCCTACTACAAGATCATCTGCGGAGACTTCCACGCCACATCAGCTAGAATCGGGCCGCCTGCCACAGGAGACACCAACGACAACGGTGACCGACTGATGGACCTCCTGAACGCCTGCAACCTGTTCCACGGCAGCAGCATGTTCCAGAAGAAACCAAAATCGCCCTGGACATGGACCAGTCCAAATGGAATCTCCCACATGGAACTATACCACATCCTGACCAATCGACGCTTGAGCCTGCTGGACGTTGGAGTGGTGGAGCCGTTCCAGATCGGAAGCGACCACAGACTGATCAGAGTCAAAGTTCGACTTCGCCAGAAGCAGAAAAGACAAGACACCCATCGATCAGCATTCATCAGATTCCCGGAGTACAACATCGCCCGTCTAGAAGAAGCGGCCGCTGCATTCGACTGGCAGGAACATCCGGACTTGACGGAGGACTACGAACATCTATGCGGCGGAATTCTCCATTACGCCGCCGAAGCCACATCGAAGACCACGTCAGGAAAAGCATGTCGTCTGGACGAAGCCACCAGGGATCTTCTAAATAGATGAAGCAAAGTCCACACCGATCCGAACTCAACAACCCTGGACAAGGCGATTATCAACAAGGCCTGCCGCTTCCTAGTCAAGGAAGCTCTAAAGAAATTCCGCGACAACAAGCTGAAGACCACGGCTGAAGCCAGAGCCAGCCTGAAGAGATGCCGCAACGACTTGACTGAAACTAGACCGGTCATGACAGTCATGAAGGACGCACAAGGGAAGCAGCAGACAACACTCAAAACAAACCGAGAGCACCGTCGTGGACTACTACACGAAACTATACCGATGTTCCACGCCTGTGGCACGAATACCAACACCAACCAAAGAAGTAGTCCCGGACATCATACCATCAGAAGTCCGAAAGGCAGTCAGCCAACTGAAAAGAAAAACAGCCTCTGGACCGGATAACATCTCTGGCGATCTACTCAAGACCGGATCAGCCACCATCCTCCAGAAACTGACGGCCCGAGTCAACCGGTACTTGAAAGAAGAATCCCGGACCAGTGGAAGACTTCGAAAACGGTTCTGCTTTTCAAGAAAGGCGACAAAGACGACATCAAGAACTATCGCCCCATCGCTCTGCTCTCCCAACCGTATAAATTGTTCACCAAGATCATCCTGAACAGATTGGAGAAGGCGATGGACGAGTTTCAACCAGTGGAACAAGCGGGCTTCCGAAAAGGATTTTGCTGCATGGACCACACCGTCACACAAATCCTCGAGAAGATGATGGCCAAGGCGTTCGACAGTGTGGAGCTGAACGCAGTATGGAACTCATTCGCTCGGACAACAAGTACATCAACCTGTTGGAAGAATGCAATTTGGACACGTCCACCAAGATTCGACTGTTCCACAAGGATCTCATTGTTCCAATCTGCAAGGGAGTACGTCAAGGAGACACATCTCTCTGAAGCTGTTCAGGTCGAATTCCAGTTCAGGTCGTCGACCTAAAGGGCTAGCTACCCAGGAAGATGCAACCATCAGCTACGACACGCACAAAAATGAGGGTCCGGAGCGGCACAGACGGAAGCTCGAGCTCCAGGTGCACTGTAGCAACCTACAATCTGAAGGGACCCGGAGAAGAAAATTGCCGCAGGATTTAGAGTGCACAGAACATGGACCGGCCGAAGAGACAAAACAACTGCCTACGGATCTGCTCGTACAACTGCAGGGTCGTCAACTCGGAGGCTGATCTTGCAACGCTCATGGAGGCCAGCAAGAGAATCCGCTTTGACGTGCTGGCCCTTCAAGAAACTAAAGCCAAAGCCTCAACTACTAGGAAGACGGATGACGGAGATCTCATCATCCTTGGTGCAAAAGTCGACAAGAAGAACATCGGAGGCGTCAGTTTCATCATTCACCGAAGTCTCGAGCCTAAAGTCGATTCAGAGGATGTCATCAGCCCACGTCTCGCAGTTCTACGCATCAAAGTCAACAAGTCGACCACTATGTCCATCATCAACGCCTATTCTCCAACATCAGCAGCGTCAGACAAGGACGACTTCTATGCAGAACTGGAGAACACCATCCAACGAGAGTGAGCCTACTACAAGATCATCTGCGGAGACATCAACGCCACCATCGGAAAACAACCTCACGCCACATCAGCTAGAATCGGGCCGCACGCCACAGGAGACACCAACGACAACGGTGACCGACTGATGGACCTCCTGAACGCCTGCAACCTGTTCCACGGCAACAGCATGTTCCAGAAGAAACCAAAATCGCCCTGGACATGGACCAGTCCAAATGGAATCTCCCACATGGAACTATACCACATCCTGACCAATCAACGCTTGAGCCTGCTGTACGTTGGAGTGGTGGAGCCGTTCCAGATCGGAAGCGACCACAGACTGATCAGAGCCAAAGTTCAACTTCGCCAGAAGCAGAAAAGACAAGACACCCATCGATCAGCATTCATCAGATTCCCGGAGTACAACATCGCCCGTCTAGAAGAAGCGGCCGCTGCATTCGACTGGCAGGAACATCCGGACTTGACGGAGGACTACGAACATCTATGCGGCGGAATTCTCCATTACGCCGCCGAAGCCACATCGAAGACCACGTCAGGAAAAGCATGTCGTCTGGACGAAGCCACCAGGGATCTTCTAAATAGATGAAGCAAAGTCCACACCGATCCGAACTCAACAACCCTGGACAAGGCGATTATCAACAAGGCCTGCCGCTTCCTAGTCAAGGAAGCTCTAAAGAAATTCCGCGACAACAAGCTGAAGACCACGGCTGAAGCCAGAGCCAGCCTGAAGAGATGCCGCATGGACTTGACTGAAACTAGACCGGTCATGACAGTCATGAAGGACGCACAAGGGAAGCAGCAGACAACACTCAAAACAAACCGAGAGCATCGTCGTGGACTACTACACGGAACTATACCGATGTTCCACGCCTGTGGCACGAATACCAACACCAACCAAAGAAGTAGTCCCGGACATCATACCATCAGAAGTCCGAAAGGCAGTCAGCCAACTGAAAAGAAAAACAGCCTCTGGACCGGATAACATCTCTGGCGATCTACTCAAGACCGGATCAGCCACCATCCTCCAGAAACTGACGGCCCGAGTCAACCGGTACTTGAAAGAAGAATCCCGGACCAGTGGAAGACTTCGAAAACGGTTCTGCTTTTCAAGAAAGGCGACAAAGATGACATCAAGAACTATCGCCCCATCGCTCTGCTCTCCCAACCTGTATAAATTGTTCACCAAGATCATCCTGAACAGATTGGAGAAGGCGATGGACGAGTTTCAACCAGTGGAACAAGCGGGCTTCCGAAAAGGATTTTGCTGCATGGACCACACCGTCACACAAATCCTCGAGAAGATGATGGCCAAGGCGTTCGACAGTGTGGAGCTGAACGCAGTATGGAACTCATTCGCTCGGACAACAAGTACATCAACCTGTTGGAAGAATGCAATTTGGACACGTCCACCAAGATTCGACTGTTCCACAAGGATCTCATTGTTCCAATCTGCAAGGGAGTACGTCAAGGAGACACATCTCTCTGAAGCTGTTCTCGTCGGCATTGAACAACGCCATGCTGGAACTAGACTGGAACGACAAGGGAATCTCCATTGACGGCAAGAAAATCAACAATCTTCGCTTTGCAGACGACATCGCCCTGATCAGCCTTTAGAATTTAGCGTTTTAATATTAATATGGCGATCCAAAGCACGCGATTTGTTATCCTGTTGGCTTTCGATACTCCTGGACACATATTAACGTCTTGTGAAACGAATTGATCGTTATTTGCACTGGACTGAAACATCATTTATAAAATTACGAGCGATTTTCTACGGCTTACACCAAATGTCCTGATCACATAAATGACTTATTTTGAGATCTGCACACGCATCATCCCTCTACGTTGTAAGCAAACTGGTGTCCCTTTACTTTGATATTGTGCAAACGTCATTTATGCGAGTGGAAGTTCGATCAGGATACGCTTGGCGTAAGTTGTAGAAAACCGCTCATAATTTTTTGTAATGATGTTCAGTTTATTGGAATAACGATCGATTCACTTCACATGACGTGAAAATGTCACCAGGAGCCTTGGGGATCAGACTTATATTGCATGCATATGTGTACTTTTCCCCCTTAAAACCCTACTGGAAGCCTCGACGTGGCAAGGGGGCGGCAACGTGGACACGGCAACGCGACCACGGCGAATTCCAGTTCAGGTCGTCGACCTAAAGGGCTAGCTACCCAGGAAGATGCAACCATCAGCTACGACACGCACTAAAATGAGGGTCCGGAGCGGCACAGACGGAAGCTCGAGGTGCACTGTAGCAACCTACAACCTGAAGGGACCCGGAGAAGAAAATTGCCGCAGGATTTAGAGTGCACAGAACATGGACCGGCCGAAGAGACAAAACAACTGCCTACGGATCTGCTCGTACACCTGCAGGGTCGTCAACTCGGAGGCTGATCTTGCAACGCTCATGGAGGCCAGCAAGAGAATCCGCTTTGACGTGCTGGCCCTTCAAGAAACGAAAGCCAAAGCCTCAACTACTAGGAAGACGGATGACGGAGATCTCATCATCCTTGGTGCAAAAGTCGACAAGAAGAACATCGGAGGCGTCAGTTTCATCATTCACCGAAGTCTCGAGCCTAAAGTCGATTCAGAGGATGTCATCAGCCCACGTCTCGCAGTTCTATGCATCAAAGTCAACAAGTCGACCACTATGTCCATCATCAACGCCTATTCTCCAACATCAGCAGCGTCAGACGAGGACAAGGACGACTTCTATGCAGAACTGGAGAACACCATCAAACGAGAGAGAGCCTACTACAAGATCATCTGCGGAGACTTCAACGCCACCATCGGAAAACAACCTCACGCCACATCAGCTAGAATCGGGCCGCACGCCACAGGAGACACCAACGACAACGGTGACCGACTGATGGACCTCCTGAACGCCTGCAACCTGTTCCACGGCAACAGCATGTTCCAGAAGAAACCAAAATCGCCCTGGACATGGACCAGTCCAAATGGAATCTCCCACATGGAACTATACCACATCCTGACCAATCGACGCTTGAGCCTGCTGGACGTTGGAGTGGTGGAGCCGTTCCAGATCGGAAGCGACCACAGACTGATCAGAGCCAAAGTTCGACTTCGCCAGAAGCAGAAAAGACAAGACACCCATCGATCAGCATTCATCAGATTCCCGGAGTACAATATCGCCCGTCTAGAAGAAGCGGCCGCTGCATTCGACTGGCAGGAACATCCGGACTTGACGGAGGACTACGAACATCTATGCGGCGGAATTCTCCAGTACGCCGCCGAAGCCACATCGAAGACCACGTCAGGAAAAGCATGTCGTCTGGACGAAGCCACCAGGGATCTTCTAAATAGATGAAGCAAAGTCCACACCGATCCGAACTCAACAACCCTGGACAAGGCGATTATCAACAAGGCCTGCCGCTTCCTAGTCAAGGAAGCTCTAAAGAAATTCCGCGACAACAAGCTGAAGACCACGGCTGAAGCCAGAGCCAGCCTGAAGAGATGCCGCATGGACTTGACTGAAACTAGACCGGTCATGACAGTCATGAAGGACGCACAAGGGAAGCAGCAGACAACACTCAAAACAAACCGAGAGCACCGTCGTGGACTACTACACGGAACTATACCGATGTTCCACGCCTGTGGCACGAATACCAACACCAACCAAAGAAGTAGTCCCGGACATCATACCATCAGAAGTCCGAAAGGCAGTCAGCCAACTGAAAAGAAAAACAGCCTCTGGACCGGATAACATCTCTGGCGATCTACTCAAGACCGGATCAGCCACCATCCTCCAAAAACTGACGGCCCGAGTCAACCGGTACTTGAAAGAAGAATCCCGGACCAGTGGAAGACTTCGAAAACGGTTCTGCTTTTCAAGAAAGGCGACAAAGATGACATCAAGAACTATCGCCCCATCGCTCTGCTCTCCCAACCGTATAAATTGTTCACCAAGATCATCCTGAACAGATTGGAGAAGGCGATGGACGAGTTTCAACCAGTGGAACAAGCGGGCTTCCGAAAAGGATTTTGCTGCATGGACCACACCGTCACACAAATCCTCGAGAAGATGATGGCTAAGGCGTTCGACAGTGTGGAGCTGAACGCAGTATGGAACTCATTCGCTCGGACAACAAGTACATCAACCTGTTGGAAGAATGCAATTTGGACACGTCCACCAAGATTCGACTGTTCCACAAGGATCTCATTGTTCCAATCTGCAAGGGAGTACGTCAAGGAGACACATCTCTCTGAAGCTGTTCAGGTCGAATTCCAGTTCAGGTCGTTGACCTAAAGGGCTAGCTACCCAAGAAGATGCAACCATCAGCTACGACACGCACAAAAATGAGGGTCCGGAGCGGCACAGACGGAAGCTCGAGCTCCAGGTGCACTGTAGCAACCTGCAACCTGAAGGGACCCGGAGAAGAAAATTGCCGCAGGATTTAGAGTGCACAGAACATGGACCGGCCCAAAAGACAAAACAACTGCCTACGGATCTGCTCGTACAACTGCAGGGTCGTCAACTCGGAGGCTGATCTTGCAACGCTCATGGAGGCCAGCAAGAGAATCCGCTTTGACGTGCTGGCCCTTCAAGAAACGAAAGCCAAAGCCTCAACTACTAGGAAGACGGATGACGGCGATCTCATCATCCTTGGTGCAAAAGTCGACAAGAAGAACATCGGAGGCGTCAGTTTCATCATTCACCGAAGTCTCGAGCCTAAAGTCGATTCAGAGGATGTCATCAGCCCACGTCTCGCAGTTCTACGCATCAAAGTCAACAAGTCGACCACTATGTCCATCATCAACGCCTATTCTCCAACATCAGCAGCGTCAGACGAGGACAAGGACGACTTCTATGCAGAACTGGAGAACACCATCAAACGAGAGAGAGCCTACTACAAGATCATCTGCGGAGACTTCAACGCCACCATCGGAAAACAACCTCACGCCACATCAGCTAGAATCGGGCCGCACGCCACAGGAGACACCAACGACAACGGTGACCTGACTGATGGACCTCCTGAACGCCTGCAACCTGTTCCACGGCAACAGCATGTTCCAGAAGAAACCAAAATCGCCCTGGACATGGACCAGTCCAAATGGAATCTCCCACATGGAACTATACCACATCCTGACCATTCGACGCTTGAGCCTGCTGGACGTTGGAGTGGTGGAGCCGTTCCAGATCGGAAGCGACCACAGACTGATCAGAGCCAAAGTTCGACTTCGCCAGAAGCAGAAAAGACAAGACACCCATCGATCAGCATTCATCAGATTCCCGGAGTACAACATCGCCCGTCTAGAAGAAGCGGCCGCTGCATTCGACTGGCAGGAACATCCGGACTTGACGGAGGACTACGAACATCTATGCGGCGGAATTCTCCATTACACCGCCGAAGCCACATCGAAGACCACGTCAGGAAAAGCATGTCGTCTGGACGAAGCCACCAGGGATCTTCTAAATAGATGAAGCAAAGTCCACACCGATCCGAACTCAACAACCCTGGACAAGGCGATTATCAACAAGGCCTGCCGCTTCCTAGTCAAGGAAGCTCTAAAGAAATTCCGCGACAACAAGCTGAAGACCACGGCTGAAGCCAGAGCCAGCCTGAAGAGATGCCGCATGGACTTGACTGAAACTAGACCGGTCATGACAGTCATGAAGGACGCACAAGGGAAGCAGCAGACAACACTCAAAACAAACCGAGAGCACCGTCGTGGACTACTACACGGAACTATACCGATGTTCCACGCCTGTGGCACGAATACCAACACCAACCAAAGAAGTAGTCCCGGACATCATACCATCAGAAGTCCGAAAGGCAGTCAGCCAACTGAAAAGAAAAACAGCCTCTGGACCGGATAACATCTCTGGCGATCTACTCAAGACCGGATCAGCCACCATCCTCCAGAAACTGACGGCCCGAGTCAACCGGTACTTGAAAGAAGAATCCCGGACCAGTGGAAGACTTCGAAAACGGTTCTGCTTTTCAAGAAAGGCGACAAAGATGACATCAAGAACTATCGCCCCATCGCTCTGCTCTCCCAACCGTATAAATTGTTCACCAAGATCATCCTGAACAGATTGGAGAAGGCGATGGACGAGTTTCAACCAGTGGAACAAGCGGGCTTCCGAAAAGGATTTTGCTGCATGGACCACACCGTCACACAAATCCTCGAGAAGATGATGGCCAAGGCGTTCGACAGTGTGGAGCTGAACGCAGTATGGAACTCATTCGCTCGGACAACAAGTACATCAACCTGTTGGAAGAATGCAATTTGGACACGTCCACCAAGATTCGACTGTTCCACAAGGATCTCATTGTTCCAATCTGCAAGGGAGTACGTCAAGGAGACACATCTCTCTGAAGCTGTTCACGTCGGCATTGAACAACGCCATGCTGGAACTAGACTGGAACGACAAGGGAATCTCCATCGACGGCAAGAAAATCAACAATCTTCGCTTTGCCGACGACATCGCCCTGATCAGCCTTTAGAATTTAGCGTTTTAATATTAATATGGCGATCCAAAGCACGCGATTTGTTATCCTGTTGGCTTTCGATACTCCTGGACACATATTAACGTCTTGTGAAACGAATTGATAATTATTTGCACTGGACTGAAACATCATTTATAAAATTACGAGCGATTTTCTACGGCTTACACCAAATGTCCTGATCACATAAATGACTTATTTTGAGATCTGCACACGCATCATCCCTCTACGTTGTAAGCAAACTGGTGTCCCTTTACTTTGATATTGTGCAAACGTCATTTATGCGAGTGGAAGTTCGATCAGGATACGCTTGGCGTAAGTTGTAGAAAACTGCTCATAATTTTTTGTAATGATGTTCAGTTTATTGGAATAACGATCGATTCACTTCACATGACGTGAAAATGTCACCAGGAGCCTTGGGGATCAGACTTATATTGCATGCATATGTGTACTTTTCCCCCTTAAAACCCTACTGGAAGCCTCGACGTGGCAAGGGGGCGGCAACGTGGACACGGCAACGCGACCACGGCGAATTCCAGTTCAGGTCGTCGACCTAAAGGGCTAGCTACCCAGGAAGATGCAACCATCAGCTACGACACGCACAAAAATGAGGGTCCGGAGCGGCACAGACGGAAGCTCGAGCTCCAGGTGCACTGTAGCAACCTACAACCTGAAGGGACCCGGAGAAGAAAATTGCCGCAGGATTTAGAGTGCACAGAACATGGACCGGCCGAAGAGACAAAACAACTGCCTACGGATCTGCTCGTACAACTGCAGGGTCGTCAACTCGGAGGCTGATCTTGCAACGCTCATGGAGGCCAGCAAGAGAATCCGCTTTGACGTGCTGGCCCTTCAAGAAACGAAAGCCAAAGCCTCAACTACTAGGAAGACGGATGACGGTGATCTCATCATCCTTGGTGCAAAAGTCGACAAGAAGAACATCGGAGGCGTCAGTTTCATCATTCACCGAAGTCTCGAGCCTAAAGTCGATTCAGAGGATGTCATCAGCCCACGTCTCGCAGTTCTACGCATCAAAGTCAACAAGTCGACCACTATGTCCATCATCAACGCCTATTCTCCAACATCAGCAGCGTCAGACGAGGACAAGGACGACTTCTATGCAGAACTGGAGAACACCATCAAACGAGAGAGAGCCTACTACAAGATCATCTGCGGAGACTTCAACGCCACCATCGGAAAACAACCTCACGCCACATCAGCTAGAATCGGGCCGCACGCCACAGGAGACACCAACGACAACGGTGACTGACTGATGGACCTCCTGAACGCCTGCAACCTGTTCCACGGCAACAGCATGTTCCAGAAGAAACCAAAATCGCCCTGGACATGGACCAGTCCAAATGGAATCTCCCACATGGAACTATACCACATCCTGACCAATCGACGCTTGAGCCTGCTGGACGTTGGAGTGGTGGAGCCGTTCCAGATCGGAAGCGACCACAGACTGATCAGAGCCAAAGTTCGACTTCGCCAGAAGCAGAAAAGACAAGACACCCATCGATCAGCATTCATCAGATTCCCGGAGTACAACATCGCCCGTCTAGAAGAAGCGGCCGCTGCATTCGACTGGCAGGAACATCCGGACTTGACGGAGGACTACGAACATCTATGCGGCGGAATTCTCCATTACACCGCCGAAGCCACATCGAAGACCACGTCAGGAAAAGCATGTCGTCTGGACGAAGCCACCAGGGATCTTCTAAATAGATGAAGCAAAGTCCACACCGATCCGAACTCAACAACCCTGGACAAGGCGATTATCAACAAGGCCTGCCGCTTCCTAGTCAAGGAAGCTCTAAAGAAATTCCGCGACAACAAGCTGAAGACCACGGCTGAAGCCAGAGCCAGCCTGAAGAGATGCCGCATGGACTTGACTGAAACTAGACCGGTCATGACAGTCATGAAGGACGCACAAGGGAAGCAGCAGACAACACTCAAAACAAACCGAGAGCACCGTCGTGGACTACTACACGGAACTATACCGATGTTCCACGCCTGTGGCACGAATACCAACACCAACCAAAGAAGTAGTCCCGGACATCATACCATCAGAAGTCCGAAAGGCAGTCAGCCAACTGAAAAGAAAAACAGCCTCTGGACCGGATAACATCTCTGGCGATCTACTCAAGACCGGATCAGCCACCATCCTCCAGAAACTGACGGCCCGAGTCAACCGGTACTTGAAAGAAGAATCCCGGACCAGTGGAAGACTTCGAAAACGGTTCTGCTTTTCAAGAAAGGCGACAAAGATGACATCAAGAACTATCGCCCCATCGCTCTGCTCTCCCAACCGTATAAATTGTTCACCAAGATCATCCTGAACAGATTGGAGAAGGCGATGGACGAGTTTCAACCAGTGGAACAAGCGGGCTTCCGAAAAGGATTTTGCTGCATGGACCACACCGTCACACAAATCCTCGAGAAGATGATGGCCAAGGCGTTCGACAGTGTGGAGCTGAACGCAGTATGGAACTCATTCGCTCGGACAACAAGTACATCAACCTGTTGGAAGAATGCAATTTGGACACGTCCACCAAGATTCGACTGTTCCACAAGGATCTCATTGTTCCAATCTGCAAGGGAGTACGTCAAGGAGACACATCTCTCTGAAGCTGTTCACGTCGGCATTGAACAACGCCATGCTGGAACTAGACTGGAACGACAAGGGAATCTCCATCGACGGCAAGAAAATCAACAATCTTCGCTTTGCCGACGACATCGCCCTGATCAGCCTTTAGAATTTAGCGTTTTAATATTAATATGGCGATCCAAAGCACGCGATTTGTTATCCTGTTGGCTTTCGATACTCCTGGACACATATTAACGTCTTGTGAAACGAATTGATCGTTATTTGCACTGGACTGAAACATCATTTATAAAATTACGAGCGATTTTCTACGGCTTACACCAAATGTCCTGATCACATAAATGACTTATTTTGAGATCTGCACACGCATCATCCCTCTACGTTGTAAGCAAACTGGTGTCCCTTTACTTTGATATTGTGCAAACGTCATTTATGCGAGTGGAAGTTCGATCAGGATACGCTTGGCGTAAGTTGTAGAAAACCGCTCATAATTTTTTGTAATGATGTTCAGTTTATTGGAATAACGATCGATTCACTTCACATGACGTGAAAATGTCACCAGGAGCCTTGGGGATCAGACTTATATTGCATGCATATGTGTACTTTTCCCCCTTAAAACCCTACTGGAAGCCTCGACGTGGCAAGGGGGCGGCAACGTGGACACGGCAACGCGACCACGGCGAATTCCAGTTCAGGTCGTCGACCTAAAGGGCTAGCTACCCAGGAAGATGCAACCATCAGCTACGACACGCACAAAAATGAGGGTCCGGAGCGGCACAGACGGAAGCTCGAGCTCCAGGTGCACTGTAGCAACCTACAACCTGAAGGGACCCGGAGAAGAAAATTGCCGCAGGATTTAGAGTGCACAGAACATGGACCGGCCGAAGAGACAAAACAACTGCCTACGGATCTGCTCGTACAACTGCAGGGTCGTCAACTCGGAGGCTGATCTTGCAACGCTCATGGAGGCCAGCAAGAGAATCCGCTTTGACGTGCTGGCCCTTCAAGAAACGAAAGCCAAAGCCTCAACTACTAGGAAGACGGATGACGGAGATCTCATCATCCTTGGTGCAAAAGTCGACAAGAAGAACATCGGAGGCGTCAGTTTCATCATTCACCGAAGTCTCGAGCCTAAAGTCGATTCAGAGGATGTCATCAGCCCACGTCTCGCAGTTCTACGCATCAAAGTCAACAAGTCGACCACTATGTCCATCATCAACGCCTATTCTCCAACATCAGCAGCGTCAGACGAGGACAAGGACGACTTCTATGCAGAACTGGAGAACACCATCAAACGAGAGAGAGCCTACTACAAGATCATCTGCGGAGACTTCAACGCCACCATCGGAAAACAACCTCATGCCACATCAGCTAGAATCGGGCCGCACGCCACAGGAGACACCAACGACAACGGTGACCTGACTGATGGACCTCCTGAACGCCTGCAACCTGTTCCACGGCAACAGCATGTTCCAGAAGAAACCAAAATCGCCCTGGACATGGACCAGTCCAAATGGAATCTCCCACATGGAACTATACCACATCCTGACCAATCGACGCTTGAGCCTGCTGGACGTTGGAGTGGTGGAGCCGTTCCAGATCGGAAGCGACCACAGACTGATCAGAGCCAAAGTTCGACTTCGCCAGAAGCAGAAAAGACAAGACACCCATCGATCAGCATTCATCAGATTCCCGGAGTACAACATCGCCCGTCTAGAAGAAGCGGCCGCTGCATTCGACTGGCAGGAACATCCGGACTTGACGGAGGACTACGAACATCTATGCGGCGGAATTCTCCATTACGCCGCCGAAGCCACATCGAAGACCACGTCAGGAAAAGCATGTCGTCTGGACGAAGCCACCAGGGATCTTCTAAATAGATGAAGCAAAGTCCACACCGATCCGAACTCAACAACCCTGGACAAGGCGATTATCAACAAGGCCTGCCGCTTCCTAGTCAAGGAAGCTCTAAAGAAATTCCGCGACAACAAGCTGAAGACCACGGCTGAAGCCAGAGCCAGCCTGAAGAGATGCCGCATGGACTTGACTGAAACTAGACCGGTCATGACAGTCATGAAGGACGCACAAGGGAAGCAGCAGACAACACTCAAAACAAACCGAGAGCACCGTCGTGGACTACTACACGGAACTATACCGATGTTCCACGCCTGTGGCACGAATACCAACACCAACCAAAGAAGTAGTCCCGGACATCATACCATCAGAAGTCCGAAAGGCAGTCAGCCAACTGAAAAGAAAAACAGCCTCTGGACCGGATAACATCTCTGGCGATCTACTCAAGACCGGATCAGCCACCATCCTCCAGAAACTGACGGCCCGAGTCAACCGGTACTTGAAAGAAGAATCCCGGACCAGTGGAAGACTTCGAAAACGGTTCTGCTTTTCAAGAAAGGCGACAAAGATGACATCAAGAACTATCGCCCCATCGCTCTGCTCTCCCAACCGTATAAATTGTTCACCAAGATCATCCTGAACAGATTGGAGAAGGCGATGGACGAGTTTCAACCAGTGGAACAAGCGGGCTTCCGAAAAGGATTTTGCTGCATGGACCACACCGTCACACAAATCCTCGAGAAGATGATGGCCAAGGCGTTCGACAGTGTGGAGCTGAACGCAGTATGGAACTCATTCGCTCGGACAACAAGTACATCAACCTGTTGGAAGAATGCAATTTGGACACGTCCACCAAGATTCGACTGTTCCACAAGGATCTCATTGTTCCAATCTGCAAGGGAGTACGTCAAGGAGACACATCTCTCTGAAGCTGTTCACGTCGGCATTGAACAACGCCATGCTGGAACTAGACTGGAACGACAAGGGAATCTCCATCGACGGCAAGAAAATCAACAATCTTCGCTTTGCCGACGACATCGCCCTGATCAGCCTTTAGAATTTAGCGTTTTAATATTAATATGGCGATCCAAAGCACGCGATTTGTTATCCTGTTGGCTTTCGATACTCCTGGACACATATTAACGTCTTGTGAAACGAATTGATCGTTATTTGCACTGGACTGAAACATCATTTATAAAATTACGAGCGATTTTCTACGGCTTACACCAAATGTCCTTTTCACCTAAATGACTTATTTTGAGATCTGCACACGCATCATCCCTCTACGTTGTAAGCAAACTGGTGTCCCTTTACTTTGATATTGTGCAAACGTCATTTATGCGAGTGGAAGTTCGATCAGGATACGCTTGGCGTAAGTTGTAGAAAACCGCTCATAATTTTTTGTAATGATGTTCAGTTTATTGGAATAACGATCGATTCACTTCACATGACGTGAAAATGTCACCAGGAGCCTTGGGGATCAGACTTATATTGCATGCATATGTGTACTTTTCCCCCTTAAAACCCTACTGGAAGCCTCGACGTGGCAAGGGGGCGGCAACGTGGACACGGCAACGCGACCACGGCGAATTCCAGTTCAGGTCGTCGACCTAAAGGGCTAGCTACCCAGGAAGATGCAACCATCAGCTACGACACGCACAAAAATGAGGGTCCGGAGCGGCACAGACGGAAGCTCGAGCTCCAGGTGCACTGTAGCAACCTACAACCTGAAGGGACCCGGAGAAGAAAATTGCCGCAGGATTTAGAGTGCACAGAACATGGACCGGCCGAAGAGACAAAACAACTGCCTACGGATCTGCTCGTACACCTGCAGGGTCGTCAACTCGGAGGCTGATCTTGCAACGCTCATGGAGGCCAGCAAGAGAATCCGCTTTGACGTGCTGGCCCTTCAAGAAACGAAAGCCAAAGCCTCAACTACTAGGAAGACGGATGACGGAGATCTCATCATCCTTGGTGCAAAAGTCGACAAGAAGAACATCGGAGGCGTCAGTTTCATCATTCACCGAAGTCTCGAGCCTAAAGTCGATTCAGAGGATGTCATCAGCCCACGTCTCGCAGTTCTACGCATCAAAGTCAACAAGTCGACCACTATGTCCATCATCAACGCCTATTCTCCAACATCAGCAGCGTCAGACGAGGACAAGGACGACTTCTATGCAGAACTGGAGAACACCATCAAACGAGAGAGAGCCTACTACAAGATCATCTGCGGAGACTTCAACGCCACCATCGGAAAACAACCTCACGCCACATCAGCTAGAATCGGGCCGCACGCCACAGGAGACACCAACGACAACGGTGACCGACTGATGGACCTCCTGAACGCCTGCAACCTGTTCCACGGCAACAGCATGTTCCAGAAGAAACCAAAATCGCCCTGGACATGGACCAGTCCAAATGGAATCTCCCACATGGAACTATACCACATCCTGACCAATCGACGCTTGAGCCTGCTGGACGTTGGAGTGGTGGAGCCGTTCCAGATCGGAAGCGACCACAGACTGATCAGAGCCAAAGTTCGACTTCGCCAGAAGCAGAAAAGACAAGACACCCATCGATCAGCATTCATCAGATTCCCGGAGTACAACATCGCCCGTCTAGAAGAAGCGGCCGCTGCATTCGACTGGCAGGAACATCCGGACTTGACGGAGGACTACGAACATCTATGCGGCGGAATTCTCCATTACGCCGCCGAAGCCACATCGAAGACCACGTCAGGAAAAGCATGTCGTCTGGACGAAGCCACCAGGGATCTTCTAAATAGATGAAGCAAAGTCCACACCGATCCGAACTCAACAACCCTGGACAAGGCGATTATCAACAAGGCCTGCCGCTTCCTAGTCAAGGAAGCTCTAAAGAAATTCCGCGACAACAAGCTGAAGACCACGGCTGAAGCCAGAGCCAGCCTGAAGAGATGCCGCATGGACTTGACTGAAACTAGACCGGTCATGACAGTCATGAAGGACGCACAAGGGAAGCAGCAGACAACACTCAAAACAAACCGAGAGCACCGTCGTGGACTACTACACGGAACTATACCGATGTTCCACGCCTGTGGCACGAATACCAACGGCAACCAAAGAAGTAGTCCCGGACATCATACCATCAGAAGTCCGAAAGGCAGTCAGCCAACTGAAAAGAAAAACAGCCTCTGGACCGGATAACATCTCTGGCGATCTACTCAAGACCGGATCAGCCACCATCCTCCAGAAACTGACGGCCCGAGTCAACCGGTACTTGAAAGAAGAATCCCGGACCAGTGGAAGACTTCGAAAACGGTTCTGCTTTTCAAGAAAGGCGACAAAGATGACATCAAGAACTATCGCCCCATCGCTCTGCTCTCCCAACCGTATAAATTGTTCACCAAGATCATCCTGAACAGATTGGAGAAGGCGATGGACGAGTTTCAACCAGTGGAACAAGCGGGCTTCCGAAAAGGATTTTGCTGCATGGACCACACCGTCACACAAATCCTCGAGAAGATGATGGCCAAGGCGTTCGACAGTGTGGAGCTGAACGCAGTATGGAACTCATTCGCTCGGACAACAAGTACATCAACCTGTTGGAAGAATGCAATTTGGACACGTCCACCAAGATTCGACTGTTCCACAAGGATCTCATTGTTCCAATCTGCAAGGGAGTACGTCAAGGAGACACATCTCTCTGAAGCTGTTCACGTCGGCATTGAACAACGCCATGCTGGAACTAGACTGGAACGACAAGGGAATCTCCATCGACGGCAAGAAAATCAACAATCTTCGCTTTGCCGACGACATCGCCCTGATCAGCCTTTAGAATTTAGCGTTTTAATATTAATATGGCGATCCAAAGCACGCGATTTGTTATCCTGTTGGCTTTCGATACTCCTGGACACATATTAACGTCTTGTGAAACGAATTGATCGTTATTTGCACTGGACTGAAACATCATTTATAAAATTACGAGCGATTTTCTACGGCTTACACCAAATGTCCTGATCACATAAATGACTTATTTTGAGATCTGCACACGCATCATCCCTCTACGTTGTAAGCAAACTGGTGTCCCTTTACTTTGATATTGTGCAAACGTCATTTATGCGAGTGGAAGTTCGATCAGGATACGCTTGGCGTAAGTTGTAGAAAACCGCTCATAATTTTTTGTAATGATGTTCAGTTTATTGGAATAACGATCGATTCACTTCACATGACGTGAAAATGTCACCAGGAGCCTTGGGGATCAGACTTATATTGCATGCATATGTGTACTTTTCCCCCTTAAAACCCTACTGGAAGCCTCGACGTGGCAAGGGGGCGGCAACGTGGACACGGCAACGCGACCACGGCGAATTCCAGTTCAGGTCGTCGACCTAAAGGGCTAGCTACCCAGGAAGATGCAACCATCAGCTACGACACGCACTAAAATGAGGGTCCGGAGCGGCACAGACGGAAGCTCGAGCTCCAGTGCACTGTAGCAACCTACAACCTGAAGGGACCCGGAGAAGAAAATTGCCGCAGGATTTAGAGTGCACAGAACATGGACCGGCCGAAGAGACAAAACAACTGCCTACGGATCTGCTCGTACAACTGCAGGGTCGTCAACTCGGAGGCTGATCTTGCAACGCTCATGGAGGCCAGCAAGAGAATCCGCTTTGACGTGCTGGCCCTTCAAGAAACGAAAGCCAAAGCCTCAACTACTAGGAAGACGGATGACGGAGATCTCATCATCCTTGGTGCAAAAGTCGACAAGAAGAACATCGGAGGCGTCAGTTTCATCATTCACCGAAGTCTCGAGCCTAAAGTCGATTCAGAGGATGTCATCAGCCCACGTCTCGCAGTTCTACGCATCAAAGTCAACAAGTCGACCACTATGTCCATCATCAACGCCTATTCTCCAACATCAGCAGCGTCAGACGAGGACAAGGACGACTTCTATGCAGAACTGGAGAACACCATCAAACGAGAGAGAGCCTACTACAAGATCATCTGCGGAGACTTCAACGCCACCATCGGAAAACAACCTCACGCCACATCAGCTAGAATCGGGCCGCACGCCACAGGAGACATCCAACGACAACGGTGACCGACTGATGGACCTCCTGAACGCCTGCAACCTGTTCCACGGCAACAGCATGTTCCAGAAGAAACCAAAATCGCCCTGGACATGGACCAGTCCAAATGGAATCTCCCACATGGAACTATACCACATCCTGACCAATCGACGCTTGAGCCTGCTGGACGTTGGAGTGGTGGAGCCGTTCCAGATCGGAAGCGACCACAGACTGATCAGAGCCAAAGTTCGACTTCGCCAGAAGCAGAAAAGACAAGACACCCATCGATCAGCATTCATCAGATTCCCGGAGTACAACATCGCCCGTCTAGAAGAAGCGGCCGCTGCATTCGACTGGCAGGAACATCCGGACTTGACGGAGGACTACGAACATCTATGCGGCGGAATTCTCCATTACGCCGCCGAAGCCACATCGAACCACGTCAGGAAAAGCATGTCGTCTGGACGAAGCCACCAGGGATCTTCTAAATAGATGAAGCAAAGTCCACACCGATCCGAACTCAACAACCTGGACAAGGCGATTATCAACAAGGCCTGCCGCTTCCTAGTCAAGGAAGCTCTAAAGAATTCCGCGACAACAAGCTGAAGACCACGGCTGAAGCCAGAGCCAGCCTGAAGAGCCGCATGGACTTGACTGAAACTAGACCGGTCATGACAGTCATGAAGGACGCACAAGGGAAGCAGCAGACAACACTCAAACAAAAAAACGAGAGCACCGTCGTGGACTACTACACGGAACTATACCGATGTTCCACGCCTGTGGCACGAATACCAACACCAACCAAGAAGTAGTCCCGGACATCATACCATCAGAAGTCCGAGGCAGTCAGCCAACTGAAAAGAAAAACAGCCTCTGGACCGGATAACATCTCTGGCGATCTACTCAAGACCGGATCAGCCACCATCCTCCAGAAACTGACGGCCCGAGTCAACCGGTACTTGAAAGAAGAATCCCGGACCAGTGGAAGACTTCGAAAACGGTTCTGCTTTTCAAGAAAGGCGACAAAGATGACATCAAGAACTATCGCCCCATCGCTCTGCTCTCCCAACCGTATAAATTGTTCACCAAGATCATCCTGAACAGATTGGAGAAGGCGATGGACGAGTTTCAACCAGTGGAACAAGCGGGCTTCCGAAAAGGATTTTGCTGCATGGACCACACACCGTCACACAAATCCTCGAGAAGATGATGGCCAAGGCGTTCGACAGTGTGGAGCTGAACGCAGTATGGAACTCATTCGCTCGGACAACAAGTACATCAACCTGTTGGAAGAATGCAATTTGGACACGTCCACCAAGATTCGACTGTTCCACAAGGATCTCATTGTTCCAATCTGCAAGGGAGTACGTCAAGGAGACACATCTCTCTGAAGCTGTTCACGTCGGCATTGAACAACGCCATGCTGGAACTAGACTGGAACGACAAGGGAATCTCCATCGACGGCAAGAAAATCAACAATCTTCGCTTTGCCGACGACATCGCCCTGATCAGCTTTAGATTTAGCGTTTTAATATTAATATGGCGACCAAAGCACGCGATTTTGTTATCCTGTTGGCTTTCGATACTCCTGGACACATATAACGTCTGTGAAACGAATTGATCGTTATTTGCACTGGACTGAAACATCATTTATAAAATTACGTCAACTCGGGCTGATCTTGCACGCTCATGAGGCCATCAAAGAATCCGCTTTGACGTGCTGGCCCTTCAAGAAACAAAGCCAAGCTCACACTAGAAGACGGATGACGGAGATCTCATCTCCTGTGCAAAGTCGACAAGAAGAACATCGGAGGTGTCAGTTTCATCATTCACCGAAGTCTCGAGCCTAAAGTCGATTCAGAGGATGTCATCACCCACGTCTCGCAGTTCTACGCATCAAGTCAACAGTCGACCACTATTCCATCATCAACGCCTATTCTCCAACATCAGCAGCGTCAGACGAGACAAGACGACTTCTATGCAAAACTGAGAACACCATCAACAGAGAGAGCCTACTACAAGATCATCTGCGGAGACTTCAACGCCACCATCGGAAAACAACCTCACGCCACATCAGCTAGAATCGGGCCGCACGCCACAGGAGACACCAACGACAACGGTGACCGACTGATGGACCTCCTGAACGCCTGCCCTGTTCCAAGGAAACAGCATGTTCGAAGAAACCAAATCGCCCTGGACATGGACCAGTCCAAATGGAATCTCCCACATGGAACTATACCACATCCTGACCATTCGACGCTTGAGCCTGCTGGACGTTGGAGTGGGGAGCCGTTCCAGATCGGAAGCGACCACAGACTGATCAGAGCCAAAGTTCGACTTCGCCAGAAGCAGAAAAGACAAGACACCCATCGATCAGCATTCATCAGATTCCCGGAGTACAACATCGCCCGTCTAGAAGAAGCGGCCGCTGCATTCGACTGGCAGGAACATCCGGACTTGACGGAGGACTACGAACATCTATGCGGCGGAATTCTCCATTACCGCCGAAGCCACATCGAGACCACGTCAGGAAAAGCATGTCGTCTGGACGAAGCCACCAGGGATCTTCAAATAGATGAAGCAAAGTCCACACCGATCCGAACTCAACAACCCTGGACAAGGCGATTATCAACAAGGCCTGCCGCTTCCTAGTCAAGGAAGCTCTAAAGAAATTCCGCGACAACAAGCTGAAGACCACGGCTGAAGCCAGAGCCAGCCTGAAGAGATGCCGCATGACTTGACTGAAACTAGACCGGTCATGACAGTCATGAAGGACGCACAAGGAAGCAGCAGACAACACTCAAAACAAACCGAGAGCACCGTCGTGGACTACTACACGGAACTATACCGATGTTCCACGCCTGTGGCACGAATACCAACACCAACCAAGAAGTAGTCCCGGACATCATACCATCAGAAGTCCGAAAGGCAGTCAGCCAACTGAAAGAAAAAACAGCCTCTGGACCGGATAACATCTCTGGCGATCTACTCAAGACCGGATCAGCCACCATCCTCCAGAAACTGACGGCCCGAGTCAACCGGTACTTGAAAGAAGAACCCGGACCAGTGAAGACTTCGAAACGGTTCTGCTTTTCAAGAAAGGCGACAAAGATGACATCAAGAACTATCGCCCCATCGCTCTGCTCTCCCAACCGTATAAATTGTTCACCAAGATCATCCTGAACAGATTGGAGAAGGCGATGGACGAGTTTCAACCAGTGGAACAGCGGGCTTCCGAAAAGGATTTTGCTGCATGGACCACATCCGTCACAACAAATCCTCGAGAAGATGATGGCCAAGGCGTTCGACAGTGTGGAGCTGAACGCAGTATGGAACTCATTCGCTCGGACAACAAGTACATCAACCTGTTGGAAGAATGCAATTTGGACACGTCCACCAAGATTCGACTGTTCCACAGGATCTCATTGTTCCAATCTGCAAGGGAGTACGTCAAGGAGACACATCTCTCTGAAGCTGTTCACGTCGGCATTGAACAACGCCATGCTGGAACTAGACTGGAACGACAAGGGAATCTCCATCGACGGCAAGAAAATCAACAATCTTCGCTTTGCCGACGACATCGCCCTGATCAGCCTTAGAATTTAGCGTTTTAATATTATATGGCGATCCAAAGCACGCGATTTGTTATCCTGTTGCTTTCGATACTCCTGGACACATATTAACGTCTTGTGAAACGAATTGATCGTTATTTGCACTGGACTGAACATCATTTATAAAATTACGAGCGATTTTTCTACGGCTTACACCAAATGTCCTGATCACATAATGACTTTTTTGAGATCTGCACACGCATCATCCCTCTACGTTGTAAGCAAACTGGTGTCCCTTTACTTTGATATTGTGCAAACGTCATTTATGCGAGTGGAAGTTCGATCAGGATACGCTTGGCGTAAGTTGTAGAAAACCGCTCATAATTTTTTGTAATGATGTTCAGTTTATTGGAATAACGATCGATTCACTTCACATGACGTGAAAATGTCACCAGGAGCCTTGGGGATCAGACTTATATTGCATGCATATGTGTACTTTTCCCCCTTAAAACCCTACTGGAAGCCTGGAATTCCAGTTCAGGTCGTCGACCTAAAGGGCTAGCTACCCAGGAAGATGCAACCATCAGCTACGACACGCACTAAAATGAGGGTCCGGAGCGGCACAGACGGAAGCTCGAGGTGCACTGTAGAAACCTACAACCTGAAGGGACCCGGAGAAGAAAATTGCCGCAGGATTTAGAGTGCACAGAACATGGACCGGCCGAAGAGACAAAACAACTGCCTACGGATCTGCTCGTACACCTGCAGGGTCGTCAACTCGGAGGCTGATCTTGCAACGCTCATGGAGGCCAGCAAGAGAATCCGCTTTGACGTGCTGGCCCTTCAAGAAACGAAAGCCAAAGCCTCAACTACTAGGAAGACGGATGACGGAGATCTCATCATCCTTGGTGCAAAGTCGACAAGAAAACATCGGAGGCGTCAGTTTCATCATTCACCGAAGTCTCGAGCCTAAAGTCGATTCAGAGGATGTCATCAGCCCACGTCTCGCAGTTCTACGCATCAAAGTCAACAAGTCGACCACTATGTCCATCTCAACGCCTATTCTCCAACATCAGCAGCGTCAGACGAGGACAAGGACGACTTCTATGCAGAACTGGAGAACACCATCAAACGAGAGAGAGCCTACTACAGATCATCTGCGGAGACTTCAACGCCACCATCGGAAAACAACCTCACGCCACATCAGCTAGAATCGGGCCACCCCCACAGGAGACACCAACGACAACGGTGACCGACTGATGGACCTCCTGAACGCCTGCAACCTGTTCCACCGCAACAGCATGTTCCAGAAGAAACAAAATCGCCCTGGACATGGACCAGTCCAAATGGAATCTCCCACATGGAACTATACCACATCCTGACCAATCGACGCTTGAGCCTGCTGGACGTTGGAGTGGTGGAGCCGTTCCAGATCGGAAGCGACCACAGACTGATCAGAGCCAAAGTTCGACTTCTGCCAGAAGCAGAAAAGACAAGACCCATCGATCAGCATTCATCAGATTCCCGGAGTACAACATCGCCCGTCTAGAAGAAGCGGCCGCTGCATTCGACTGGCAGGAACATCCGGACTTGACGGAGGACTACGAACATCTATGCGGCGGAATTCTCCATTGTCCGCCGAAGCCACATCGAAGACCACGTCAGGAAAGCATGTCGTCTGGACGAAGCCACCAGGGATCTTCTAAATAGACGAAGCAAAGTCCACACCGATCCGAACTCACAACCCTGGACAAGGCGATTATCAACAGGCCTGCCGCTTCCTAGTCAAGGGCTCTAAAGAATTCCGCGACACAAGCTGAAGACCACGGCTGAAGCCAGAGCCAGCCTGAAGAGATGCCGCATGGACTTGACTGAATTAGACCGGTCATGACAGTCATGAAGGACGCACAAGGAAGCAGCAGACACACTCAAAAAAAACCGAGAGCACCGTCGTGGACTACTACACGGAACTATACCGATCTTCCACGCCTGTGGCACGAATACCACACCAACCAAGAATAGTCCCGGACATCATACCATCAGAAGTCCGAAAGGCAGTCAGCCAACTGAAAAGAAAAACAGCCTCTGGACCGGATAACATCTCTGGCGATCTACTCAAGACCGGATCAGCCACCTCCTCCAGAAACTGACGGCCCGAGTCACCGGTACTTGAAAGAAGAATCCGGACCAGTGGAAGACTTCGAAAACGGTTCTGCTTTTCAAGAAAGGCGACAAAGATGACATCAAGAACTATCGCCCCATCGCTCTGTTCTCTCCCACCGTATAAATTGTTCACCAAGATCATCCTGAACAGATTGGAGAAGGCGATGGACGAGTTTCAACCAGTGGAACAAGCGGGCTTCCGAAAAGGATTTTGCTGCATGGACCACACCGTCACACAAATCATCGAGAAGATGATGGCCAAGGCGTTCGACAGTGTGGAGCTGAACGCAGTATGGAACTCATTCGCTCGGACAACAAGTACATCAACCTGTTGGAAGAATGCATTTGGACACGTCCACCAAGATTCGACTGTTCCACAAGGATCTCATTGTTCCAATCTGCAAGGGAGTACGTCAAGGAGACACATCTCTCTGAAGCTGTTCACGTCGGCATTGAACAACGCCATGCTGGAACTAGACTGGAACGACAAGGGAATCTCCATCGACGGCAAGAAATCAACAATCTTCGCTTTGCCGACGACATCGCCCTGATCAGCCTT
>CM017906.1:21209550-21546619 GCA_008369825.1 Triplophysa tibetana | reverse complement strand
CCCATCGATCAGCATTCATCAGATTCCCGGAGTACAACATCGCCCGTCTAGAAGAAGCGGCCGCTGCATTGACTGGCAGGACATCCGGACTTGACGGAGGACTACGAACATCTATGCGGCGGAATTCTCCATTACGCCGCTGAAGCCACATCGAAGACCACGTCAGGAAATGCATGTCGTCTGGACGAAGCCACCAGGGATCTTCTAAATAGATGAAGCAAAGTCCACACCGATCCGAACTCAACAACCCTGGACAAGGCGATTATCAACAAGGCCTGCCGCTTCCTAGTCAAGGAAGCTCTAAAGAAATTCCGCGACAACAAGCTGAAGACCACGGCTGAAGCCAGAGCCAGCCTGAAGAGATGCCGCATGGACTTGACTGAAACTAGACCGGTCATGACAGTCATGAAGGACGCACAAGGGAAGCAGCAGACAACACTCAAAACAAACCGAGAGCACCGTCGTGGACTACTACACGGAACTATACCGATGTTCCACGCCTGTGGCACGAATACCAACACCAACGAAAGAAGTAGTCCCGGACATCATACCATCAGAAGTCCGAAAGGCAGTCAGCCAACTGAAAAGAAAAACAGCCTCTGGACCGGATAACATCTCTGGCGATCTACTCAAGACCGGATCAGCCACCATCCTCCAGAAACTGACGGCCCGAGTCAACCGGTACTTGAAAGAAGAATCCCGGACCAGTGGAAGACTTCGAAAACGGTTCTGCTTTTCAAGAAAGGCGACAAAGATGACATCAAGAACTATCGCCCCATCGCTCTGCTCTCCCAACTGTATAAATTGTTCACCAAGATCATCCTGAACAGATTGGAGAAGGCGATGGACGAGTTTCAACCAGTGGAACAAGCGGGCTTCCGAAAAGGATTTTGCTGCATGGACCACACCGTCACACAAATCCTCGAGAAGATGATGGCCAAGGCGTTCGACAGTGTGGAGCTGAACGCAGTATGGAACTCATTCGCTCGGACAACAAGTACATCAACCTGTTGGAAGAATGCAATTTGGACACGTCCACCAAGATTCGACTGTTCCACAAGGATCTCATTGTTCCAATCTGCAAGGGAGTACGTCAAGGAGACACATCTCTCTGAAGCTGTTCTCGTCGGCATTGAACAACGCCATGCTGGAACTAGACTGGAACGACAAGGGAATCTCCATCGACGGCAAGAAAATCAACAATCTTCGCTTTGCCGACGACATCGCCCTGATCAGCCTTTAGGAATTTAGCGTTTTAATATTAATATGGCGATCCAAAGCACGCGATTTGTTATCCTGTTGGCTTTCGATACTCCTGGACACATATTAACGTCTTGTGAAACGAATTGATCGTTATTTGCACTGGACTAAAACATCATTTATAAAATTACGAGCGATTTTCTACGGCTTACACCAAATGTCCTGATCACATAAATGACTTATTTTGAGATCTGCACACGCATCATCCCTCTACGTTGTAAGCAAACTGGTGTCCCTTTACTTTGATATTGTGCAAACGTCATTTATGCGAGTGGAAGTTCGATCAGGATACGCTTGGCGTAAGTTGTAGAAAACCGCTCATAATTTTTTGTAATGATGTTCAGTTTATTGGAATAACGATCGATTCACTTCACATGACGTGAAAATGTCACCAGGAGCCTTGGGGATCAGACTTATATTGCATTGCATATGTGTACTTTTCCCCCTTAAAACCCTACTGGAAGCCTCGACGTGGCAAGGGGGCGGCAACGTGGACACGGCAACGCGACCACGGCGAATTCCAGTTCAGGTCGTCGACCTAAAGGGCTAGCTACCCAGGAAGATGCAACCATCAGCTACGACACGCACTAAAATGAGGGTCCGGAGCGGCACAGACGGAAGCTCGAGCTCCAGGTGCACTGTAGCAACCTACAACCTGAAGGGACCCGGAGAAGAAAATTGCCGCAGGATTTAGAGTGCACAGAACATGGACCGGCCGAAGAGACAAAACAACTGCCTACGGATCTGCTCGTACAACTGCAGGGTCGTCAACTCGGAGGCTGATCTTGCAACGCTCATGGAGGCCAGCAAGAGAATCCACTTTGACGTGCTGGCCCTTCAAGAAACGAAAGCCAAAGCCTCAACTACTAGGAAGACGGATGACGGAGATCTCATCATCCTTGGTGCAAAAGTCGACAAGAAGAACATCAGCAGCGTCAGACGAGGACAAGGACGACTTCTATGCAGAACTGGAGAACACCATCAAACGAGAGAGAGCCTACTACAAGATCATCTGCGGAGACTTAAACGCCACCATCGGAAAACAACCTCACGCCACATCAGCTAGAATCGGGCCGCACGCCACAGGAGACACCAACGACAACGGTGACCGACTGATGGACCTCCTGAACGCCTGTAACCTGTTCCACGGCAACAGCATGTTCCAGAAGAAACCAAAATCGCCCTGGACATGGACCAGTCCAAATGGAATCTCCCACATGGAACTATACCACATCCTGACCAATCGACGCTTGAGCCTGCTGGACGTTGGAGTGGTGGAGCCGTTCCAGATCGGAAGCGACCACAGACTGATCAGAGCCAAAGTTAGACTTCGCCAGAAGCAGAAAAGACAAGACACCCATCGATCAGCATTCATCAGATTCCCGGAGTACAACATCGCCCGTCTAGAAGAAGCGGCCGCTGCATTTGACTGGCAGGAACATCCGGACTTGACGGAGGACTACGAACATCTATGCGCCGGAATTCTCCATTACGCCGCTGAAGCCACATCGAAGACCACGTCAGGAAATGCATGTCGTCTGGACGAAGCCACCAGGGATCTTCTAAATAGATGAAGCAAAGTCCACACCGATCCGAACTCAACAACCCTGGACAAGGCGATTATCAACAAGGCCTGCCGCTTCCTAGTCAAGGAAGCTCTAAAGAAATTCCGCGACAACAAGCTGAAGACCACGGCTGAAGCCAGAGCCAGCCTGAAGAGATGCCGCATGGACTTGACTGAAACTAGACCGGTCATGACAGTCATGAAGGACGCACAAGGGAAGCAGCAGACAACACTCAAAACAAACCGAGAGCACCGTCGTGGACTACTACACGGAACTATACCGATGTTCCACGCCTGTGGCACGAATACCAACACCAACCAAAGAAGTAGTCCCGGACATCATACCATCAGAAGTCCGAAAGGCAGTCAGCCAACTGAAAAGAAAAACAGCCTCTGGACCGGATAACATCTCTGGCGATCTACTCAAGACCGGATCAGCCACCATCCTCCAGAAACTGACGGCCCGAGTCAACCGCTACTTGAAAGAAGAATCCCGGACCAGTGGAAGACTTCGAAAACGGTTCTGCTTTTCAAGAAAGGCGACAAAGATAACATCAAGAACTATCGCCCCATCGCTCTGCTCTCCCAACCGTATAAATTGTTCACCAAGATCATCCTGAACAGATTGGAGAAGGCGATGGACGAGTTTCAACCAGTGGAACAAGCGGGCTTCCGAAAAGGATTTTGCTGCATGGACCACACCGTCACACAAATCATCGAGAAGATGATGGCCAAGGCGTTCGACAGTGTGGAGCTGAACGCAGTATGGAACTCATTCGCTCGGACAACAAGTACATCAACCTGTTGGAAGAATGCAATTTGGACACGTCCACCTAGATTCGACTGTTCCACAAGGATCTCATTGTTCCAATCTGCAAGGGAGTACGTCAAGGAGACACATCTCTCTGAAGCTGTTCACGTCGGCATTGAACAACGCCATGCTGGAACTAGACTGGAACGACAAGGGAATCTCCATCGACGCCAAGAAAATCAACAATCTTCGCTTTGCCGACGACATCGCCCTGATCAGCCTTTAGAATTTAGCGTTTTAATATTAATATGGCTATCCAAAGCACGCGATTTGTTATCCTGTTGGCTTTCGATACTCCTGGACACATATTAACGTCTTGTGAAACGAATTGATCGTTATTTGCACTGGACTGAAACATCATTTATAAAATTACGAGCGATTTTCTACGGCTTACACCAAATGTCCTGATCACATAAATGACTTATTTTGAGATCTGCACACGCATCATCCCTCTACGTTGTAAGCAAACTGGTGTCCCTTTGCTTTGATATTGTGCAAACGTCATTTATGCGAGTGGAAGTTCGATCAGGATACGCTTGGCGTAAGTTGTAGAAAACCGCTCATAATTTTTTGTAATGACGTTCAGTTTATTGGAATAACGATCGATTCACTTCACATGACGTGAAAATGTCACCAGGAGCCTTGGGGATCAGACTTATATTGCATGCATATGTGTACTTTTCCCCCTTAAAACCCTACTGGAAGCCTCGACGTGGCAAGGGGGCGGCAACGTGGACACGGCAACGCGACCACGGCGAATTCCAGTTCAGGTCGTCGACCTAAAGGGCTAGCTACCCAGGAAGACGCAACCATCAGCTACGACACGCACAAAAATGAGGGTCCGGAGCGGCACAGACGGAAGCACGAGCTCCACGTGAACTGTAGCAACCTACAACCTGAAGGGACCCGGAGAAGAAAATTGCCGCAGGATTTAGAGTGCAGAGAACATGGACCTGCCGAAGAGACAAAACAACTGCCTACGGATCTGCTCGTACAACTGCAGGGTCGTCAACCCGGAGGATGATCTTGCAACGCTCATGGAGGCCAGCAAGAGAATCCGCTTTGACGTGCTGGCCCTTTAAGAAACGAAAGCCAAAGCCTCAACTACTAGGAAGACGGATGACGGAGATCTCATCATCCTTGGTGCAAAAGTCGACAAGAAGAACATCGGAGGCGTCAGTTTCATCATTCACCGAAGTCTCGAGCCTAAAGTCGATTCAGAGGATGTCATCAGCCCACGTCTCGCAGTTCTACACATCAAAGTCAACAAGTCTACCACTATGTCCATCATCAACGCCTATTCTCCAACATCAGCAGCGTCAGACGAGGAAAAGGACGACTTCTATGCAGAACTGGAGAACACCATCAAACGAGAGAGAGCCTACTACAAGATCATCTGCGGAGACTTCAACGCCACCATCGGAAAACAACCTCACGCCACATCAGCTAGAATCGGGCCGCACGCCACAGGAGACACCAACGACAACGGTGACCGACTGATGGACCTCCTGAACGCCTGCAACCTGTTCCACGGCAACAGCATGTTCCAGAAGAAACCAAAATCGCCCTGGACATGGACCAGTCCAAATGGAATCTCCCACATGGAACTATACCACATCCTGACCAATCGACGCTTGAGCCTGCTGGACGTTGGAGTGGTGGAGCCGTTCCAGATCGGAAGCGACCACAGACTGATCAGAGCCAAAGTTCGACTTCGCCAGAAGCAGAAAAGACAAGACACCCATCGATCAGCATTCATCAGATTCCCGGAGTACACTATCTTCCGTCTAGAGGAAGTGGCCCCTGCATTCGACTGGCAGGAACATCAGGACTTGACGGAGGACTATGAACATCTATGCGGCGGAATTCTCCATTGCGCCGCCGAAGCCACATCGAAGACCATGTCAGGAAAAGAACGTCGTCTGGACGTAGCCACCAGGGATCTTCTAAATAGACGAAGCAAAGTCCACACCGATCCGAACTCAACAACCCTGGACAAGGCGATTATCAACAAGGCCTGCCGCTTCCCAGATAAAGAAGCTCTAAAGAAATTCCGCGACAACAAGCCGAAGAACACGGCTGAAGCCAGAGCCAGCCTGAAGAGATGCCGCATGGACTTGACTGAAACTAGACCGGTCATGACAGTCATGAAGGACGCACAAGGGAAGCAGCAGACAACACTCAAAAAAAAACGAGAGCACCGTCGTGGACTACTACACGGAACTATACCGATCTTCCACGCCTGGGGCACGAATACCAACACCAACCAAAGAAGTAGTCCCGGACATCATACCATCAGAAGTCCGAAAGGCAGTCAGCCAACTGAAAAGAAAAACAGCCTCTGGACCGGATAACATCTCTGGCGATTCTACTCAAGACCGGATCAGCCACCATCCTCCAGGAACTGACGGCCCGAATCAACCGCTACTTGAAAGAAGAACCCCGGACCAGTGGAAGACTTCGAAAACGGTTCTGCTTTTCAAGAAAGGCGACAAAGATGACATCAAGAACTATCGCCCCATCGCTCTGCTCTCCCAACCGTATAAATTGTTCACCAAGATCATCCTGAACAGATTGGAGAAGGCGAAGGACGAGTTTCAACCAGTGGAACAAGCGGGCTTCCGAAAAGGATTTTGCTGCATGGACCACACCGTCACACAAATCATCGAGAAGATGATGGCCAAGGCGTTCGACAGTGTGGAGCTGAACGCAGTATGGAACTCATTCGCTCGGACAACAAGTACATCAACCTGTTGGAAGAATGCAATTTGGACACGTCCACCTAGATTCGACTGTTCCACAAGGATCTCATTGTTCCAATCTGCAAGGGAGTACGTCAAGGAGACACATCTCTCTGAAGCTGTTCACGTCGGCATTGAACAACGCCATGCTGGAACTAGACTGGAACGAGAAGGGAATCTCCATTGACTGCAAGAAAATCAACAATCTTCGCTTTGCCGACGACATCGCCCTGATCAGCCTTTAGAATTTAGCGTTTTAATATTAATATGGCGATCCAAAGCACGCGATTTGTTATCCTGTTGGCTTTCGATACTCCTGGACACATATTAACGTCTTGTGAAACGAATTGATCGTTATTTGCACTGGACTGAAACATCATTTATAAAATTACGAGCGATTTTCTACGGCTTACACCAAATGTCCTGATCACATAAATGACTTATTTTGAGATCTGCACACGCATCATCCCTCTACGTTGTAAGCAAACTGGTGTCCCTTTACTTTGATATTGTGCAAACGTCATTAATGCGACAGGAGGTTCGATCAGGATACGCTTGGCGTAAGTTGTAGAAAACCGCTCATAATTTTTTGTAATGACGTTCAGTTTATTGGAATAACGATCGATTCACTTCACATGACGAGAAAATGTCACCAGGAGCCTTGGGGATCAGACTTACATTGCATGCATATGTGTACTTTTCCCCCTTAAAACCCTACTGGAAGCCTCGACGTGGCAAGGGGGTGACAACGTGGACACGGCAACGCGACCACGGCGAATTCCAGTTCAGGTCGTCGACCTAAAGGGCTAGCTACCCAGGAAGACGCAACCATCAGCTACGACACGCACAAAAATGAGGGTCCGGAGCGGCACAGATGGAAGCACGAGCTCTACGTGCACTGTAGCAACCTACAACCTGAAGGGACCTGGAGAAGAAAATTGCTGCAGGATTTAGAGTGCACAGAACATGGACCGGCCGAAGAGACAAAACAACTGCCTACGGATCTGCTCGTACAACTGCAGGACCGTCAACTCGGAGGCTGATCTTGCAACGCTCATGGAGGCCAGCAAGAGGATCCGCTTTGACGTGCTGGCCCTTCAAGAAACGAAAGCCAAAGCCTCGAATACTAGGAGGACGGATGACGGAGATCTCATCATCCTTGGTGCAAAAGTCGACAAGAAGAACATCGGAGGCGTCAGTTTCATCATTCACCGAAGTCTCGAGCCTAAAGTCGATTCAGAGGATGTCATCAGCCCACGTCTCGCAGTTCTACGCATCAAAGTCAACAAGTCGACCACTATGTCCATCATCAACGCCTATTCACCAACATCAGCAGCGTCAGACGAGGACAAGGACGACTTCTATGCAGAACTGGAGAACACCATCAAACGAGAGAGAGCCTACTACAAGATCATCTGCGGAGACTTCAACGCCACCATCGGAAAACAACCTCACGCCACATCAGCTAGAATCAGGCCGCACGCCACAGGAGACACCAACGACAACGGTGACCGACTGATTGACCTCCTGAACGCCTGCAACCTGTTCCACGGCAACAGCATGTTCCAGAAGAAACCAAAATCGCCCTGGACATGAACCAGTCCAAATGGAATCTCCCACATGGAACTAGACCAAATCCTGACCAATCGACGCTTGAACCTGCTGGAGTTGTGCCTCCTGATGTTTTTCTTTTCGACGGGTTTTTCTTTCATTTCTTTCCAGTTTTAGTTTTCCACAAAATGAAACTGGATATGGATTTGAGATGACACGGGCCTCCAACTTGCCGTAGACCGTGCAAACCCAGAAGAGGAGGGGCTATTTATATTAGCTAATAATTTTGCCTTTTGAGTGACGTGTGACGTTAGCTTAACGTCGATCGGCGCACAGCGTTACTTAAACGCGTATTTATAAGAATTAAGATAAGAATTTAGCGTTTTAATATTGATACCCGATCCAAAACATGCGATTTGTTATCCTGTTGGCTTTCGATACTCCTGGTCACATATTAACGTCTTGTGAAACGAATCGATTGTTATTTGCACTGAACTGAAACATCATTTATAAAATTACGAGCGGTTTTCTACGGCTTACACCAAACGTCCTGATCACATAAATTACTTGCTTTGAGATCTGCATACGCATCATGCCTCTACGTTGTACACAAACTGGTGTCCCTTTACTTTGATATTGTGCATACGTCATTTACGCGACAGGAAGTTCGATCAGGATACGTTTGGCGTAAGTTGTAGAAAAACGCTCATAATTTAGTAAATAGATAACGATCAATTCGCTTCACAAGACGTTAATATATCACCAGGAGCCGCGGGGATCAGGCTTATATTCATGCATATATGTGCTTTTAGTACTCTTGATGGCAGCCATTCACATCCATTATATGAAGCACAGAGGGCTGCGGATTTACCTACAAATTGTCTTTATCGTTCTACTCAAGAAAATATGTCACCTAAATCTCAGATGGTCTGGGGGTGAGTAAATAAACAGCCAATTGTATTTTTTAGGATGCACTAACCCTTTAATGTGAACGTCGCTGGTGCCACGCTTGAACCACTACAGGATCATTTACTCACCTGATGGCCAGGGCATTTTCTCAATGGTGCTGTACTTCGTCTCTCTCCTAGAGAGCTTCCGACTGAGGTACAGCACAGGCCGTTCTTCACCCTCCGTCAAAACCACCCCCACGCACTGGGACAAAACCACCCCCACGCACCGATCCGACGAGTCCGTCTGCAACGAAAGAGGAAGAGAAAAGTCAGGGGAGTGCAATAACGGCCGCCACAGAGCGGTTGCGACTGCTGCCGTTTTATCAATTTGGAGACGCACCTGCCCGTGACCCAAGTGGAATTCAAGATACCTTACCTTCACAGGCCCAATTGCACATTTCGTAGGGTTTGCTACCAGCCCGGCCCCTTTCAGTGAACTCAGGACCTCCCTTAGATGGTGCATATGTCGCTCCCAGTCACTACTGTAAATGACTATGTCGCCGCATACCCAGCATGTGGTCGCAGCAGGTGGTCCATGAGCCATTGAAAGGTAGCCGGAGCAAAAGCTGCTTGCAACGTGGCCACATCTTTGAGCTGAGAGGGTGAGAGGTGATCCCCCGGGGCCAGAGCGAGAGATTCTGGCCTGAGATCCTCCTCTCTACTCACTACCATCGCCAGAATCACCGTGTTCACCTCACTCCATATTTTAAGGAGATTGAGCTGATATTCTTGATGTGCTCCGCTCCTATCTGACCGCACTACTTCATAGTTGAGATCGCTTATTCGCAGTGTGACCTCAAAGGGCCCTTGCCACTTTGCAAGTAACTTAGAGCTCGAGGTGGGGATGAATACAAGCACTTTATCTCCCAGTGCAAATTTGCGCAACCTGGTACTCCTGTTATACTTTCGGCTGTCCTGGGCCTGTATCAAATTCTCCATCGAGAGCCGCGAGCCGTGTATCGAGTTTTGCTTTCAGGTCCAGGACATACTGAATTTGGTTCTTGCTACCTGAGGGTCCAACAACCCACGGGGCTGACGTCCATAGAGTAACTCGAAGGGGGGAAACCCTGTAGAGGCTTGGGGGACCTCTCGTACCGCGATTTACAGGGGTTTTAGCCACCGATCCCAATTTTTAGGGTCTTCATGTACGAACTTACGGATCGTTGCCTTCAAGGTGCGATTAATGTGTTTGACCAGCCCATCTGTCTGTGTGTGGCAGACGCTGGTACGAACTGCTTTAATGCCCAATAACACGTATAGTTTGCAGAGGGTCCGTGACATGAACGCCGTGCCTTGATCCGTGAGAACCTCCTTCGGGATTCCCAAGCGGGAGATGTTTCGAAACAGTGCGTCCGCAACACTCTTGGCGGAAATGCTGCGGAGAGCCACTGCTTCGGGGTATCGTGTTGCATAGTCTACTACCACCAATGCGAAGCGATGAACTCGTGCCGACCGCTCTAATGGCCCGATCAGGTCCATACCAATTCTCTTGAAGGGGACCCGGACCAAAGGAAGAGGGCACAATGGTGCTTTTGGAGTGGCCGGTGGGTTTACCAACTGACATTCAGGACAAGACGCGCACCATCTGTGCACTTTCTCATGAATGCCCGGCCAAAAGAAGTGGGCCATTAGGCGGTTTAACGTTACCGTTTGCCCTAGGTGACCAGCCATTGGATTACAGTTAGCCGTCTGGAAAAGCATTTCCCGACCGGTCCTTGGGACGACAAACTCGGTTCTATCCTTCTTTGATTGAGTGTCTCGGGTCACACGATTCAACCTGTTTTTTAAAATGGCAAAATATGGATAGACTAGCAATTGTGCAGGGTGGAGACGCTGTCCGTCGATGGTACGAACCTGGTCAAACGCATTTTTGAGTGAATCATCTTGAGACTGCTCCAGGGCAAAGAAAAATTGCACCGAGAGAGATGGTGCCTCTCTACGGCAGTCCGTTCCAGCGGCAGGCAGTAGGCCGACGGACTGGTGAGGAGAGGCTTGAGGCAGAGGAGTCCCCGCAGTCGGGCTGAAATGGCTGGGTCTCATATAGAACGGTCGTTCTCCAGAGGTCCACATGACTGTGACCTGGGAAGGGGTACAGGTCGGGGAGAGAGTGAGACAGACACAGAGAAGGGAGAGATGGTTGAGGTGAGCTGACCCCGGGGCACACAACCATCTGGCCCACAGCCAACTCCATGGCCTCCGTCAGCGACGCCGGCCAGTGGCACTGGACCCACTGGCCGGTCTTCGTCGGAAGCCGCGCCACATACTTTTGGAAGTCGCTTCTGTCTGCCATCAGCCACTTGAGGAAGGTGTCCCGGAGCTGCTGAGCCAGGGCGAAGGGTTTTCCAGTTTCCCCCAGCTCCGAGGACCGGAACCGCTGCCGCTGCTGTTTGGGGCTCAGGACGACCCGCTGGAGGATGGCTTTCTTGAGGTCTGCGTAGATGGGAAGATATGAGACTGGCAACTCGAAATCTCCGCAGACCTGTCAAAACGCGCCAAAAACGCCTCCGGGTCGTCTTGAGGTAGCATGTATAATGCGAAGAGCAGAGGCCCCAAAACTGAGCCCTGTGGTACACCGTACTGGACTTGTGATTTGCGGGACACCTCATTGTTTATTGCTACAAATTGAAAACGGTCAGATAAATAAGACTTAAACCATTTCAATGCTATTCCGTTAATGCCGACGTAATTTTCGAGTCTATGTAGAAGTAGGCTGTGGTCAATGGTGTCAAATGCAGCACTGAGGTCTATTAGCACCAATAAGAAAATACAGCCACGGTCAGACGCTAAAAGCAGATCATTTGTAACTCTGATCAAAGCAGTCTCTGTACTGTGACATGCTCGAAATCCAGACTGGAATTCATCATTAATGTCATTCCTTTGGAGGAAGGAGCATAATTGAGTTGAAACTACTTTTTCCAGAACTTTAGATATAAATGGTAAATTCGATATAGGCCTGTAATTCCCTAGTTCTTTAGGGTCGAGTTTGGTTTCTTTTAAAAGAGGCCTTATAACAGCCACCTTAAATGCTTTAGGCACATGTCCTAATGTTAGAGATGAGTTAATAATACTAAGAAGAGGATCTATAATTTCTGGGAGCATTTCTTTCAGTAGTTTTGTAGGTATAGGGTCTAGCATGCATGTTGTTGATTTAGATGATCTAATGATTTTAGACAGTTCATCGTGATCTACTGTAGAAAATAATTGCAATTTCTCCTTAGGGGTGCTGTAGTTAGTTTGTTCAGCGGGTTTCACTACAGGTTGCATTGTTATAATTTTTTCTCTTATATCTTGGATTTTACTAGTGAAGTAGTTCATAAATTCATCACTGTTATGCTGATAATCAGAATCTGACGTCGCTGACGACTTATTTTTTGTTAATTTAGCCACGGTGTTAAATAAAAACCTAGGGTTGTGATGGTTTTCCTCTATTAGTGATGAAAAGTAGGCGGATCTAGACGTTTTTATGGCATTCCTGTATTTTCAAGTACTATCCTTCCATGCTATACGAAAGACCTCTAAATTAGTTTTCTTAAAGTTGCGCCATTTTCCGGGACGCTTTCTTTAGAGTCTGAGTGTGTTCATTATACCACGGTGTTGGGCTGCTATTTTTAATTTTCTTTAAACGCAGAGGAGCAGCTGTGTCTAATATTTCCGAGAAGGTAGAGTTAAAATTTTCAATAGTAGTGTCAAAATCGTCAACGTTTTTACTCATGCTAGATATTTTAGACAATTCAGGCAGATTATCGAGAAACGCATCTTTGGTAGTTGAAGTAATCGTTCTACCATATTTGTAACAAGGAGTTTGATTTGCAGCCGTAGGCCATTGAAGCAAACATAATATCAGACAATGATCCGAAATGTCTTCACTCTGCTGAACGATTTTAACATCGTCCACATTTATACCATAAGAAAGTATTAAATCTAAAGTATGATTACGAAGGTGAGTGGGTCCTGACACATGTTGACTAACGCCCATGGAGTTAAGAGTGTCTTTGAAAGCCATGCCCAAGGCATCTGTATCATTGTCTACATGGATATTAAAGTCACCGACGACAAGGACTATCTGCGGCCAGTACTAGTTCTGATAAGAACCCACCAAAATCTTTAATAAAATCTGTGTGGTGCCCTGGAGGCCTATATACAATAGCTAGAATAAAATTTTAAAATGTTTTGTCCTTAGTATTAGGTGTCGATACGTGAAGTACCATGACTTCAAAAGAATTGTAGTTAAAATTAGACTTCTGAGAGATGATAAAATAATTATTGTAAAGTGCAGCAACACCTCCCCCTCTACCTTTTAGGCGAGGCTCGTGTTTATAGTAATATTCTTGAGGAACGGATTCATTTAGAGTAATATAATCATCTGGCTTTAGTCATGTTTCTGTCAAACAAAGCATGTCTATTTTATGATCGGTTATCATATCTTTAGCAAAAAGTGCTTTATTTGAGAGAGATCTAATATTAAGCAATCCGAGTCGTAACAGTTGATTATCTGTATTTTGTTCATGTTTAATTTGTTTAACATTTATTAAATTACTTTCAAGAGGTTTACGCAATATCTTATGTTTGCTAATCTGGGGGACAGACACAGTCTCTATTTTATGTTGTTTGTAAGAAGGGATTATTACATGTTGCATATTTTGTGTATTCTGTAACGCGAGACGGCAAGCAGACAGTTGGTTAAGCCATTCTGTCTCCTTCCTGACCTGGGCCCTAGGTAGTCAGACTTTAGACTTTATAAAATAAAGAAAAAATCTGTAATGGGGGAAAAATAACGTTCAAACTCTGTGCCCACCATATATAAAAAGTAACCTTAAATTAACTACAAATGGGCATGTAATTTACTTGTAATACTTGTATCATGTATTACCTGTTTGTATCCCTGCATTTACAAAACACCCTGTTTAGTTGACACTTTAGGACTAGCTGTAGCTTGTAGCTGTAGCATTTAATGTGCTTATGATACAGGCTACTGGTTTATTTTTTTTTCTTGTAGCATTTTTTTAAAGGATACACATCCCATTTATTCTTGTGTCATGTTTGACATGCATTCCAGTCTGCCTTTTATGATTTTAAAGCCTTAACTTAACTTTATGTATGTCTGTGGTTTTCTGTGGAAGCTCTCTTTGTTTGACTCCTGGTAAAGCTCTTAATCTGTCTTGTTTTCTTTCCATAGGCTCATGTTGCAAACAAAGGAGTCTTCTGTCCTCTCGGCACCAGAGATGTAGCTCGTTAGAGTGGTGAGAACAACGTCTTCAAAAAAATTACAATGGTTTAAAGCAGCTGCTTTATTTTATGGGTAAAGAAAAAGATAGAATAGACTAGCCATATTGGTTGCATTTCTTCGTTTTACTACTATTCAGTTTAAGAAAATTTGATGTAAACCAGTCTTTGATCTCAGTTTAACAGGCAGGTGGCAGACAGGCAAAGTTTGGTGTCATCCACGTAACAATGGAATTGAATACCAAACTTCCTAAAAATATTACCTGAAGGCAGAAGCTAAATAATAAATAAAAGAGGACCCATAGCTGAGCCCTGCAGGACTCCGGTATTAACACAGGAAGGCTCTGATGTGAACTGCTTCAGCTAGACAAACTGGGTAGGGCCAATTAAATAAGATCTAAACCAAAACAGGGTTTGCCCATAATTCCGATAGACTCCAATTAATCCAATAAAATGCTGTGCGAAATTATGTCAAATGCTGCACTCAAATCGAGATGAATAAATATAGATAATTTAGGATTTAGAAAAAAATATGTCAGATAAGTTAAATTTTCTTCTTAAGAATGTTTTGCGAACCCGGCCCCTGCTCCACCAGAACTGCCCAGGAGGCGGCCTAACCACCCAGTATCCCGTTAGTCTTATTAAAGCCTGAGGTGTTTACCTTGCTCACTTCAATTGTATTAAAGCTTTTTGGGTGTTTGATGGAACGCTGTAGTGTGTAGTTCACAACAAACGTTTGTTTGTTCATCTTGAAGTTCCTTTTTTTCCTTAAATATTGCTGTCTTTATTATAAATAGCTTATCATTATGGGTGATTGTACTAATTCAAAAAATTTAAATGTAGTAAATTTCAGCGTTCAAATGTTCCCACCATGATTGTGACATAACAAGATGGCAGCATCACAGTTTTTAAGACCTTAAAATAATGTCTCTTAAATGATTTAATGTGTAGAACAACTCTTTAAACAAACAAATTATACTGCCGCTGCTACCTGAGCAGCCTCATAGCGGCAACAACAACACTCTATAAGTTCTATGATCTGGTTGGTACACACAGCCCACCAATCCCCTGCCCGTGGAAGAGTGCGACATGGTTTCCAATCAACTTTTCTGCATTGTTCCATCAGGTTAGTAAACAAATTAAAGTGTATTGCGCTGCCCATGGGGAAGCTAATATAGCGACATTATTAACAACCCGGTTAACAGACAATTGCACTTATCCACCACATGGGGGGACCAGTGAAAAAAGTTATATAGTGTCACTTTAAGTAGGACAAGTTGTTTCCAGGAAGTGTTTTTAGCAGGGATGTTTCAGCTTCCTGTTCACAAACAATATACAAACTTGTCCACCTTAGATGCAGCATGATGTTACCTAAAACATTCAAAAATGTACATTTTCCATGTTACTAAGTTTGTTATGTTTTAACAGCCCATATTGTATTTATAAATAGAATAACTTAATTTATTAAGCATGGGAGACTTACTGGAGAGGTTGCAGCACCTCTGCTAATGTGTGGAAAAGCGATTGTACACGATTTTTCCCTACAACAGGATGCTGTTCCCCTCACTGAAGGGTCATTTGACGCCACCCAGCCACGGACAAACAAAAACAGAGATCGTCTGAAAGCTTGAGCTCTGCTCTGGCCCGATATAGCACCGACACGACTTCCCTCAGAACATCCTGTTTGTGGTTCACAGGAGCTGTCTCCTTTGCGGACATACACGTACAGTATGTAGAAGCTCATGGCTGAGGCAGGTGACAGCAGCACACAGTGTGATATTGTGTTATTTAAAGTGTGAAATAAAGTGTTTTTTGGGTGTTGAGGAACAGTGAAGTAAAGCCCAATGATGGGGTGTTGCCTATTCATCTATCAGAAGGTGAGTAATCTTTCTGACCTTGGAGGAAATTATATCACCAGGGTTTTTCTATTTAACATAAGGCTTCTGTAAGTTTCTCCTTAATTCGATTTTTTTAATGTTTGTCCATAATGTGAATATTTAGACGTTTTATAGGCTTTTGTCACTTGACAAATCCAAGCACAGTTTTAAAGCTCTTCTAAAGAGGATGTTTCAGAGGACTGGAGAATTGTCAGAATTTTTCAGAAAAAGGTTCAAAATGCCTTAGCAAAGTCTCTAATTTACATCTATTCACTTTCATTGTTGTTTATTCGAAATGGTTTGGATATTTAAAATATCTATTTCGTGGTTTTTAATTTAAGCTTATGACTCATTACTCCTTTGGGCTGGGTTTCCCGAATCCTTCGTATCATTACATCGTTCTTAACAATATGTTGCTACCACTCTTAAGGTATTACTGAAGAATGACGTAGTGTTAAGAAGGTTTCGGGAAACCCAGCCTCAGTTTGTTGAGTTGACAAATTTTTAAGTTGTTTGTGTAGTTTGGAGTGTTTGTGACTGTACTGCACAAAGACTATCTCTTATCAAGTGAATAGAAGCAGCACTTTGTTCTTTTTTTAAAGGAATAGTGTAACAAGGTTCAACTAAAAGGAAGGGAGGAGATATGAACCGGCAAAAATTCAAACATTTAATCAAATAATAACAAAGTAAAAAGACAGCCGGCAGCCCCTCACGGACGACTAACGGCGAATGAAACAAACACCAACTAAAATCCAGGCCTGGTCCTCTCTCATCGTCGGTCCGGTCTCTCGTTCACTTATGCTCCGATCTCCTCCGCGATATAAGACCGGTGCGCGCACAGCTGACGCTCATTAACACTCACTCACCGGCCTCGACTCACGGTCTCGCCCCGCCTACATCACTACAGATAGTTCACACAAAAATAAACATTCTGTCATCATTTACTCACCCTATTGTCATTTCAAACCTGTATGATTATCTTTCTTCCCCAGGACACAAAATGTTGTTACTGGACCACATTCACTTGCATTATTTTTGTGTCCATACAATAATAGTTAATGGGGTCCAGAGCTGTTCGGTTGCCAAGTTTCTTAAAAATATCTTTCTTTGTTTTCTGCAGAAGGGAGGAAATCATATAGGTGTCAAATAGAGTGTGTGTAAATGATGAACCTTGTTACACTACCCCTTTAAAAAAAGAACAAAGTGCTGCTTCTATTCACTTTCATTTTTGGGAGGAACTATCACTTTAAATGAACTTAAGTTTGTTAGGCAAAATTACCCACACATATGTGCTTCATCATCTGAGTGGTGTCAAGACGGATGTTGTTTTTAATAAAATAATGTGTGCAAGAATGTGGCAAAAGGAGACATGGAGGACTTGTTTCCAGACAAACATATATAATATGGTGATTCTTCACCCATAATTTCAGCCTTTTATATTGATTACAAACTACTTTTCACTATAAAAGCAACAGTTTGCTGTTCAGAAATCTTGTAACTTCGTTTCTGGTACTGAAGCCTACGTTGTTGTTGTTAATTATAAACAAAAACTGTAAAGCATTCATTTGACATGCTGTGATGCTATTTCTGCACTGTAAGCAATTTACATGAAAAAAAATGTTTTTGTTTGAATAAATCAAATGCTGTTCGCTTAAGCACAGTTTTGAAAGTCCAAAATGGTAAAACTAACTGTCATCATTTCTACATTAATTTTGTGTGAAATAAATTAAAGAGATAACACAAGCTGTGTTAAAAGTCAAATAATGTTGTTTTAACATAACAGTTTTTACGGTTTACATCTCCTCCACCCCATCAATAAGTATAATAAGACATTTCAATTAGTAGCATTCATGAATATGGTTATTTTACCAGCGTTGTGTTTCTAAGTCGCTTTGGATAAAAGTGTCTGCCAAATGCGTAAATGTAAAAAAGTCATGTAGATGTATTACAGAATTTACATTTATAAATATTTTAAAGAAAGGAGTAGAATCGAGTAGAGTAGTTTCAGCATAATAACATTCCTTAGAAATAGCGGTCTGATAAACAGAATATAGGAATCCTCTGTATCTCATCTTGGTCACACTCCAGCAAAGTAGGTTGCAGAATGCACCTTTACAGTTGGTTTGCAACCCGCCTATAAAACCTCAGAAGAAGAAAATTGTTGGATGAGGGGAGAGTTTCTCGTATAGTGAGAGAGCAGACATTGCTGTATAGTCTGGGCCAATTTGTTGGTTTAGCTACACTTATATATATATATGTTTACTTTGCACTTTGTAATTGGACTTGTAAATACACCTTCTACGCATTGGGATTCTAGTGGCACTTGTAAATAAAACCACCTAATTTGTATAAAAATGGCATTTTAGCCATACAACCTGAAGCTTTTGTGACCATCCAATTTACCTGCAATGGCTTCGGGGTTGACATACTGCAGACCTTTAAATATGTTCTGAATGAGTGGTAGTAGAGGTCAGACGTCTGTGCACACATAATTGAATAGCATCTGAATCAGAATAGAATGTAAAACATTGACTGAGTGCATTGTCTTCATATGACCTCACACCTGGTCTGTGGTTCTGGTGAGCTCATGGAGAATAAGGGATTTACAGTGGTTTCAAAATATATATTTGATTAGCATTCGTATTGCTTGGGAATTGAACCCATGACCTTTTCATGCTAATGCAAGGCTCTTCCAATTCAGATATGCGGCCAGGAACACTGTGCTGGAGACTGTAAAAACATTGTTGAGTAGAATTTAAATTATAAGGCAACCCATTACTGTTATGAATTGTACAGAAGAACCCAAATGCAGGCAGCAGTACGGGAAACAAAGAGAACTTTTAATGAATAAACAAAAACCCACGATGGGGGAAAACGGGACACGATAACAAATTAACAAACAAAAGACTTCCCACGAAGGGGAAAAAACTGAACTAAAGCAAGAACACAAGGTCCACAACAGAACAAGGTAGTCCACAGGAAAATATCACAGCAAGAGGAACATGAAGCACAACACGAGACTCACGGGAGTACATGCAACGAACCAGCACAAGACAATGAAACATGAGAGGTATATATAGGGGAAACAGACAAAGGATAATTAATAGGGACCAGGTGATAGGGGTTAACAATCAAGGAAAGCTAATTAACACAAACTAGGAAACAGGAGGGTAGGGAACAATGACGCGACTCGGGGAGAGTATGGAAGGCCATAAGTGTCAAAACCATCTCTCCCCACAAGAAACAGAGGATTCTGTATGATTCCACCTCTAAACCAAGAAATACCTGACAGGGAGAGGTGAAACCATGACAATTACACTCAACGGGGACTAAATTCCTCTAAATTCAAAATATGACCTTCATTATAAGCGTTGTCATGTTAACCCAATTAATACAAAAAAACATATTTCTTGTTGGTTGAACAGAAATAGAGCAGATATTTTAAATAATTTAATTCACAATAAATCATTTTTTTGGATAAATCAAAATATTGTGTTTAAACTGTTTAAACAGTTACTTTACTAGTGCTAAAGTGACATGCACTTAACTCAACGCCAAACAAACCTCCGTTATGGTAACAATCAACAAACATCCTTCATTAAATAATAACTTTAAACTTGGGTGACTACACCATTTGTTTCCTAGACAAGTCCTGGCCATTTTTTAAAACAGCTGTCAGGAGATGTGACCCTCAAATGCCAAACAAAATATGCACATAATGTACATAGTAAGTATATTCATGATAATATAATACATCCTTTATAGAATAACAATTGGCATTGTGAAGATGTTTCCCTTTTGGACATTTTGCAAACATGCCATGATAGCAGATAGTTTGAACATAAAATTAAATATAAATAGTCACCAATAAGAAAACACTTGTTTAGTCAATTCTCTTTTTTACAGACAAATCTCATGTTTTAACATTCTGGAAAGGTTGAGTTACAGCCCTCTCACTCTCTGTCAGAGACATGACAGCCTGTATTTCCTACAGACCACTTAAAGTTAAGAACATAAGGATAGTAAATTAAAGAACTAAATATCATAAAGTATGATAATAATATGTTAAGTACTGTCACGATTACCAGTTGGAGTGCCCTGCAGCTCCACAAGGGGGCACTCTATCCCATACCTTTCACACTTATGCAGTACTTAATTTCCCATTAAACTATTTAAACAGTGTTCAAGGTCTCATTCTTTGAAGTATTGTCAGCTCTGTCTATATTTCCTAGCGGTTACATTGTTCCTTGTTTTGTGTAGTCCTGTGTTTTGAGCTGTGGCTGGATATTGTTTCACAATAGAACAACTTATTTATTTAAGAATCAATATTGAATTAATGAATGAATGAATAAATGTGTAGATAAATTAATAAATCATCATATTAAGTACATGACAACAAACTGTTTTGCATACGCCTAGTAACTCAGAACAATAAACATAACATTTTTCATGTTAGTAAAGTCAAATTCATGAAAAGAGGAAGTAAATAAATGCAGGTGCAAGGACACAAAACAGATGCACTTTTATATGGTCATAGTAAATCTGTCACTGTAACAAGACCATGAGGGCTTGGCATGTGTCGCAAATTTTTAAACTTTGAATCAAAGTACAAAGCAGTCACGTGAGTGTGCGAGAAAAGAAGCTTCGGACGCAGGGGCGTCACTAGGCCCTTAAGCCCCCCTAAACTTCTGCCCAGCCCTCCTAAAAAAATATTAGATTCATTAATTTGTGATCGCTTCAGTCCCCTTTAAAAACTAATTTGAAACGGCGACGCGATGCGTCAAGTTTGGGCTCCTCCCCTGATCTAAGTCCGCTTGGATTCGGCATGTTATTATTATATAGTGTGTGTGTGTGAGTGTGAGTGTGTGTGTGTGTGTGTGTGTGTGTGTGTGAGTGTGTGTGTGTGTGTGTGTGTGTGTGTGTGTGTGAGTGAGTGTGTGTGTGTGTGTGAGTGTGTGTGTGTGTGTGTGTGAGTGTGTGTGTGTGTGTGTGTGTGTGTGTGAGTGTGTGTGTGTGTGTGTGTGTGTGTGTGTGTGTGTGTGTGTGTGTGAGTGTGTGTGTGTGTGTGAGTGTGTGTGTGTGTGTGAGTGTGAGTGTGTGTGTGTGTGTGTGTGTGTGTGTGTGTGTGTGTGTGTGTGTGTGTGTGTGTGTGTGTGTGTGGTGTGTGTGTGTGTGTGTGTGTGTGTGTGTGTGAGTGAGTGTGTGTGTGTGTGAGTGTGTGTGTGTGTGTGTGTGTGAGTGTGTGCGTGTGTGTGTGTGTGTGTGCGTGTGTGAGTGCGTGCGTGCGTGCGTGCGTGCGTGCGTGCGTGCGTGCGAGTGTGTGTGTGTGTGTGTGTGTGTGAGTGTGTGTGTGTGTGTGTGTGAGTGTGTGTGTGTTTGTGTGTGCATTAATTGATAAATTGATATGATATGACATCTGCATCGGTGCAGTTCTTTTAATTGCACTTTACATAATGTCACTGGACCAATATACGGTTCGGTTTCTCATCCAATAGCTGTACATCTTCACTGCGTTCACCTTCAGCCCTTATCACAGTGTGATAGTTGTTTTTTCTTCCAACAAAAATGAAGCGATTAACACCCATGAAAACATACTTCAGGAAACGATCATGATTTATTTTAATTTACTTTTTAAAATGTAAAACATATTAAGGTGTATCTCGGCATTACATTATGCAGCCATGCACAGAAATGTTTAAATACATTTATCAATGTCTGAAAGCAACAAATGGCACAGAGAGAGAAAAATCATGTGGAGTTATATTGTTTTGTTTTATAAAAAAAAAAAATTTTGCATTAAGTAATAATGAATCATTAGTGTATCATGATACATTAGAGTAAGAGTAGAGTAAAGGGATTTGTGTTTTATTTTAAGTAATTGATTTATAGAAGTGGCAAATTGATAATTCATGTTGTTACTTTTAATGAAACGTGTGTTCTTGTGTTTGTACAGTGAATAATGAATCAGGAAGTCTTCATTGAAAAAAAAATCTACATTCCCAGCTCAAATTTTCTTGTGACTGGTCACATCTAAATGTTTCAATTTTTTTTACCTGCGTTGTATATGGCTCAGTCAGTACTCCTACTCCCATATATGAAATACAGGGAATACAATGAAATAGTAGATAGCAATAAGGTTAGTAGTATTCAACCCCTTTTTTTTAATCATACACTTATTGGGGGCTCAGACCCCCTAAAATGAAAATCCTAGAATCGCCCCTGTTCGGACGTCATTGGACCTGCTTTAACCAGCAAATGAGCAGCTTAAACCAGCACTGACTGCCAAACCAGCTACCATGGTTCAAACCAGCATAATGCTGTTTTTTTCAAAGGGGATCGAACCTTACCACAGTCTCCTCTTTACAAGTATTTGCCACTTAACACATTTTCTTTATTTGGGAAAGGATAGTTCTACTCCGGGCGCGAGCGGTCCCACAATACAAAGACAACAGAACCCAATAATCAGTTTTGGATTTACTCATTCAGGATGACGCTTTCAACCAAAGTGATTTACATATACAGTGATGCAGACTGTATCCTACGTGACATGACGCGTCACTTTTCTCATTCGCAACGTGTTCTATTGTCTTATGTTGTGGTGAATGATCCCATCTCCCGCATTCTTTATTCTTTATTCAGATTACACTGTTTGGCAAGTTGGGCAAACTTTTGACACATTTTGGACAAACACTTGAAAAATTCTATGCAAAACAAAAAAAAACATTCTTGCATCTAGAAATTCTTTGTGCAGGTTGTTTTATTAACTTTTGCAAGTTACATTTTTACAGCGTGGAGCATTGGCAGGATTTCATGTTCCAGACCTTCTTGAGTTCTATTGCTCTTGCTCATGGATCAGGATGCAAATATTCACCCTGTACAGTGCTGGTCGTCATGGAGAATAAACAATTATAGAGAAAAAATCATAAAAATTAACATAAAGACGCGATGCATCAACTAAGATGAATACGCTTATAAAACATGTCAACCAACCAAATGAATAAGAATGAGTAGTGAGTTGGATTTTAAATTTGTAAATACAGTATATTGAATAATTATCATTTATATCTTTACAGAAGAAGAGGAAGCAGAGAAGAGATGTGGATTCACTCAGTCTCTGCAGTTTGGACATTAATGTGAGTAAAATAAATAGTTTAAATGTATAGTACACACAGTAAAATGCGACTGGAATGGTCATTGCTGTTTACCGTCTATAGCTTGTTTGCAATCATGTGGTTCCTATTATACACAAAATGTAGATTACAAACTTTACAATTTATAAAAATGGGTAACTTTACAAAAACATAAACATAACATCATGTGTTAGTTGTATTAGCTTTGAAGAAGTAGCCCCTGTATAGAGGAGCATTATCTGACATCCGGAACGCAAACAGGTTTACAAGCCATTTGTTCCTGTGTTTTTTGTGAAAACTTGCATTCTCCCCCTTAAGAACAAAAACTTTTGCTACGCGATAAAAACACCTTGTGATATCCTGGATTGATCGGTTTGGGCAACCATAAACGACGCAAAATATTTTGAGTTTGTGAAAAAAGGATTTTTGGTTAAGGCTAAATCGTTCATAAAGTTGTTCTGACGTAAATATTCAGATTCATGCAAATGTTTAATTTTCAAGTTGTTTGTTGATATGAAAATGTACACCTTCTCCCTACCTTTTGTGAATGATGTTCATGTGTCCTTTATGGAAAACTGATGACAGTGCATTTTGATGATACATATACACAATATTTCACGAGTTTGTGTCTTTTTTTAACTGTTCAACATTGGGTAAAACACAACGCTTGTCACTGTTCCTTTTTATTCAGTTAATATTGCTGATTAATGCATTTTTATATTCAGTAATATTCTTCGAAATGAGACAATGCTATATTGATCTGATTTTTACAGATCACCAACGTGACTAGAATAAAAGCTAGAATAAAATAACTTATATGTTAACATATATTTACAAATGTTTCCTAAATAAGGGCCATTGTCTCATAATTTTCACCCTAACAGTTTTACACTGTTGCACAGCAGCTTTACAGAAAATACAGTAAAGCACAAAAACAAAAAATATATAAAAATGTATATTATTTATTTATGAATATTGTAGCGCAGTATAGACATTTAAAAGCTGTATAAATAAGAAGAAAAAATGAATATAAATTACTTGTATCCGTCCATTCATATTATAGTTAAATATTTTTTTTTAATCATCAAGATAGTATATATAACAATTTTGGGTTGTAGGAACAGAAAGCAATTTATGCAGGTCTTCAATAAAAACCTCCAGGACTTCAGTCTAAATTTTGAAGTTTAGGATTTCCTTAGAGATCTGCCAAAGAATATCTTGTATCTAGAAAAGAAACTGTTCACATTCGTTTTCACAATGGTGTGTCACATTTTATGTGTCACATTTTTATGATCTCATTAGCTTTGATATCAGTGCTTTGAGAGGTGATGTCAGGAAATGGCTTCAATGATGAAAAAAAACATGCCTTGAACTCACAGTGGTTTTTAAGTATATCCCGGTCAAGTCCAGACACCTCTGTATGACATTCTAGCACAGAATGTATGAGTATTTAAAAGAGCTGGTTTTCAGCAGAGTGTTCTTGTCAGCTCTATTGGGGTGGGTCGATTTGTTGCGACGTCATTGTAGGGAAATCTTACATGGCTGACCATGTTTTATATTTGGATACACCTCCTTTACTTGTACAAGTGTCTCAAGACATAAAATTGTTCTGAATCTTGCACGTATCAGATCCAAATCTTTTTACCTAAATTGAATAATTCCGTTGAATCTATAATCCCTTTATTTGTGTGAGTTATCTGTCATGTTTAGCACATTTAGTTCACTTGTCTCAAAGGAAAATCCCAGATGATCTCTTTAATATCTTAACTATTTTCCCTACAGATTGGAATCTGCATCTCAGATTTCTCCTGAAAAGAGAGCCAGAAATCTCACCAATGTCACAAACTGAGCTCAGCTTTGTCTATCATTTCCTGTCATCAAAAATATTATATATTGTTTTTATATATTAGTATGATTGAAGATCACAGTATGAACAGAAATCAAATTATCAAATTTATCCAAATCTAGAACATTTTACCTCTTCAATCTACATTAATTTTACACCTCCATACTATTCATGTTAGTCAGAGCCGTTTTTTCAGCTTACTAAAAGCTGCGGTGGAGTGAGTCTGGGGTCTCAATGACCAGAGGAGTCAGGATGCACATGTTTGCTTGGGATGTGTTCAGTTGAGCTAGTGCAGTACAAAAGCTTGGCTGATTTCGACAACCCTGAGGTCACTGGCATAATACGCTGTAAAAAGGGGTCTGCGCTATTGTTTCTAATGCAGCCTGTGGTTACTCTAGTGTGGAAAAGAAATTATTGATCACTATCAAGGGCCTTTTTTCAATGTTCAACAGTCACTAGAGTGGTTTCACTGTGTTTATTATATGGATAAGCACTGACTCGTGTTGAGTAATTGTGTAATTGTGTTGTCAGAGAAAAAGCCTGACACATGCAACCATGTCCTAGGACACAAAAATATTTAGCAGTATATTTAAAACAACAATTTGCTGAAAATAATTTCCATCAGATGTATTGTGAAATAGCTCCTAGACAAGCACACAGTTGCTTGTATAGCCTCTGATGATCTGGACAAAAAGGACTTGTTGCTATATCGGGACAGGAAGACGTAAATGAACTGTTGTTGCAAGTCAAAGCAAGAAAAGGGGCCTCATACAAGCTAGTATAAAATAGATTCAAAATCTGTACTTTTTACTTCAGGTTTATTGAAAATAACCACTCATAGGACATCATAGGGATGGAGTAAAATGTCTGGGTACTGATTTTTAAACAGTATCATACTAGCTTGTATGAAGCCCCGTTTTTTGACTTCCAATTAAAAAAGATAAACAACACGAAGAAAAGAGGAAACACGAAACGTGATTTAGCGGAGCCTAAAGACAGACTTCAGAACTATAAAATAGTAACTAAACAACGTGATGGAATCATTTTTTTAGTGTAACCAGCAGTCGCTTCCACTGAGCTGCTATGATCCTGTATTTCAACACAATGCAATCAGCCAAAATCACGAAACACCATTACAGAGCGGCTACTGTGGCTCTGTTATTTCCTTTTTATTTGTCTCATGCAGTGCACAGCCTCAATCCGGGTAACAAACTTCACTATATGCATATTTACAGTGAACTTTGTTTATGTTCAAATGTGATATGTCCAAAAAGTGAGTAACAACAGGGCCATTTCTAGGCATAAGTAAGTGAAGTAGGCGGTTGCCCAGGATGAAACCAACATCAGCCCCCATACAAAACACCAGCCCACAAGAGAGTACAACTGCACCTTTTAGGCTTTGCATGTTTATTTTTTCGTCCAGAGTTTTTTCCGATCACCTCCCAAGTTCTGAAACTCGTAAACGAAAATGCTGCGATCATCATTATCGCTTTTTACTCAGCCATCCAATCAAAGTGCAGGGGGTGCGGGACAACCACAACACGTCCTCCCAATGTCTGTAAGTATATACCGTATTATACCTAGGCCACCATGGTATTCCTATATGTTGATTTTATGAACGTTTTTAAGAAATCTGATACACTGCTAATAAGCGCCCTCAGCTGACGTTTTTAGAAGAGTGCCTAAAGTTTTAGCTGTTTTAAGATGTGTTGCTGCTGGACAGATGTAAGAAGGGACAGACTCAGAAACGGCAGCGCCTACCTGCCTTTGGTGATCCTTCATCATGAAGTAACATTTACATTTAGTCATTTAGCAGACGCTTTTATCCAAAGCGAGTTACAGGTGGGGTAAGCAATGGAAGCAATTGGGACAGCAAAAAATAATCAACAAAAAGAACAGTAAGTCGTGACCTAATGGTTGGGGTTGGAAAGGTAACGGAAAAGTTGCAGGTTCGATTCCCAGGCTGGCAAGAAAGTTCACTTAAGCAAGTCACCTTGCCTCCAGTTGTTCCCTGGGCGCTGCAGTGACAGCTGCCCACTGCTCAGGGTGGGTGTATGTGTATGCCTTGCAGTGTGTGTGTTCACTATTCAACATGGAAGGGTTATATGCAGAGGATGCGTTTTACAAAGTTTAAAAATACGACTGCATACTACACTGTTATTGGTTAGCATCAGAAAATGAATACAAATTATTTTACATTGAGAAATACTGAAAGTCTGGAATACACTCAACTGCAGGGGTAATATTTAAAGAACCTCTGAAAATCAAGCAAAGCCAAACGCCTTTAACAAATGCTGGTATCCTCTGAAGCCCAGCTGTGGCCTACTTTCTTAAAGCCTCCAGTAATCTCTTTCTCCAGCCCATACGCTTCTATACAGTTTTATTCGCGTCAAAGGTTTATTACAGCACATTTCCTCTGCAGTCTGTTCATCTGCCCCATGGTCTATCAGTAAAATGTCGCAGGAAATTATGCCCTTTCGCCAGTCGCTGTTAAACGCATTTCATACGCATTAGATGTCAATACTCCGAATCCATTTCAGTTATTTATTTCCTCTGCTCACAGTCAAGCACCTCAGGCACAAATTTACATTTCTTGAACATGAATGCTATCCAGTAGCTTGGAAATTAAACTTTATGGCAAACTGAATACATATGCAATATATGTATTGTATTATATATGTATGCAAAATTCCAATGAAGACAGAATAAAGACCAGGGGGCTAATTAACAAAATTGTTCTTAAGGAAAAATATAAGATATTTTTTAATATAAATTATAGGAAGCTTGTAAGAATGTTCTTTTTAGAAGTTATCAAATATTTTATTCAGAACATCTTCGTATTTTAAATGTCATATGCTCTGTTAATTAATCTTGAGAAAAAATTTAACAACTGTCTTTCGGGATAGTATTTTTCACACAATATGTCTTTCAGGGTTGCCCTACCATTTGTGTGTATTGGGTTTTACAAAAGAAAAAACTCTTTAATGCTGTTAGAGCATCTTGTACATGACCTAGAGGTTGATTAAAAAGACGTTAGGAATACTGCTTCGGGTCTAAGCCTCCTTTTAAGTGAGGGTTCTATTTAAACGGTCATCTATGAGCAACTGTATAAACTCACATTGTAGACTTCAGTATCACTAAATCTCCGAAATCAATTTTTTTAATTAATTGTGAAAAGGAACCGCTGTCTTGTCATTTGGGATTTCGTTATGGTGATTGGTTTATCTTGGATTTTTAAAGTTTTACAGCAAACATTATGGTGGCACATACTTTAACCCTCTATAGTTTGTGTGACAGACATGAATATCAGTATCAGTATTGTGAATTTTTGCGCAATGGGTCAAACACAGGCATTCAGGCCCTCTAAATGAGAGCTTTGGCTGACAAATGTGTGTTATCATTACTCCAGTCCAGACATTTAAATAAACTCCTTGAATTTGGTTTACTGTAATCTGTGTCATCGTCTACTCTGAAAAACACAGGATACTCATTGATAAGAAGCACAATAGCAGTACCTTTAATGGCTAGGCAACTACTGTTTGCTGATGTTATGTTACATCCGCTGGTCATTGTAAGTCACTACAAACGCTCACATGTATACCAATAGTCAACCAATGCATACCAATAGGTAAACGATTATAAAGATTTACATGACTTGCTCAAACTCATCTCTCATCTTTAAGGGCATCAAAAATCTTTCCATGTTTATCTTCATTACTTGCATACAACACTGTTCTATTTCTGTTCACCCAAAATGATCCAGCACAATATAATCAATTCACAAACCCATAGAAAGTTTGTCAACCAATCAGATTGAAGTATTCAACAGCCCCGTATATAACACTGACATAGTTAACTCTGTCAATTACATCCAACATTAAGCTAAATTTTACTCTAAATGTATTACAAGTTTATAAGTTTAATTAAACTTAGAAATGTTTAACACTCAAATTTAACTCTCTAATTTTGTGGGATTGTGATTGGCTCGTGCCTGCTTCGTAACAGATTGTGACATGCTGTGTTTCTTGTGATGTGTGTTTGAATGAGAAATAGTGTGTCTGGTGTCTCTTATTAAGAAGTGTGTCCAAACTGGCTCTCTTCCTGCTTATCTTAAAGTCGCTACGGTCACTCCCCTGCTCAAGAAGCCATCACTGGATTCCTCTGACCTAAACAATTTTCATCTAAAATCTGTCTTGCCGTTTTTTCAAAGGTTTTGGAGAAAATTGTGCTGAATCAACTACAATGTTTTCTGTCAAGTAACTGTATTTATGAGGCTTTTCAATCTGGTTTTTAGACTGCTCACAGCACTGAGTCCGCTTTTTTGAGAGTGTTAAATTATATTTACCTATCTACTGATACCGTAGACCACTCCTCCTCACTAATATCAAGATTGGAATCTTGGGTAGGTCTAAAACCTTAACGTTCTGAGATGGTTTCAGTCATACCTGTTTGATAGAAAGTCTTTTGTGAAAGTGGGAAACTTTACCTGTTCTCCTGCACCCCTGACCTGTGGCCTTCCACAAGGCTCCATTTTAGCTCCCTCTCTATTTTCTCTTTACATGCTACCTCTATTCTACGTAATCATGGCGTGTCATTTCATTTTTACGCAGATGATACTCAAATCTATCTATCAATTAAAAGAAACAATTCCACTGCGATTACTCCTCTAGCGAAATCTTTAGAGGAGGTTAAATCATGGCTAGCCCACAATTTCCTCTTCATAAATGAAGACAAGACCGAGGTAATTGTTTTGGTCCCAATGAAAACTCTAAATGCATAAGCCCTGATTTAGAATGTTTATCTGTTTTTAGATCCTCAAGGGTAAGGATACCTAGGAGTTCTTGTTGACCAGCATTTAAAATTTGATAAACATATCTCTTCTGTTATTGGATCCAGTTTTTATCAGCTCCGCTTATTGTCCAAAATCAAATATTTCTTCACACCTAAAACTCTAGAAATGACTGTCCACGCTTTTATTAGGTCTCGTCTAGATTACTGCAATTTTTTGTATTGCGGTATTTCTAAGCGTCAAATTGGCATCTTCAGCTTGTTCAAAATGTTGCGGCTAAACTTTTTTTAAAGTGTCGTAAACATGAACACATCACTCCAGTCCTTAAATCCTTTACACTGGTTGCCGGTTTGCCAGAGAATAGACTTTAAAATTCTCTTCTTTGTATATAAATCCCTACACAACATATCCCCTGTCTACCTCTATGAACTTCTTCATCTCTACACCCCATCCAGAAGCCTATGATCCTGTGACCAGGCATTGTTAGAAGTCCCTCGCGTTAGGCTTAAGCGTAGAGGTGAACGTGCATTTGCAGTGGCAGGGCCTCGACTTTGGAATGCCCTGCCTCTAGAAATTAGAACGGCCCCATCTCAGTCTGTTTTTAAGTGTCTGCTAAAAACATATTTATTTTCCTTAGTGTCTTGACTACTGTGATTTGGCGATTTTAAATTTTTAATCGGGTTGTATTAAATTGTTGACTACAATGATATAGGCTATTTTAACGGGGTTGTATTAAATTTGTGTATGGTCTGTTTCCGTATATGTAGTATAAATCTTTTCTCCTGTAAAGTACTTTGGTCAGCCTGGTGGCTGTTGTAAATGTGCTATACAGGTAAAAGGAACTTGAAATATGCGCTTTCAAGGAGTGGATCAGGATAATAATCTAGGCCGTGTTTCCTGAAACCTTATCGCTACATCGTACTTAAAGCGATAACGAGCAACTTTTTGACCTTAAATGAATGTCAAGCCCCGCCTATGCCGTGCTACGGCATCCGTCACGTTCTCCCCGTACCCTGGAATAAGTTAGGCAGCAGCTAACAATGAGACGAAACAATCTAGTTCAACGGAAGTCTCCAAACCATCACAATGGCAGAGCCAGCAAATAAAACAAAGAGGAGAAGAGAGAGAGAGTGATCTGACACAAATCAATATTTGACGGACTCAAATTCGGCGACGCGAACTGGAAAATGCAACGTTAGCCTTTCTACTAAAGGATTTGAAAGTCGTACTATATGTTAAAAAAATTTACTGTCCTGTACTTTCGAGTTTATTAGTAAATTGGCTGTGCTCAGGTTGTTTATTGGCGCACTACCATAACTGGTTCACTATTTATAACCGTAAGGTAGACTAGAGATAATGTAATGCTGCCGGTTCTCAATAGCTTACTTAGCATGAACTTGCCTCATCACGAATTTAGCTTGTAAATGATGACAACCAAACCGCAATAAATGTTTTATGGTCAAGTTGCTGATTCCTTAGTTCATACATGTAGACTAATGTTATCTGTACCTATAGTTACTGTGCTAGGCACTATTCCCATAGCAAGTTGGGTGTAAGTTATTGATAACACCCATTACACCAAGCACAGCACCTGGTCGCGAGTGTGTTTCCGAAAATATAACTACAGAAAATTATTTGCGTTGGTTACTAAACACATTCACGTCCATGCGCTGTGTTTTCATTGACTGCAAATGTGTTATGTAGCTAACGTTAGCAAGTTAGCTGCTATGTAGCTAGCATGCTTTGCGCTAACCAACTGCTACCTCAGAATCTAGTGACCTCCATTTGACCCAAAGTTTGAGAAACTTTTAAATAAATGACGATACTGCCAGTTAATGTAGCGGGTTGGTAAATTTGGGCATGAGATTAGCGTTTTGTTAGTTTGTTCACTCAATTCACAATTTAATAATATCCGTTGTTCGATTTAGTTTGCAATTTGGTTTATTTGTATCCTATAAGTCCTAATAAATAGACTGTCCCTAAATAGAGTGAGTAATTGATTGTCGAACGATCGATATCCAGTATTTCAGCATCACCGCCATGGACAGCACATGTTAACGTTGGACGTAAGAAAGTGACTTCCTAACGTATTGTTTGGGAAACACGCCTAGAAAAGATATAACTGTAGTTGACATTTACAATTAGACATTTAGCAGGCGCTTTTATCCAATTTACAAATGAGGTAAACAATGGAAGCAACTTGAACAAAAAAAAGCTTAAGTCCAATAAAACTTGGTCTCAACTCAACTCAACTTTATTTATATAGCGCTTTTTACAATTTTTCATTGATACAAAGCAGCTGTACATGAGACACATTGAATACAAGTAAAAAAAGTAAAGGCATATACCTGTAAAAACAAGACAAAGGTGAAAACAACAAAGACAGACATACAAATGCTCCACACACACAATATGCATACATACATTGACATAGACGCACACATTTGCGATAAAGGAGAGAGAACCACAGGTCAAATATTAAATTGACTTTAAATTCTTATATGCAATATTAATATGTTTAACTTCTGAATTCTTAAGCAGCCCCCCGGCCAGGCAAATGTGCCAGGCAAAAGGCCAGTACAAAACAATATGCAAACGGTGGTGAGGAACCCAAAACTCCCATCGAGAAAAAAACCCTCAGGAGAACCCAGGCCCAACCAGGGGATTCCAGTTCCCCTCTGGCGAAAGCTGCTGCCTCTGCACAAGCTCAACAGTGCTTGCACAATAAAGCCTACCACAGTATACAAAGCTACGTTTTTTTAAGTAGAAAAGAGATCAGAACTGATCGGTCAGGTGCTGACAGAAGAGATTTCTGCCGATTCTTAAAGATGTCTACAGAATCTGCTGATCTTGTAGCAGCGGGCAGATCATTCCACAAATGTGGATCCAATCCAGAGAAGGTACGGGAGAGATATTTTTTTACCTTTATGGGATGGCACCACTAGACATTATTGATCTGCAGGAGGAGGGACTGGGGGGTAGTTAAATCTAGATTAGCAAGTGAATATAAGGGGTTGCAAAATCAGTGCTGGTCTTGCAGGCCAGGAGCAGAGAATTTGATGCAAGCGACTAAAGGGAGTTTAGAGTCTAAGAGACTCGGGAAACGCACCCCTGGCTAATAGTGATTAATAACCTAAATTGCTGTAGTCCAGTGTGGACAGAACACAGAGCCTAACATCGTGTCTACACCAGGGAAACCAACGTCACATATTCCCCCCACTAAGTGCGGCACCTGAAGCCTAGTGTGGCAGGCAGGGCTAGAAACCTGGGCGTGGCAGGCAGAGCTGGAAGCCTGGGTGTGGTAGCCAGGGCTGGATGACATGAAGGTGGGACAACCGCTGAAGGGACCATGATGGGCTGGCGGCCAACTTGTGAGTGGGCTCTGGACTTGCAGCTATTTTATTACCATCAGCACAAGAGGAACGATAAAAACAAGTGCCGTATAGTTGGGCCATATGCAAATATACTCTGTTGATTTATTTTAACGTATACACACTTGCTCTTCTGATTAAAACTTTTCGAAATTGCTTGTGTGGTAGTTTTTCCTTTAACTGTATCGCCCTTTTCTTTATATTGTTTTTTAACTCACGATCATTACAATCATTATGAATATACAGATAGACTCGCCAGGATGTCTGGTCACAGCAGTCTGTGTGCATCTAAAAGCCTGTGACACATTGAAACAACATAGATAGCTATAGCTGCCTACAGGCTAAGTTTATCCTCTTTTTTCAATGTCAATATTTGACATGACGCCCCTTCTTTGTCTTTCTTCTTCTGTGTTTTGTGTCATCTTATTAGTCAGCTTCATAAGGATCACCAAATTGGCTCACTTAACATCACACAAATTCAAAATGACAACTTCTGATTTGTTTTACATGTTTGAAAATTATTGGAAGCTCAGGGGGTGTAAGATTACATCTTTTCACAATCCAATTTTGCCTCTCTTGTATTAAAGGCAAAAACACTTTTATCTAAATATCATACAGATCAAACAGATACTGTATCTGTTTCCACCTTTTCACATACTGATCACATTTCTGGAATAGACAGGGAGCATAGACTGGTTGTCTCCTAATTGTAAAAAAATGATTAGGATTAAGTGAATCCAGACCATTAGGATCATCAGACATTTTTGTGATGGTTCTATCTGTTGTGATCCCGATCACATGGGTTCTCTTTCTGTCACTGTTTGTGTTATCTGCATCACTTACCCCGCCTTCGTGTCTCCCTGCTAGGCTTTTTCCTCACCGGTGTCTTCTCTTCACCCTGTTCACCTGTAGTCATTCCCAATCATCATTATCGTAATTCCATGCCACCTGTGGCTTGTTAGATTTTCCTATTTAGTTCCCCTCATCGTCTTGTCTTGTGTCGGATTGTTTCAGTGTATTCTTCTGACCCGCTACCTCTGCCCATTTAGGCATATTCAAGTTCCATAGTTGTCGTGTCGTATCTTGTATTGTCTGTTCCTGCTTTACCTTTTTGGTTTGGAATTATTAAGTTCCTGTTGGCGCCCGTCTTCTCCACGCACCATCCACTTAACCAGTTCTACAGGCACAAAGGTCCGCATCCCGTGTGGGTTCGTCTTCTCCGAGGGTCCGAAGCCGTTCTCCGGCTGGACGCTCAATCTCCCGATTAGGGGAAACTACTTTTGCACTCCGCCTCTCCGGTGGCGCTTCCCGTCTCCAGCTGACGCTGCCGTACACTGGGGATTCCCAGTTGGCCTTGCAGTCTACTAACTCCGTCTGAAATTGCTGGGACCTTCACTCACGGAAGTTGTTGCAATCATTTATTCGAGGTACTGACTGTCCTGTGTTCGTGCTAAAGGAGGGCCTTTTGTGACCTGTTGTGCATATTTAATAAATATCTGGATTTTTTCCCTGCAATTGAGTCTCCTCCGTTGGCGTATCATGACATCTGTCATTAATGATCGCTTCTTCCTCGCATAGAACAGTGCATGTAATCCTTCATCGTCCAGGATTTGTTGACTTTTGTTCGGAATGTGTTGTCTTCATTCCATTCTAAAGACGCGCTCCCATGGGCCACCACGGTGAGAAGCTGCAGGAGGGTAAAAAATCTATTTAAGTAATATATTCTCCAACAACCTTTGTAAGGGAAACAAATATAAACCCAAATTGGGATGAATTTAATTAATTATGACCAATTATACTTATCTGGATCAAATTCATGATTTGGGGAAATCACTTCGCATTACATGCAGGTAGCAAGAATCTGCACGTTTAGGGACTCCGAATTATGATGATAAACTACAAACAACGTCACGTGTGAAATAAAGCAGGACTTTATTACCTAGACTAGACACATACTAAAATGGTTGGATTCTGCTGCTGACAAATAAGGTATACATCCAGTGGCGGTTCTACATTGAATCACTCTCCGGGCGAGATCCCCTCTGGGTGCCCCCCCACCTATCCCACCCATCCGAGAAAAAAACAAAAACAAAATTTTGCACAAACAGCCATGTTTTACCATAACAATATAATTGTAAGACAAGCTTATATTTCTCAATTGCACAAATCCTTCAACAGAACATTTTAAAAGCACAATTCTGCACAAAACAGTATGTTATCAGAATTTAAATATACTCTATATTCCGTTCCTGAGACATGGTTGAGCTCAGGTACGACTTGATTAACTTTAGTTTTGAAAAGCTCCTCTCTGCTTGAGCCACAGTGACTGGCAGAGTAAGTGCAATACTGGGAGCAGTCCAAAAGTTGGAGTAGATCTCCGATAGATCCTTATAATCCATAAAAGTGATAAATTCAAGGAGGCTGATGGTCTTTGATGGCTGACCAGTGGCAGAGGACGCTCTAAAATACTTTAAAAGTGCCCCAGAAATTGCAATTGAAATTGACATAAAAGGGACAGAAGGCTACAATATAACTCTTATGAATTGCAAATTTAAATAAACATGCCCTTACATGCCAAATGTCTGTCATGACTCAGATGCTATATTAATCTAATCAAAGGGAGGAACAATTAGCTCCTTGGTTACTGCCCCGAATTATATTCTTTGTCACGCAACAGAGTTATAGCAAATAGCAAATGTTCGTCTTTAAAACTTCCTACACATATGTTAATTCCGTTGGCTAATTACAGGGCCCAACATTAAGCCCAATGATAGAAATAAATAATAACTTTACTTGAAACAGTTTTGTTGCAAAGCACAAACTTACAGTGAAATTAGATCTCGTGTTTGTTGAGTTAAGACCGAATTATTGTTGTATAAGCATAGCAGGCATCATAGCAAGAAGGCTAACAAAAGTCAGAGTTAACGTTAGCACCCATTAACATTAGCCCTTCATTGATGACATGGATAACGTTACCATAATTACACAGAGAGAACGTAGTTGCATACCTTTATCTTTTGCTCCTTTCTCCTCTTCTACTTTTATTTTTTCCTAAATTGGGCACCCGACGGCTTAAACCTTTTTCTCTCAATCACTGTCGCTGTGTTTATCTGGCACTCGACAATCAACAGATTTCACATCCCCCCAACAATGTCACTCTCGACCAGAAGTCAAGACTAAACCACTTCACCTCCACATAATCGTTTTGGATTACTTTTTTTTATGAGACATTTCACACACACAATTCACAAAAAAAAACATGCAAATTATAGGCCTGTGCTGTAATATTATGAATGAAATGTGCGTTATTTGGAAGAAAGTCAAGGTGTGACTGACTTTAGCCCACTAAGTGGATCCCCCTCCTTGTCCGCTCCATTTGGGAGAGGTGAACTGTCTATCGCGAGCGCAGCACCTCCCCTTTCCACTTTTAACAAAGCTTCTGAGCTTCTCAGCAAGTAGGGGCGGCAATTTGCCAATAGCTGGGTTTTAGTCACGTGATAATGATGACGCTCGAAGGCGGGCGATTTCAGATGGAGGCCAGGAAGTAAATATGGAGAATACGTCTATGGAGGAAATCGTTGCGGAGAGTCCGTATTGTATGAATTTAGGACCACTTTCAATAAATAGATACAAGGAGTTAGTAAACAGATATGTTCGATGTGACCCGTTCCTCCTGAAGATGAGCGAGTTTTCCGTCGAACTTGAAGATTTGCCGACAGTGGAGGCTGTTGACATCACCAACTATCTATCATTTTGACTATTGTTATTAGTGTGGTCTCTGTGAGTTCTGGCTGTTGTGTAATATAAATGAAAACATTAAATGCCATTGAGAAGACAGAATTATAAATGGTGGTTTATTTACAATATTAGATTTTTCAACAATTGTTATAATAAGAACATGGTGTGCAATAACATTAGAATCCATTTCATTACATATAATACATATAGCCAGTACAGTTGGACTAGTCACTAGCCCTCGTCACTAGTTTTACACAAGTGTAATACTTTTATCCACTAGTCACGCTGCTTCGGTTCGGAGCTTTCGGCTGTCTGTGTCAGATCCGGGCTCTCATCTGTCTGTAGGAGATCCAACACAGCCTCTGCACATTCCAACCGTCTTCGTTGGTCTTCCTTTAGCTTCATCCTCTGCTCTCGTTTAAGAGACGCCTCTGATTTGGGTTTAGTTTTTTGGGACCCTAGGTTGACCGTCGGAGCCCAATCTACCGACTCAACGTCACCCAAAGCGCTAGGGCAGTCTAAAAAGCCCCAATGAACTCCATATTAGACTACCATTAACTTTATAATCATTACTGTAAATGAGCATTTAACGAAAGCCTAATGCTATATAAACACAGACACAAAAAGCAAGTTGGCTAGCTAACATAACCTCCGACGAAGTGGTCGCTGCAGACACGGGTATTAACAGACTCTGCTCCTCCCGACCGCAGACGTACGTTAAAAATCCACTTTTTACGGCGTTGTTCTGTGAGCTTTTTACATTTCTCACCTATATGAGTGACAATCTTTGGTACCCTGTAAAATCCCTTTCCCTCTCCTCGGTTTGAACGATTGGAGCAGCCGTAAACTACACAAAACATTGGCATTTTTTCAGACGGCACTGGCAGATCCTCAGCTGTTTTACTTCCTGCCCTCCATCTGAATTTCGCGCTCTCGTGATGCAGCAGCGTGACGTCACGTGAAACCAACCTATTCCCCACAAAGACAGTTATATTATAGATAATAGAAACCCGCTTAGCGGCGCAGATTATTTTTCTTTTTCAAGTATTTTTGCCGGCCCCCACGTGTCGTGAAAATTTAGCGCCCCGGGCGGCTGCCCGGTTCACCCGTGCCTAAAACCGCCACTGTATACATCCATAGTCAAAAACAGAACTCATAAGTGCCCAATATATGTTTTGTAGAGATTTTTGTCAACTCCCCATTCTTGTCCTGATAAACAGCGGAGTATGTTAATGACCTTTTTACACTTGCCCTCATTTTTTTCCAGATATACTTTCCATGTCAATTTCTCATCAGTTCAAACCCTAAGGCATCTAATGAATTTAACATGTTCCAGAGGTTGTCCATACAGTTTTAAGGAGAAAGATGTATTTTTATGTCGCCTTGAGAAACAAATAGCCTCTGTTTTTGCCACAGATAACTGAACTCCCCTTTTATTTGCCCATTTACACTCAATTTATTGCATTTTCTTGTTAACATAAGATACATTGCATCCTCTAATCCAAAACGCCCAATCATCTGAATACAAAACAGTAATGGACCACACACTACCTTGTTGAGTCACATTTTCTGCTACATTTTCAGCACTGATTTTGTATTGGATATATTATTATATAAAGTTCCTTTTCCCTAATTAATACACTCAAAATCCCTATCGTCAATAAATCCTTCAATAATTAGGCCATTAAAATCATTGTTATTACTCCCCCATAATAAACTAAATGCATTGAAGTCACCAAACCAAACTATACTGTCTTGCAATAATCCTACAACATTCTCTAGAATATTTCGGCTCAAGTTTCCAAACAAATTATAATAATTAATTATATCTATACAACCTCTTTTAGTCCATATTTTAGTGGTAATTAATTCATATTCTCACATCCTCCTCCTCCAAATTCAATTCAAGTTTATTTATATAGCGCTTTTCACAATGTGTATTGTTTCAAAGCAGCTTTACAGGGCAAACAGGAAAAACAGAAAAGGTAAACAGCACAGTGCATTGTATTTATACAAGGAGTAAGATCATTCTAATAAATAATATATAATTTCTAAATAAATAAATAAATGCAGTCTCCCGGTGAGCAGGCCAACACTGCCCTGCAAATATTGTAACTTCAGCATTAATAAGACAAATAGTCCGTCTTTGCTCTTGGTTGGGGGTGTATTGGTCTGAGCTGGGATGGTCCGATGGTCATATTTCTCTTGGCTGGTGGAGGAATTGCCTTAGATGGGGCTGGGATGCTCAGTCAGTCTGCAGCTGTAGCTGGCGTTATCTCAAATTGGGGATCGGCATCTGTCGGTCTTCTGGACATGGTGGAACTTCTTCCTACCTCGGGATGGGCATCCCGAGCCAGAGGCGGAAAGAGAATAAAGAGAATGATTAGCGTAGCTGCTGTTCATTACCTATGCATTAAGTGAAAGCTTGGCTGAAAAGATGTGTCTATAATCTAGATTTCAATCGGGAGAGTGTGTCTGACCCTCGAATAGTATCAGAAAGGCTTTTCCAGAGTTTAGGTGCTACGTATGAGAAAGCTCGACCCCCTTTGGTGGATTTAGTTATTCTAGGTGTTGTCAAAAGTCCTAAGTTTTGAGATCTTAGAGAGCGTGTTGGGTTGTAACGTGATAAAAGTAGGAAGCGGCTAAACCGTTTAAGGCTTTGTAAGTAATTAAAAGAATTTTAAAATCAATACGATACTTAATGGGCAGCCAGTGAAGCGATGATAAAACTGGGGTTATGTGATCGTATTTTCTTGACCTAGTAAGAACTCTGGCAGCTGCATTCTGAACTAACTGTAGTTTGCTTATCGATGATGCAGGACAACCACTAAGTAGAGAATTACAATAGTCAAGTCGTGAGGTCACAAATGCATGAATAAGCTTTTCTGCGTCAGCAAAACATAAAATATTTCGTAACTTGGAAACATTTCTGAGGTGGAAGAAGGCTGTTTTTGTGATATTTGAGATGTGATTTTTAAATGACAGGTTGCCGTCTAATATAACGCCTAGGTCTTTAACTGTATTTGTTGGAGTAACAGTGCACCCTTCAATTTGCACGCTGTAATCGGAGATATTCTGTTTACGTGTTTTTGGTGCTGTAAGTAATATTTCCGTTTTGTTAGAGTTTAAAAGAAGGAAATTACTAGTCATCCAATGTTTTATGCCCTCGATGCACTCTGCCAGTTTGGATAGTTTGAAGGAATCATCTGGTCTTGATGAGATATATAGCTGAGTATCATCTGCGTAACAGTGGAAGCTAATTTCATGTTTTCTAATAATGTTGCCGAGGGGCAGCATGTATATGGAGAAAAGCAAGGGTCCTAGAACCGATCCCTGAGGTAATCCATAATTTACTTGCGTAAAATATGACGATTTCCCTTTTAAATGGACATATTGATATCTGTCTGATAAGTAAGATCTGAACCATTGTAGTGCCTGTCCCTGAATACCTCCAAATTCTCTATCTCTTTTAACGGCATTATATCCTTTAATCACAAAATCCAATTGAGGTTTTAACCATGTTCCTTGTATACATATCACACTAGGTGTCTGTGTCCAATTAACAATATACTTCTTAAATTCTTGCTCATTCGAAATCAGATTCCTTGCATTCCACTGTAGAATGGTCAACACCATTACGATGGACCAGCTCATGTCTGAGATTAGGTTGACTCTTCATTTACGATGTCTCTCACTGTTTTCCATAACAGCCCTTCACAATTACATTTGCCATACTCATGTTCTCCACTATATTTACCGCATCTTTGCTTTCCTTTGCACACTGCCGCCACATGCCCAAATCTCTGACATTTAAACCATCTAAGAGGTGGGGATATATAAGGCCTTACCGCATAACACATATACCCAACCTAGACCTTTTAACAGGAGTTTGACCTCATCAAAGGAGATCAGAAGCGAAATACTATCACATACAGATCCAGTTCTGTTCACCTTTAGTCGTTTGACTTCCCTTACACATACATTTTTTATATTCTCTTATATTATCTTCTGCCGACACATTTACTGGATTCCTGTGATTACTTATTTTATGAATTTCTTACTTTATTCAATTCAACTTTATTTACATAGTGCTTTTCACTACGTGCATTGTTCCAAAGCAGCTTTACAGGGGCAAACAGGAAAAACAAAAAAGGTAAAACACAGCCCAGTGCATGATGTTTATAGAACGACCAAGATAATTCTAATAAATAATATCTAATTAATAAATAAATAAATGCAGTCTCCCGGTGAGCAAGCCAACACTGCCCTGCTGTGGCGAGGAACCCAAACTCCAATGATTGATTAATGGAGAAAAAAACCTCGGGAGAAACCAGGCTCCACGGGGAGGGCCAGAACCCCTCTGACGTGTCATAGCTGCACTCAGTGACCCCGACCAAAAGCCACAGAGCAAATATCCACGAGGAAAAGGGAGAGCCCACCATCCGCAACCCAGAAAGTCCCACTCGCCGAAAACCGTGCAGGGGCAACCCGGTCCCACTACACGATCGACACCAGAAAACAGAGGAACAACCAGGGAAAATAGTAATGGCATGTTGTAACTTTATTCCTCTTTTGTCCGACATCGACCACAATACTAGGCCAAACCAGACCCACACACACTATAATCCATAGTGCATTCTACCGTCTTTCCATTAACTTTGTTCATTCTGATCGTTTTCCCAGCTGGCTGATTCCCATCTTAAAATATTATCAGCAATGCTCCATTTCTAAGAACTTTGGCACTCTTCATCTCCCCTATTTCCTTAGGATTTTGGTTAACTGTTTTGGATTCATACCTCCTAACGAGTTATGCATAGAGGTCAGAATTGTGTTGGGTTAATCTTCTGCTATTCATGAGCTGTTTCGGTCATTTGAGCTACATGTTGAGTGAATGTCAAAAAAAAACATTGTTTGCCTTCAGTGCCTTGGTGCTCAGTTGAGTGGCCAACTCAATCCCCGGTTACACTTCCTCACATCTGATAGCTGCACAATCACAGGAACCTATGAAACTGAATCACCTTTACACTCCCTCCGCACTTACTGAATCATACATCAGGCTGAAACTTGATTAGATTTAGATAAAGCGTTAAAATAGCCCCCAAAGAGGTGAAGTTCTTGTTGCAAAAAGGGTACAGAAGTGCAGTATTTGCACACCATTGTAGTCACCATTTTAATGTTTTATATGTTTATATTCAACCTTAATACATGTTATTTTTGTTGATGGGCTCACCAGAAAATTTCCAGACAGCAAGGTTGTTATAGTCAGTAAAAAAAAAAAACACCAAAGAGATACATTGATGATATTAGCGAGACCTCGTTTTAGTCTGAAGGGTGGAAATGGACTAGACACTTTCTTTGGTTCACTGAAAACATTTCTTTCTCTTCATTTGTGTTTGAGGTTTCGAAAAAAGAATCCATATAATTTCAAGAAATATGTTTAAGCCATTGAGAAAAACTGTTATTCAGCGAAACTCAGTCACTATAGCGTCACTATAGCGCGCTCTCCTTGAGCTTCCCCGCTGCGCGTGATTGGAACTGAGCTGCAAGTGCGCGCTCCCGCTTCCCAGCTGCTAAACATCACACAGTTTCCAGACGTAGAGTTTTAGCGCTCGGTGTCAGGATGGTGGCGAAGGATTACACGACACACCTGCTGATCACACGCGACGCATGCAGCCTGGACGCGCGAAAGGAGATCGAGGTGCGTTCACAATAATAAACTGTTTTACTGAAGATAAACTAAGGACATACTGTACAAATCATTCAGTCAAAAACAGTTTACTATACACTTTAAAAATATTGTTATAATATAAAAGTTTGGTGAATGAGTTTGTCTGTTAAAAACCTGCTTTTATATGTATTTACCTTTTTTATTTGCGTTCTTAGCTTATTATTTACATAAATTGTGTCGGATATGTTAGAATGGTTAAGTGAGTTTGCGTCACCTGTTGCATTAATCAAACTTATGTTTAAATAAATAACATAACAAACATTTTTTGGTTTATTTTTTAATGTGTCATTGCAATGCAACGGTGTTACGGGGATCTACCATAGAACTTGTGATTCTGCTCGGAAAAATTTAGGTTTAAAAAGTGTAAATCGCAGTAAAGAGTATTTTGTACGCTTTTGTTGGGTGCTGTCATGTAATTGTAAAACACAGCTTTAGTGCAATTGTGCTGGTTTGTATTGCTAATGAAGTGCACAATTTATTTCATTGGTAAGGATCCTTGGTTATCATGTGTGAATCATGGACTGAATCAATACAATTTTTTAAGTACTGTAAAAATGTGGTTGAATTTTATTCTGACTGTTTTATAATTAATCATGCAAAAAACTTTACTGTGGAACCGCCGCACATTTATTGAGAATCTTTTATGCACAGTTCTACAGTTGTCCCGTAATCGTTGTATTATTTTATGGATATGGTTCAGCTCTCTGTTCTGTTTCACACATCAGATGGTGGTCTAGTGGGTTAAACCGCCGAACTGGTAATCAAAAGGTTGCTGGTTCGATCCCAGCAGCCACCACCAGTGCGTCCTTGAGCAAGACACTTTACTCCATGTTGCTCCAGGGGGATTGTCCCTGTAATAAGTGCACTGTAAGTCGCTTTGGATAAAAGCTTCTGCCAAATGACTAAATGTAAATGTAAATGCAATCATGTTTCTGTGAACATGTGGAATTGTCTCATGTCACTGGATGAGTGACAGGCCAGGTTGAGTTTAAAGAACAGGCTGTTCACCTATACAGCTATGATGAGCACTGTGACCTAGTCATGTGTGTTTAATTCTTTCTTTCGTTACACAATCGAACCATGAATCCAGCATAAGTTAGGAGCCATAGCAGCTCCGCTAGAGATTGCTTGTGTCTTTTACCTATTTCCATGCTCACTCTTTTCTCTTCCTAATTTCAGAAGTTGCAAGTTTCAATCCATGCACAGTGCTGACTGACACCGTTCTGACACTGTTCTCCGATCGACTACTAGGGTATAACACAGCACGAGACCTGAAGAAATAGGATTGGGATCCGACACAGACCCGACTGAGCATTTAAAATTTATACTCGAACCCATATGGGTCCCGGATTGGGTCTCGGATCCCAGGTCCCGTAATTCGGTTGTCTAATTTATTTAAATTAATTAGCAACAAATTTTTATTTACGGAATTTATGGACCTTTTGCGTTGAAATAAGAGGATATGAATTCATTCCATAATACTCCACTTCGGCTGCTTAGGCTAACTTGAAGAATCAAAATTATATAAGTGGGAGTTTATGTTTATTATGAAAAATTTAGAAATAAAAAATAAATCACTGGACTGTAAACAATTTAATGCCATTCTGTGAATAATACCTTCCATATAAAAAGTAACCGTAGTCAGATTATGAGTATTTAAAAATGTAGTTGACTCTAATTACAAGTACTTGATATTTGGAGTCTAATTATGTAATCCAGATTACATGTAATCTGTTATTACTCAGGTCTGGTAGTGTTATACGCTCCCCTGTTCACAGCCAGTGCCCTGATCTACCATGTGTTTATTGCTGAAGAGTTTCCAGCTTTCAGTGTTTTAGCTTCACCGCATGATTAGTTACATTATAAATTGCATTCTGAGATCTAATAAACTGGTACAATCCTTTGAGCAAATCCATAGAGCATACATATTGCATTGTGCTTCAGGGGGATTTCCCAGAATTCCTAGTCTGACTGAGTCACTCAAAGCCTCATGGCCTCCGGACTTTATTGACTGATAGGAGATGAGACATAAGCAGTTATTTCATCTTGTTTTTTTTGTGCTCCTCAGGAGCCCAGCACCAAAAGGGTGAAGCCTCTGTCTCGAATGACATCACTGGTGAGCCTCATCCCTCTGGTTAAAGCTGCTCCCCTCAAGCGGATCGGACAGACACTGCAGGTACGGACATAACTTGTACTGTATGTACAGGTGGCCTCAAATGCAGAATACAGCGAGGATAGCTCCGTTTCTGAAACGGAATTAGTGTCTCTAGTGCTATGGCAGTGTTTTTGTATGTTGTTTTCAGACATTCAAATGCTAGGTTATTTTATGCATGGTTGGTTGGGTAACAACCAGTGGGGACTGGCCAATAGAGGGCGACCCTCCCTGTACCACACACGCGTACAATAGCAATACTTTTCTGTAATATGTTTATATGATAAATTCATTGAAATGAATGGGATCATGTTGCATTGTCGCTTGTAATCTGAACGGGGCATCAGATGCTATTGGTACTTATAAATACTGAGTTATATTATTTAAAATATTATTTGCACCTCCGTATTGTTGTGCATTAAACATTATGCAATAATCACAGGGTGTAAATCATTATATTTATAAAAAATATTAAAAGGATGGTAATTTATTGAAGTTATAAAGCTCTACCCCTCACCTTACCCTAGCCTAAACTTTATGATTGAACACTTGCTAGCCAATTTTCAAATTCTTTCCTAATTTTATTTGAAACCAATGCATTCATGATCTGATATGTGATGGAAAAAGATAAAAGAGCGAGTTCAGCGAAAGATGAGTTCAAACCCAGGTCTCCAGCGTCAAAGCTATTATCTACTACACACTTTACACCTTACGTCACTGGTGTGGCTCTTCGAAATGTTGTCGTTCTTACACTTTCTCAAATCCAATCAGATACCAGTGGGCAGAGTTAGTATAAACAGTTTCTACCAACAAGGCGCGCTATTTGTACTAGTGTAAATAGACTGTCAAAATAGACAATCAATTATGAACACATTTTACATAAGATTGGAAATGACAATGGCATGTTTATTTCTTAAGAAAACCGCAGATTACATTGAATACTGACTCTCATAAAAGTGCATTACTTGACTACTTCAGTGCAATGCAGATATGATTTAATGCATCTAAAGGTTAAGAATTACCTCAACTCATAATAATACAATTGTAATGCAAGTATATTTTACCTGCAGCAAGTAAAATTACCCAGACGGCACACACCGCACAGACTATAGTTTCAGTATTTTTTTTGCAAAATATTGATGTAAACAAGTAAACATCCATGCCAAAAGATTCAGATTGTCTTAATGGGTTAATAAAATCTTTTTTGGATCAGTGTTGGGCAAGTTATTCTGGAAATGTAATTCAATTACTTATTACTCCTTTTAAAAGTAATCAAGTTACTGGTCTGATTACTTTTTCACAAGGTACACTACTAGTTACATTACTACCCCCACCCCTCAAAAAAACGAAAAGAACCTCGATAGCCTTCTCATGACTAAACTTTATTGGGAAGTGCATACTCTGTCCTGCAAAAAATAAATTCATAACATTTTAAATGAATTGTCAAACACAATAATAAAATGTGTTTTGTAACATAATTATCCTCACACTGAGTTGTGCAGAGACACAAGACCAGAAATGCTCTGAATGTGTACAGTCTTTTTAGCATAATGCTAAAAAGTCATGATGTCATATAGCCTACAATAAAAAAAAATGTAAAATGTGTGCCATATGCATCATATAAAGGTTAATTTAAGCAGGAAGTGAGTGTCGAATGAATGGAGTGAGTTTTATGCTTAGCAGATTGCTCCCTCTGCTGATGCTGTAGGAAGCATGAGTTGCTGGCTGTGGTCTAACACCTCTAGATAAGGCACACAAACATATGCACACTACAGAACCCTTCATTTGTGTTTCTTTTAAAGCCTCTTACTAGTATTATATTATGTATGAATGGTTCCTCTTTACCACCAGCGTTCAATCAGTTTCCGCAATGAGGGCAGATCTGAGACCATAGCACCACGACCATGGAGCAGACAGACAGCTCCTGCTATCACCAAACGACGCGACAGCAAACTATGGAGTGAGACCTTTGATATGGGGCTGGGACATATGATGTCCTCTAAAGAGATCAAGAGACAAGAGGTAAGATCAAATCAGTTGAACCTCACACTTCATTGTGATTAAACTTGTATAAAATATGTAATAAAAATATATTTTAAGGGGTCAGGGCATAATATTTATTTTATTTTACTGTGTTATCTGAGGTTTCTGAATTATAATATTACAAAATTTGTAATATTATTACATTGCCCCCACACTTCATTATAAGGGGCTATTCCCGCTCTTAACAAACCATTATCTTTGACTTTTCGCAAAATTAAAACATGGTTTTACTAGTTTAAAAAATTGATTACTGTAGTAAAACAATAGTTTTTAATAGTTTTTCAAAATAACCATGTTTTGAGTAAACACCGCACAGACTACAGTCGACAATCAACTCGACATTACTTTTCCATACCAGTAGATGGCGCTCGGCATTCAAACCGGAAAGCCGAAAATGTTAAAACTGTGGATATACAAGCAAGCAGCGCTCACCATTAATTACACAAGCCGAGCTTATTACATAGAGGTTTGTGTTGTTTATTTTAGGAATAGGTACTAAATTATAATCTGCACTGGCATTATCAGACCTTGCTCTTTTTCCTGTTCGAAAGGAAAGAAACGGATAAGAATAAACCTCACTAAATGGGTGAAAGCATTGATAATGCCGTTTGGATTTGTCTGTTATTTTTTGCTCAGTTGCCCATCCGCTAAACTGAACGGCCAATCTGAGGTTTCTTTCTCTCCGACAAGCTCCACAGCCAATTTCCACATGCAGAATCGCAAAAGAAAACATCTGACTAGAGGTGACATGCAGAACTCACCACCAAAACTAAAGCGAACTGACGCTTAAAAACCACCTGACATTGCAAGAGGTGTGATCGTCTGCTCGGTGTGCCCTGGGTTTAAACCGCTTATGAGCTGGTCCTGAGCTAGGACCCAGTTGCTTTGGACCATCTTAAGACCAGCACATGACCAGCTTCAAACTTTGGAACATAACTTTGTAAATTACCTATGCTAATTTGCTATGGACATGAATGATACCTCCTATTATGGGAAGTCATATTTACATTTAAAGTTGCATTAAAATAATGTATGTGGCAGTTCAGAGACTAGAAGCCAAAAAAGCCAAAACTACTTTGACTTTGACCGCAAATGTGACATGAGGCAAAGCCAAAGGATTCCCACCCCTACTTTTACAGTCAATCCAAAAAATATTTAGTCGCCAGATATCATTTTAAAGGGGGCAGGACGCTGTGGTTCGATTATATAAGAGAGGATAGCAAAATAAACGATGTCATTATACCCTCATGTGAGAAATGTTGAAGTTGTTTAAAAAACACTTGGGGGCGGTATCTTTTGATATATTATGTGCTTGCATATTTAACTAAAGTTACCCCATATCTCTTGTCACGTCTCTTGTCATCTGTTGGTTAGGCCATCTTTGAGCTGTCTCAGGGTGAACAGGACCTGGTTGAAGACCTGAAGTTGGCCAAAAAGGTACACTGTGTTATTCAAGCAATAAAAGCATAAAAACACGTAGCTCCTTTTGAGACTTGGAGTACAGTTTCCATACATGATCAAAAAATCACCATCTCATGCTGACAGGTCAGAGGTCAAATGACATGACCGGCAGGCAGAAGAAGATCGTTGATTCTGTCATAGTTAAAACAAATACTCACCAGACAAACACATTGTGTGGTGTAGCGTGTGTAAGGCTGTGCTTAGTGATCAGTTATCAAGTCATTTGTCCAGAGGTAAAATGCGTTTATACATTCAATATGTTTATGTGCTTACATTCCCAAATACTTTCACTGCCCTATCAACACTCCTGAGTGTCTCAGTGTTATTTGCCTGATGTAAGATGTGGTTTCAGGCATACCGTGATCCTATGCTAAAACTGTCTATCATGACGGAGCTTGAGCTCAATCAAATCTTCGGCACACTGGACTCCCTCATACCTCTGCATGAAGGTGAGCAAAATTGGATGTTCACTTACTAGTATCTGTTAGACTGTAATCTAACCAGGTCCGACATGTCGAGTAATTTGTTTGTCCACCCTAAATGCAAAACACAATATATACCCCTTACAGTGTCAACTTGCATGAAGCACTATGCCGACTACTTAAAAAATGAAAATGGACATTTTGAATTTATTCATTTAGCAGATGCTTTTATCACAAGCAACATACAAATGAAAGAGCATAGATGCGCAGATTTACAACAGCTGAAAAAGTAAAGGTCTTAGACTTCACCTCAAGTGTAGCAGATTTGAGATTAGCAGGCTTTTACAGAAGAGCGGTCACAAACAATACAGCAGAAAGGATTAGATTGACAAATAAACACACTGAATCAAAAGCGTTTGATTTATTTCTGTCTATATTATAACCTAGGTAAAAATAGGTAAAAGGTTATGATTAAATCATATTATTGTGATCACTGTCAGAAGGTGTATCCTGATGCCTTGAACATGTCTGGGTTTCTGTGAGTCAAATTATTATCCTGCTTTAACCAAAGGAAACAACATGATTTACACGCATGAATTGGCAGTCAGAGAGTCAAACAAATCCATAATCATAACAATGTATTGGCCACAGGGTGATGCAACTCTGAACAGAAATGGATGTTGTAAATTAGCAAAAGGCTGTCGAAACAATGCAACAAATCTGTGCCGTGCTCAAATATGAAAGGGAAAGTAAACTCAGCAAAAAAAGAAACGTCCCTTTTTCAGGACTGTGTATTTCAACAATAATGTTGTAAAAATCCAAATAACTTTACAGATCTTCAATGTAAAGGGTTTAAACAATGTTTTCCATGCATGTTCAATTAACCATAATCAATTAATTAACATGCACCTGTGGAATGGTCGTTACAGCTTACAGAGAGTAGGCATTTAAAGTCACCGTTCTAAAAACGCAGGACACTAAAGAGACTTGTCTCCCGACTGTGAAAAACACCCAAAGAAAGATGCCCAGGGTCCCTGCTCATCTGCGTGAACGTGCATTAGGCATGCTGCAGGGAGGCATGAGGACTGCTGATGTGGCTAGGGCAATAAATTGCCATGTCTGCACTGTGAGACGCCTAAGACAGCGCTTCAGGGAGACAGGAAGGACAGCTGATCATCCTCGCAGTGGAAGACCACGTGTAACAACACCTGCACAGGATCGGTACATCCGAATATCACACCTTCGTGACAGGTACAGGATGGCAACAACTGCCCGAGTCACACCAGGAACACACAATCCCTCCATCAGTGCTCAGACTGTCCGCAATAGGCTGAGAGAGGCTGGACTGAGGGCTTGTAGGCCTGTTGTAAGGCAGGTCCTTACCAGACATCACCAGCAACAATGCCGCCTATGGGCACAAACCCACCTTCGCTGGACCAGACAGGAGTGGCAAAAAGTGCTCTTCACTGATGAGTCACGGTTTTGTCTCACCAGGGGTGATGGACGGATTCGTGTTTATCGTCGAAGGAAAGAGCGTTACACCGAGGCCTGTACCCTGGAGCGGGATCGATTTGGAGGTGGGGGGTCCGTCATGGTCTGGGGCGGTATATCACATCACCATCGGACTGAGCTTGTTGTCATTGCAGGCAATCTCAATGCCTTGCGGTACAGGGAAGACATCCTCCTCCCTCATGTGGCACCCTTTATGCATGCTCATCCGGACATGATCCTCCAGCAGGACAATGCCACCAGCCATACTGCTCGTTCTGTGCGTGAGTTTCTGCATGACAGCAATGTCAGTGTTCTGCCATGGCCAGCGAAGAGCCCGGATCTCAATCCCATTGAGCACGTCTGGGACCTGTTGGATCGCAGGGTGAGGGCTAGGGCCATTCCCCCCAGAAATGTCCAGGAACTTGCAAGTGCCTTGATGGAAGAGTGGGGTAACATCTCACAGCAAGAACTGACAAATCTGGTCCAGTCCATGAGGAGGCATCTCCACTGCAGTACTTCAAGCAGCTGGTGGCCACACCAGATACTGACTGGTACTTTTGATTTTGAGCCTACCTTCATTCAGGGACACATTATTCTATTTCTGTTAGTCACATGTATGTGAAACATTTTTAGTTTATGTCTTATGGTGTTGACTCTTAGTGTTCATACAAATATTTACACATATTAAGTTTACTGAAAGTAAAAACAGTTGAAAGTCAGAGGACGTTTCTTTTTTTGCTGCGTTTATGTAACTTTTTTGTCAAAAATCTTTTTAAGAAATGAATAACTGTAAAACACCCCATTTGTTTAACTTCGTTAATGTAATTAACTATAACTTAATTGATTAGGGCAAACACTACGTATGTTACATGGGTAAGGCAGATGAAAATTGTCTGTTGACACCTATAGGAGTTTCTTGGTTTCTTGGCTTTCTCTACTTGTTGGTATTAGTTAACACTTTAATGTTAATGTTTAGAATAGGTGTTGAGTTAAATGATCCAATAGAGGTGAATGGCAAATGTGAACTAAACATTATTCAACATCATTGAGGGTTCAATTCATGTGACCTCTGTGCATTGATTACCTTCAGCCACAAGGTGGCGCTCGATCCTTTGAGCTTAGCCTGTCTAGGTACAGTTTGTGATATATAATGTTCCTCTTTCATTGAGAAGAATGGACATGGCTTCTCCGTGTACAGGCACATAAATAGAAAAAAAGTATGACCAAACTTTGGATTAACAAAGAATTGTTTTTTTACTTGATGAAATATTTCATGACTCATTAGGACACAGTGTTTATACAATCCATATGCGTAACAGAATGAAGGGTCTATATTTTTTATTCTTATTCTTTTAAAAACATGCACAGTGAAGAGCAAAGTACGAATATTATTATATAGGGAACAATTGTGCATATGACAATAAAAGCTTTGAAGTAAAATCTCTTATTTTGTAGATCTTCTGAGTCGCCTGAGAGACGCCAGGAAGCCGGACGGCTCGACCGATCATGTGGGTCATATTCTAGTGAACTGGGTGAGAGCAGTTTCTTATCAAACTAAAAACAGCAACCGAATTCAAAATGAAATGTTGCAAAGTTGGAGGTTGTCATAAAACACCTTTTTAAAGCAAGTCATTTTTCATTTAAAAAAAGGTGATTCAGAGCAAGCGATGACATGAAGAAGAAATGATGTGTGATGTTTTAGCATGTAGGGTTAAGCAGAGTTTCAGCCAGTTTTTTTTCATTCATGTTTTTTTTTCTATTCATTTGTGGTTATGTAACACAGCTTTAGTTGTTAGCCTCAACAGTTTTGTGCATCTGTTTTGGATTATGTGGATTCACATCCTGAAAATCATCCTGAACAGCCCTTGAAAGCATTTGCTCTGTGTAAATCCATCAGCATGGTCTAGTCCATGTTTTGTAACGCAATAAACATTTTCTTTGAAATCAGTTGTTTTTGTTTCTTTTCAGCTTCCTTGTCTTGAACGCTACAATAGTTACTGCAGTAACCAGGTAGCAGCAAAAGCATTGCTGGATCATAAGAAACAGGACCATAGGGTTCATGACTTCCTTCAGCGCTGTCTGGAATCGCCTTTTAGTCGCAAACTAGATCTCTGGAACTTTCTTGACATCCCACGCAGTCGACTGGTCAAATACCCGCTGCTCCTGAAAGAGATCCAAAAACACACTCCCAACGACCATCCCGACTGCCAAAATCTTGATGAAGCTGTGAGCTCATTACATTTTGCAATAAAGTTATTTTTCTTTGGCATTTTGTTCACTGTAGCTGTATTGACATTTTGTTCTGAGACTTTTAAGGTAGTAAGAAAGTTTGTCAATATTGAATAAAATTCTCTTGTTTTATTATGATAACAATTATTTTGGTTCAAGAGTCTTCTATTAAATCTGTATTCTCTGTTTCTTTTCGGACTTTTATAGATTTCAATGATCCAAAGCATTGTAGCTGCCATTAATACACAGACAGGTGAGTCTGAGTGCGGATACTATAAAGAGCGTTTGCTGTATCTGGAGAGCGGACAGAGGGATCTTTTAATCGACAGATCAAGAATCCTCAGCTGCCATGGAGAACTAAAGAACAACAGAGGAGCCGTAAGAACTTCAGTCTTTTGAATTAAGTCTAATCAGTTGCCAGTCAGATGTCAGTAGAGAGGGTTTAATATGTATAAATGACAGTTTTCCTCATGTTGACAACACAATGTTAATATATAACTTAAAATAAAACTTAACAAGAGCATTTGCCTGTCGTTCAGTCTTGCTGTGTCGGATTTGAAATGAGCTAGCACAGTCTCAAGCAATCGACAGATAAATTACAGTTTGCTTCATTTTAAACATCTCGTGTCAAATCGTTCGTCCCCAGGTTGTGTGTATATTGGTCAATGACGAGTGTAACCGAGGCAAGCCAGTGAAGTGCTGTGCAGTATGTAAACCTCACTCCCCGGCCTCAAGCACTCTCTAGATTAGATTAGATTAGATTCAACTTTATTGTCATTACACATATACAAGTACAGTGTAACGAAATGTAGTTTAGGTCTAACCAGAAGTGCAATTAGCAAGTGCAGATATACAGTGTGAATAAATACAGAATACAATTTTAGGGAAATACTATACAAATGTTGTATGAAAATATGACAGTCGGTATGTACTATGAACAATATATACAGAAGGCTATATACTGTGAACATTAATGTACAGGTGGTTATGAACAGATAACAATATAGACAATACAATAGTGCAAGTGACTTGAGTGTGCAATAGTTACAGACATTAGCTATTAAAGTTACAGTGCAGTAGATGAGTTAATGCGGTTATTAAAGGTACAGTGCAGTACATGAGTTAATGCAGTTGTTGAAGTTATAGTGCAGTAGATGAGTAGATGCAGATAATACAGTTACAGTGTATTAGATGAGTTAGTGCAGTTATTGAAGTTACAGTGCAGTATATGCGTTAATGCGGTTATTAAGGTTACAGTGCAGTAGATGAGTTAATGCAGTTATTGAAGTTACAGTGCAATAGATGAGTAGATGCAGTTAGTTATGCAATAAATGCAATAGATGAGTTACAGTGCAGTAGATGAGTTAATTCAGTTATGGAAGTAGTTTATTAGTGCAAAAAAACCTTTCGCGTTAGCGACTGATGCTAGAGACTGCGGTCTTTAGCCTCTTCGCTAGAGTGCCCAACTCCCATGCCGGACCGACTCGGTTCGAGGTGTGGTTTGCACACTTAAAACTTTTGTCTTCTGCTGAGTTCTGCGGTCGCGGATTCACATTTAAGAAGCTCTTGAGGTTTATGTTAGACCTGTGGCATCCAACTAACATTTGAAGAAACCTCAATGTCACTGTGTTTATAAAAGGTCAATTTGCTATTCTTTCAGATATAGTGTACCACAGTAGTTCATCCATCTTGACATCTAGAACCATCTTGGTGGACAATTTATTTTACAAAACAACTGTGTGTCCTAGTATCAATCAAATCTCTCTGTATGTGCAGAAGCTCCACGTGTTCCTGTTTCAGGACGTTTTGGTGATCACACGGGCAATCACACATAATGAGCAGTTGTGGTATCAGCTTTACCGGCAGCCGGTCCCAGTGCGAGATCTGGAGTGGAAAGACCTGCAGGACGGAGAGATCCGTTTGGGCGGCTCCATTAGAGGAGCCTTCAGTAACAATGAACGGAGTGAGTTTCATCCTGCATGGGGGATTTATGTCTTTTGCCCTTTTCTAAGCAGCTTTGCCCTAAAGATACTACTCCCCAAACCTAGATCATATCATACACTAGTCTTACTGAATGATTTCTAAGCCGATTTCCAGCTATAAGCTTCATTTCTGTATTTACTAAAAATTTCGAGAATCTGTGTGTCTCTTAAGCAGGTGGCCGTTATACCTGCTAAGCTAATGCCCCTCCCTATCCAAATTCAACTTTGTACCATTTTCTGGGTTATCTGAAGATCTGTTTAACACGTCGCTACGATGTTCTCCATGGGATTAATTCAAAACGATATTTGAGACTAATGCGTCTCATTCCCTAATAATTGTGAAGATGTTTTGGTAATTGAACTTTTCACGAAAATCTTCGCCTAATTCACAACATGTGCGTAGTCCTCAATATCAGTTCATACACAATAAAACACCTTTTATACAGACACGTAGTTTTCAGAGTTCACGTAAGCCGGCTGTAAAAGTGTTGTTATTCAGAGAACCGCTCACCTCAAGCTATAGTCTAACGCAGCTTTTCTTACTCATTGAATGTGCATGTAACATTTTTTCTAAAAAGTGAAACTTTTCCACAAGGCCATCGCAACATAAGTTGTCACAAAGTTACTTCACGCTGACAAATAAGCACTAACTGGTGATGTCCTCAGAACGTCATGTGCTTGCTGGGGAGAAGACTATTTTAAAGTTCGGGTTCTAGATAGAAGAAAGGTCCACCAAAAGCACTTGATACTGCAATAATGTGAAAAACTATAGTGAGTTAGGAGCCCACTCACGTACTGAGGAGCTGAACAATTCTGAGCCTTATAGGTCATTAACAAAGATTTTAAAGTTTACATGTTGCTTCATAGCCAGCCAATGTATGATGTATGATGATGCAACATGGCGCCGGTGTGTGTGGTGAGCCGTTTGATCTTTTTGTTCCATGTGTTGATATTTGCTATTTTAACATTAGTTTTAACTACTGTGAATTCTTCATTGCTAACTTTAGAAGTCAAACATTAATTAATATCGGAAACCTAATCTCCTATTCGCCTGATGCCTCGTGGATCTCATACCTATCCCCCGCCATTCAATTGAGAAGGTGATTTGATGCCTCTTATGCTATGTCTGACCCCTTATTGCCTGAAATGTCTCCTCCTCTGCAGGATGCGAACAGTCTTTTTAATTGTTTCAGTCAGAAACTCTGGATCTTATAGCTCTGTTTAAACCCCAAAATACTGTTACTAAGCCGCAGCCATAGCTTAATTATTCAACTTGCTTAGTAAGGCTTGCAGAAGACCAGAGCGAATATATTGCAAGGATAAGTTAAAGAAATGTTGAGAGATTCGTGAAATATCTATAAGAGATTTGTTGAGGCCGCTTAGTAAAGTTTGAGTTTATTGGTGACAACACAGCCCTGGTTTCTTTTCACTACTTAGTCCTTCTTTCAACATTTTTCCTGATTTTTAGGACTGTAGGGCATGATCTTTGAACTTTCCTTTATTCTAGTCTAAATAATGGGATTGTTCCAGACTGCCTAAAGATATCTACAGTAACTCCACTTTAAAAGAGGCCCAACCTTGATTCTACAAATGTTAATAATTAAAGGCCTATATGAAGCTTTTGGTATCAAAAAGATATTTTGTTGACCCAGTTGCGGTCCCATCAGTTCCCAATCTGGTCTCAAATCTAAACACAACACTGAAACTGCAACTTCAAAAGCCTTGCAGTAGTCCAGCCTGATCAGGACAAGAACCTGGACTAAGACTTGCGTAGCATGCTCGGACAGGAAAGGATGAATAACTATGAATAAAACGAAATGATTGGAAGCCACCAACTCGACAAAACTGAAAATTACAAATTGCCTTTATTATAATCTGTCAAAATGACCAAAGGCCTCCAGTCACTGGTTAAAAAAAGAACATGATGAAGATTTTTGGTTAACGCGACCTTTGGTCTTGATGTCATGATATTCAAATGCACAGATCCCCTGGGTGCCACGAAATTTCGTATAACACTCTAAGTCATTGTTCTTTGTACGGCGCTACGCATATCTATCTGCATTTGACATCAAAGCACCGCGAGAATGATTCTAAAGCTAATGGAGCAGTCCATTTGAATCGCTCTCGTGTTATTTAATGTCTGAAATAGTTTGATCTCACCTTACACCGTATTGTTGATCATTTTTATAGTTTTTGCTGTAATATTTTACTATGGATTCTGTTTCAATGTTTTAACACAAAAGGAGGCCTACCTCTAGAGAAAAAGGGTCTGTGCGTTTTCCAAGTAGAAAGTATAAATGGGGGATTGAGGCGCTAGAGGGGAATCTCCCTCCTGATCCAAATTAAACTTTGTGAAATATGTCTGGTATTTTAACTCTCTCCTGACCATTGTGCTTCTCATGCAGTTATGTTGTGATTTGAATCTAAATACAGTTTTTTATAATTGTTTTTGTGTTGGGAAATTTAGCATGTCTAGAATTCAGAGAATCAAGTCCAATAATGGTAAATGTTTGGACCATCATATCTTCTCATTGGGTGTGTACCCCGTTAACACAGTTACACACGTTTCTTGATCGGACCATATTAGTTTCTGTGACACAAAAATAACAGATTAACATAATTCATGTTCATATGTTACATAGTAGCTGACGAGATCAGACTATTTCTAATGTTATAGAGTAGACAGATTGTTCACTTACACTAAAACACACAGAAATTTTATAAACTAACAACTGAATAACTATATAAAATGATATATATCAAATAAATCACTGTATGCTGTATTTATTAATTAAATTTCAATTTAAGTCTACGTCAATATTTGCTGAGCAAAGAATCCAAATTAATATTCAAGCCCCATTATTTTGACTTCTATGTAATGCCTTTAACAACCATAATAATTTATAATAATTTTTTATATTTTTTAACATTTCAGTGTTCCATGTCATTGCATAGAAAAAACAAACCAATTTCTCTGTCTTTTTTAGCCAAGAACTTTTTCCGGGTGATGTTTAGCAGTGGAGGTCAACTTCAGACTCACTCCTTTCAAGCCAGCGATGCCTTTAACAAACAGCAGTGGCTCAACTGTATCCGACAGGCCAAAGAAGCAGTGGGTTCCAACTCTTTACCGGCCTCGGATACCCAGTTTCTGTCGGGGCCAGTGGACGGAGTGGCACGAAGCACTCAGCACAGTGACTGTTCAGACTGTAATATGATGGACACGGTTGACACTGGATTCGATTTGGACACTGAATGTCCAAAGATGGACCTCTCGTGTGTGACCGTCACCCCTATAGAAGTGTGAACACCACACTGTACGAATACAGCTAATGTTGGTGATGATCTCCTCTTAAACAGCGACCCTGTTCAGTATTGTAATGGAGACACAGCATGTACAGAAAGCACTTCTCTTGATTAACCATAACTTTGTTTCTCAACGTTTCTCAGCCATCATATTTTACTTGTGCCTCTTTTCACTGTAACATTGTGTTGGAAATTGAATCTTTAAAAAAAGCTTTATGTCATTCCACATAGTGCACTTTGGGTCTGCCACTTTAATCTTATTGCAACTTTTCACATGCACTGCAAAAGAAAAAATGACATTGGTTTAACTATAAACTCTGGATTCAATATTCAATTAATAACCAATTGTCCAAGAAGACTGACCAAACAAATGTTATCACAACAATGTTAAGCGTAGTTGGAAGTGATCACAGTATTTCAGAACTGAAGGACAGAATTTATGCACAATCACTTTATCATTTATAGATAACGTCGCTGTTTCCATGACAGAACCCTCTCACATATGCCTTACACCCGTAGATTTGTATTTTGGTGTTTGATCAGTAGTCAAAACTCTGGTGTATTTATGCTCACCATACAGTATAACAGCAAGGATTCAAATTAAAAGTTGAATCACAGTCACATACAGACGTGTCTGCTTAGAAAAACAACACTTTGAGGAAGCCTAGATCTGTTCTGAATTGAGTGAATTCTCATGAGGTTCTAATTTCACATCTGTGGAGTTTTGTGATTTGTAGGAAAAACATCTTATACATGCATAAAAGAAGCAAGTTGTAAAGTCTCTTGTAGCACACCAAGAAGAGTTGACATTGTGTTATATTGTGTGTCAGCGGAGATTTATTGCATAGCAAACATTGTAAAAATATATTTTGTGATTTACATCGTGTGTCTAGGTTTGTCCACTAGCCCTTGTTTTGCATTTTCAGAATTTTAAGGTTCAGATTATAAAACCATACAAACAGTATTTGGTTTCTTCTTTTTTCTTTTATTTCTTTCCTGGAATGTTGTATTAAAATGTCGAAATATGTTTATTCATAGCTTGTTTTTTAACCTGATTTTCTGTTTTTGCTGCCATTGGATTAATTTTACGGTGTTTATCAGGATGGGATTTAACATGGATCTGATGTTCTGGAATCAGAAGTGTCAAGAATTCAACTCATAGAAGTGTCTGAGGGTAAACTGGGGTATAAAAGCTTGTTTAATGAAATGCACTGACTATGGACCTGTTAAAGCATGGATCTGTTAAGTAAAAACATTAAAACATTTAAAAATATATACAGTGAGGAAAATAAGTATTTGAACACCCTGCTATTTTGCATGTTCTCCCACTTAGAAATCATGGAGGGGTCTGAAATTGTCATCGTATGTGCATGTCCACTGTGAGAGACATAATCTAAAAAAAAATCCAGAAATCACAATGTATGATTTTTTTAAACTATTTATTTGTATGATCCAGCTGCAAATAAGTATTTGAACACCTGTCTATCTGCTAGAATTCTGACCCTCAAAGACCTGTTAGTCTGCCTTTAAAATGTCCACCTCCACTCCATTTATTATCCTAAATTAGATGCATCTGTTTGAGGTCATTAGCTGCATAAAGACACCTGTCCACCCCATACAATCAGTAAGAATCCAACTACTAACATGGCCAAGACCAAAGAGCTGTCCAAAGACACTAGAGACAAAATTGTACACCTCCACAAGGCTGGAAAGTTTTTCCAGCTGAAAGCTGAAAATTTTCCCCTGGCTACGGGGAAATTGCCAAGCAGCTTGGTGAAAAAAGGTCCACTGTTGGAGCAATCATTAGAAAATGGAAGAAGCTAAACATGACTGTCAATCTCCCTCGGACTGGGGCTCCATGCAAGATCTCACCTCGTGGGGTCTCAATGATCCTAAGAAAGGTGAGAAATCAGCCCAGAACTACACGGAGCTGGTCAATGACCTGAAAAGAGCTGAGACCACCGTTTCCAAGGTTACTGTTGATAATACACTAAGACGTCATGGTTTGAAATCATGCATGGCACGGAAGGTTCCCCTGCTTAGACCAGCACATGTCCAGGCCCGTCTTAAGTTTGCCAATGACCATTTGGATGATCCAGAGGAGTCATGGGAGAAAGTCATGTGGTCAGATGAGACCAAAATAGAACTTTTTGGTCATAATTCCACTAAACGTGTTTGGAGGAAGAAGAATGATGAGTACCATCCCAAGAACACAATCCCTACTGTGAAGCATGGGGGTGGTAGCATCATGCTTTGGGGGTGTTTTTCTGCACATGGGACAGGGCGACTGCACTGTATTAAGGAAAGGATGACCGGAGCCATGTATTGCGAGATTTTGGGGAACAACCTCCTTCCCTCAGTTAGAGCATTGAAGATGGTTCGAGGCTGGGTCTTCCAACATGACAATGACCCGAAGCACACAGCCAGGATAACCAAGGAGTGGCTCTGTAAGAAGCATATCAAGGTTCTGGCGTGGCCTAGCCAGTCTCCAGACCTAAACCCAATAGAGAATCTTTGGAGGGAGCTCAAACTCCGTGTTTTCTCAGCGACAGGCTAGAAACCTGACTGATCTAGAGATGATCTGTGTGGAGGAGTGGGCCAAAATCCCTCCTGAAGTGTGTGCAAACCTGGTGTAAAACTACAGGAAACGTTTGACCTCTGTAATTGCAAACAAAGGCTACTGTACCAAATATTAATATTGATTTTCTCAGGTGTTCAAATACTTATTTGCAGCTCTATCATACAAATAAATAGTTAAAAAAATCATACATTGTGATTTCTGGATTCTTTTTTAGATTTTTTTAGATTTTAGATTATGTCACCTACGATGACAACTTCAGACCCCTCCATGATTTCTAAGTGGGAGAACATGGAAAATAGCAGGGTGTTCAAATACTTATTTTCCTCACTGTATATCTATGTTGATCTCTTTGAAATTAAGAATTACTGTTATTACTACTGAGAAATGCAGTCGTTCAAAAATTCAATCTCAGTCCCATTTCCTCAAATATAATATTTGTGTTGTTCACAGTTGACTTCATGCTGTGAAAAACTCTTGAATTATTGATAGTACCTGGAGGTTTGTCCTTTCCCATTTTGCTTCTTGGAACAGCCTTCTTGGTAGTGGGCGTTAGTCAACATGTGTCAGGACCCACTCACCTTCGTAATCATACTTTAGATTTAATACTTTCTTATGGTATAAATGTGGACGATGTTAAAATCGTTCAGCAGAGTGAAGACATTTCGGATCATTGTCTGATATTATGTTTGCTTCAATGGCCTACGGCTGCAAATCAAACTCCTTGCTACAAATATGGTAGAACGATTACTTCAACTACCAAAGATGCGTTTCTCGATAATCTGCCTGAATTGTCTAAATATCTAGCATGTGTAAAAATGTTGACGATTTTGACACTTCTATTGAAAATTTTAACTCTACCTTCTCTGAAACATTAGACACATTTGCTCCTCTGTGTTTAAAGAAAATTAAAAATAGCAGCCCAACACCGTGGTATAATGAACACACTCAGACTCTAAAGAAAGCGTCCCGGAAAATGGAGCGCAACTTTAAGAAAACTAATTTAGAGGTATTTCGTATAGCATGGAAGGATAGTACTCGAAAATACAGGAATGCCATAAAAACGTCTAGATCCGCCTACTTTTCATCACTAATAGAGGAAAACCATCACAACCCTAGGTTTTTATTTAACACCGTGGCTAAATTAACAAAAGATAAGTCGTCAGCGACGTCAGATTCTGATTATCAGCATAACAGTGATGAATTTATGAACTACTTCACTAGTAAATCCAAGATATAAGAGAAAAAAATATAACAATGCAACCTGTAGTGAAACCCGCTGAACAAACTTACTACAGCACCCCAAAGGAGAAATTGCAATTATTTTCTAGAGTAGATCACGATGAACTGCCTAAAATCATTAGATCATCTAAATCAACAACATGCATGCTAGACCCTATACCTACAAAACTACTGAAAGAAATGCTCCCAGAAATTATAGATCCTCTTCTTAGTATTATTAACTCATCTCTGACATTAGGACATGTGCCTAAAGCATTTAAGGTGGCTGTTATAAGGCCTCTTTTAAAAAAAACCAAACTCGACCCTAAAGAACTTGGGAATTACAGGCCTATATCGAATTTACCAGTTATATCTAAAGTTCTGGAAAAAGTAGTTTCAACTCAATTATGCTCCTTCCTCCGAAGGAATGACATTAATGATGAATTCCAGTCTGGATTTCGAGCATGTCACAGTACAGAGACTGCTTTGATCAGAGTTACAAATGATCTGCTTTTAGCGTCTGACCGTGGCTGTATTTCGTTATTGGTGCTGCTAGACCTCAGTGCTGCATTTGACACCATTGACCACAGCATACTTCTATATAGACTCGAAAATTACGTCGGCATTAACGGAATAGCATTGAAATGGTTTAAGTCTTATTTATCTGACCGTTTTCAATTTGTAGCAATAAACAATGAGGTGTCCCGCAAATCACAAGTCCAGTACGGTGTACCACAGGGCTCAGTTTTGGGGCCTCTGCTCTTCGCATTATACATGCTACCTCTAGGAGATATAATAAAGCGACACGGAATTAGCTTTCACTGTTATGCTGATGATACTCAACTTTATATTTCCTCGAAGCCTCATGAAACCCAGCAGTTTCATCGAATAAAGGATTGCATAGTTGACTTAAAAATGTGGATGAGTAACAATTTTTTACTACTAAACTCGGACAAAACAGAAGTGTTACTTACTGGACCGAAAACCGCTATACGTAACAACCAAGAATACCGCTTAACGATTGATGGATGCTCCATAAAATCCTCGTCATCAGCTAAGTATCTTGGCGTTGTATTCGATAGTACTCTGTCATTTGAAAGCCATGTCGCCGATCACCTGTAAAATTGCATTTTTCCATCTTAAGAATATATCTAAACTACGTCATATGCTGTCACTGTCAGATGCAGAGAAATTAATTCATGCATTCATGACATCAAGACTAGATTACTGTAATGCACTTCTAGGTGGATGCCCTGCAGGCCTATTACAAAAACTGCAACTTGTTCAAAACGCGGCAGCTCGAGTTCTTACACGTACAAAAAAGTATGAGCATATAACCCCGGTTCTGTCAAACTTGCACTGGTTACCTATAAAGCATCGCATTAACTTTAAGATCTTGCTTATTACCTATAAAGCCCTACATGGTCTAGCGCCGCAGTATTTGAATGAACTTCTATTGTATTACAGACCTCAACGTACATTACGCTCTCAGGCGTCCTGTCAGTTGGTAATACCTAGAATATCAAAATCAATTGCAGGTGGTAGATCCTTTTCTTATCTAGCGCCTAAACTTTGGAATATTCTTCCCTGCACGGTCCGGGAGGCAGACACACTCTGTCAGTTTAAATCTAGACTAAAGACTCATCTTTTTAATCTTGCATACACTACACCTCCATAATATTAATCCTCAGAGGATTTAGGCTGCATTATTTAGATCAACCGGAACCAGGAACACATCCAACAACAAATGATGTACTTGTTGCATCAAAGAGTGCAGAACAGTACTCTACTCTCAGCCAGTCTTGTCTCTTTGTTCCAAGGTTACCGCAGGATGCAGTTCGTGCCCAGACCTGATGGCAGAGCTGAGAATGGGAAGCGGTGACCTGACAAGAGCTAAGAGGATAGAGCTGGATAAAGGACGCCACAACTTTGATTTTCCTACAACATTTCAAATGTTATTAGATTGTTAATGATAATCTTAAATCTATCATTTTTTATTTTTATTTAGCCTTGTTGTGCAAGCACTGTTGAGCTTGTGCAGAGGCAGCAGCTTTTGCCAGAGGGGAACTGGAATCCCCTGGTTGGGCCTGGGTTCTCCTGAGGTTTTTTTTCTCGATGGGAGTTTTGGGTTCCTCTCCACCGTTTGCATATTGTTTTGCACTATCTGCCTGGCCGGGGGGGGGCTGCTTTAGAATTCAGAAATTAGACATAATTAATATTGCACATAAGAATTTATAGTCCGTTTAATATTTGACCTGTGGTTCTTTCTCCTTTATCGCCAATGTGTGCTTTCACTGTGTGTGTGTGCGTCTATGTCGATGTGTGTAAGTATGTATGTATATTGTGTGTGTGGAGCATTTGTATGTCTGTCTTTGTTGTTTTCACCTTTGTCTTGTTTTTACAGGTATATGCCTTTAGTTTTTTACTTGTATTCAATGTGTCTCATGTACAGCTGCTTTGTAACAATGAAAATTGTAAAAAGCGCTATATAAATAAAGGTGAGTTGAGTTGAGTTGAGTTGAGTAGTGTTTGTACCGTTAAGTTAGGGTTAGATTCAAGGTTGGTAACTAGTTACACACGGTGTTGTTTACATATCAAGACTGTAAAAGAAGTGCTATCCTTACAGTTTCAATTGAAAAACTGTAGTGAACACATAGCCGTGGATACATTTAAGACATCACAACACTTTTTCCTGTATTCAGCATTTCTACATGTCACTTCTAGTCCATGTTCTATTGAATTTCAACAAACAAACCTCAGGAAAGTTGTGAAAATTCATGATTCAATTTTTGAACTGATCCTAAAATACATGTAAAACATTGGTTTGGTATGAAGTGGTTTTCAATATTCGAGATCAGCAAATGTTGCATCCTTTTTGTTGAAGCTTTCTTGTACAAACTGAATAAATAGGTGCTTCAACAGTTCTTCGGGATGATTGAGATGCCATTTAGCACCGCTGTATGGTTCTTCAGTGGTTCTTCAGCGGTTCTTTGGGATAGTTGAGGTGCTAGTCTTAGTCAAACTTTCTTAACCTTGGTCAAACTTTATTATCTCCTAAGGGCAATTTATTTCACAGCCAGCAGTAAACCATATGAAACAATGACAAGCACCATAACACACAAATTAAAACAAACAAAAACAATGACTTTCATTATTAATATCCAAAAAAGTATTTGTAATTTAAAAAACCGATGGCAGCATGGTATAAAAGAGTTGGTCTAATGGTACTACATGATGGCAAACAATATCTACGAGTAGATGGAAGATCGTTCAACTCATTCACAGTGGTGCCAACATTCTTACCACACACTTTAACAATAACTTGCAGTCTGTTTTTAACATTAAGCGATCCATACTAACCCACAAATGAGAAATAATATAGCATCACTGCCACAGAAAGAACCTGTTTAGCCCATAATTTATTTGGGACAAAAGCAGTGCACTTTGCTTCATGCATGTATTTGAATTATTCTGCTATATTTTAGAGTTGACTTTCACATTGCTACTTTGACATTGGCTTGTTAAATATGCTTGAATGAAAATAATGTTGGCATTCAGTATACTTCATTATTAGTACTTTTTACTTATGCAAGAGATAGTCTTTTAACCAGGTGAACCACAAGGCAGGAAGTGGACCCAGAAGGTAGGCAGACTCGGCACTTTCAAAAATAGTTTATTAACAAACATGAAAAGCCACACAGTATTGGGATATTTCTAAAGGAAAAAACTAAAATGAGACTGAAATCCAGGAGGTAGTAATTCCACAGAGAGAGGCAATAATTCCACAGGGATGCAGTAATTGCACAGAAAGGCAGTAATTCAACGGCTCTCACTAAATATTTGATGTTTCGAGTCTGACGTCATCACCCAAACGTGTGTTTTGGCAATTTTAAAAACCATAGGTAGTTTAGATGGATAGAGTTAGGTTAGGGTGTGGGTGAGGGTGAGGGCGAGGGTAAAGGTTTTGTAAGACTTGAAACACCAAAGATTTAGTCAAAACCAACAAGCCAAGGCCACAGATCTGACCCGAAACACCATGGATTTGTAAAAAAATGATACTGAAGTTTTTATATTTCATACATTAGGGGTTTCTTCTTTTGTGTAAAGACAAATGAGTTGTGTCTTTGCTGGAAAAAGTGGTTGTCACTTCTTCGAGTGGGAAGGTGTGGGAGGATCAGGTCCGGAAGGTCTAGGCATGGCTGAGGGAGGATGAGGGAAGTGTCCTAAGGAAAAGGGCAGAACAGGACCAAAACCGGCGCTGGGTAAAAAGCTGGCTAGACCGACCTTGGGGAAATGCAAGCTGTTGCTGGTGCAGGCGGGACTGGAGCTGTGGCTAGTGCCGGCCAGACCAGAGCTGTGGCTGGTGTAGATGAGACCGGAGATGTGGCTGATACCGGTATGACCGGTGAGGTAGCTGGTGGCAGGAGGTGCCTAAGGAGGCAACAACCAGGACGTCATCCTCCGGGATAGCTGCCAACAGAGCAGGTGGACATGACTTGGTAGGACCCCTGGACTCCTCACAAGCCATCATGAACTGGATATGGTCTCAGCATCCTCATTTCTCGTTAAACAAGACCTTAAGCTCGGTCGTGTTGAACCCTGAGCTGCCCGCTGCGGAAGTCCATCGCGAAGTCTCTCACATCAGCCCCCTTCTGCTGGAGGACGGATAGGATGTGGGGAACAAGACGAAGGCATAAATCCACACGAACTGTAATGAACTGGCACGGGACAGAGGGTTCGAGGGCTTAAGGCAGGGTAACACTTACTAGGGATAAAAACTAAGGGCAGGTGAGGGGAATGAAACAATTCAATTCAAGTTTATTTACATAGCGCTTTTCACAATGTGCATAGTTCCAAAGCAGCTTTACAGGGGCAAACAGGAAAAACAGAAAAGGCAAAACACAGCACAGTGCATGGTGTTTATAGAAAGAGTAAAATCATTCTAATAAATAATATCTAATTAATAAATAAATGCAGTCTCCTGGTGAGCTAGCCAACACTGCCTTGCTGTGGAGAGGAACCCAAACTCCAATGATTGATGTAACGAGGTTCAAAAAAAGGAAGGAGGGAGGCGGGAACCGGCAGACATTTAAATAAAGTTTTAATAAAGTAAACAAACCAAAAACACGGAAGTAATAACAGCCGGTGGCCCCTCACGGCCGACCGCCGGCGAACAAACCATAAATACAAATACAAACATGTTCGGCCCCGGTCCTCTCTCATCAACGGTCGGGTCACTCGTTTCTTTATATGTTCCCAATGTCCTCATGAAATGAGACCGGTGCGCGCACAACTGGGGCTCATTAACAAATACTCACCGGCCTCGAACCACGGTTTCGCCCCGCCTACTCCACTACATACCCCCATCACCCCTCACAGGCCGTAGGTACATGCTCCTATAGATGCAGGTTTAGCTGATTCAGCTGCTTCTTAGTAAAGTTATGATATCTGTTGAAGTGATTTATGTGCCTAAAGATAAAAAGATGGTAATGTTTTCTGGGGACCCAGATACTATCTCTTATGATTGGTTGGAATAAGTGCAGAACACTATGAATTATCGTCAAAATAAAGAAAGGGAACAGGCAGCATTTTTGTATAATCATTTGGAGGGAGGAGGCCTCTGGAGATATGATGCAGTATACCTGAGGTATGTAAAAGTCCTGCACGGAGTCTAGAAGTTGTAAAAGGAGCCTATGATCATCCCTTTTCTCCAATGGCTTCTCAGACGCATTTTTTTTAGGAAACCGAAGACAAGGGAGGTGTCACAGGAATTTTCCCATTACTTGCTGTCTATGGCATAGGACATAAACCTCTGTATTGGAGGAGTAGAGTTGAATGGGGAACAGACAATAATAAATCAGTTTGCAGAGAATGTAAGAGATTCCTCAATCTGCAGGGATTTAAAACATTTGATTTAGACGAGATCCAAACCTACAATTCTCAGCTTTGTGGAGGGACGCTTTGTTGTTTTGGGAAGAAGACAATTTACCCGATAGAATCCCCTACAGGTAGACACCATTAGCGACATGTTAATCGTCTTACCACAATGCTAGCAACATGCTAATCGTGTTAGTATTATGTAAGCAGCATGATAATCGTGTTAGCATTGTGTTAGAAAACATGTTACTCATGGTAGCATATTATGTGTATATGGAGCATATGTATGTGCATATTATAGACTAGTGTTACAAACATGCAGTTCATGTTAACATAAAGTAAAGTAAGTAAAGTAAAGTGACTTATATTTGTCAGGTATGGTGACCCATACCCGAAATGTGACCTCTGCATTTAACCCATCCAGTGATTAGTGAGCACACACACAGCAAGTGGTGAACACACATACACCCGGAGCAGTGGGCAGCTATCACTGCAGCGCCCGGGGAGCGTGTAGGGGTTAGGTGCCTTGCTCAAGGGCACCGCAATCGTTACCCGCCGGCCCTGAGGATCGAACCGGCAACCTTCTGATCACGAGTCCGACTCTCTAACCATTAGGCCACGATTGCCCACTTCATTTATTACCACATCATGGTAATACATGTTAACATTATGTCAAGAGTTTTCCCACACGGCAAGCACCGCTTACATTTTCTTCAAGAAAGTTTACCTATCTAGTTATTCTTCTTCTTCTGAGCCTAAAAGTTGTTTATCTAACTCATCCTAGAGTACACACGTGGGCAATTCGACTATCTCTCGACTACAGGCAAGACGTGAGATTTCAGATTGGAGGACAATTAAGCCTACAGATTTTTTCACATTTACATTAATTTTACAATTTAGTAACTTTAGATTTGATGACAACATAAAAAAGAGCTATTCATATCACTATAATATTCATAGCATTTCCACTCATTTTAGAGAATTCTGTCACAAACTCATCCATGTCCAGTGAGAGTTGGGGTGCGGCTGCTAATATTTGATGTAACGGCTGTAAAAATGATTCATGTATCATTTAGGGCTGGGGTTCGGCTCTGGATGTTTAAGTTTTCTACTTAAATTTTTTGTTTTTGGCAACAGTTTACCTATCAGGTATCAAAGCATCAATAAACATGGGGGTTGCTAAGTTTCACTTGCATCATCAGTTGGCATCTGCCATGCCACCCCCAAAGCAACATGCTAATTGTGTTCACATCACGTTAGCATCATGCTAATTAAGTTACCATCATGCTAAAAAACATGCTTATCATGTTAACATTATGCTAGTAAACATGCTAACTAAACTGTTAAACCTGTTTACATAATGCTAGAAGGATGCTAATCCCATTGGCATCAAGACAGCCAAATGCTGATTGCGTTAACAGCATCATGTTAGTAACATGTTAATACATGCTAATGACACTGAGTACTTTTGGTACTGAACAAAAATCATTAAAATTGTGAAAATGCAACAAAAAAAATCTTCAATATAGCTATAGTAAATTTCAGGTACAACGCAATACAAATATATATTACATTTGGAAAGAAAATGTGAAAATGTTCAACCTCATACAAACTTCTGTACATAACAAAGGAGGTTGGGCTTCCCCAGCTCAGCCTACTGTTCTCTCCATTACCTAAACCTATTTGGTATCATTTAATTATAAAATATATTTTTCAGCTGAATGTGAAAAATTCATCAATGCATTATTTTCCTTGAAAATGCTTTGCACTTTTTGCCCTTACACTTGGCATATTTCTGTAAAGCCTTAACAATGCACACTGTAAAAAGCTCCTTGAAAGCAACATGAACTGCAGCGTGAAACATGATACATGATTCATAAAATAATTATTTGAGTTTTATTTGATACAGTATGTTGGAAATTGCGAGGCGGATACTCAATTAAGAAGCAGCAATTTCAATAAACCTGAAATTATTCTTGAAACAGGTTCTTCCCCATGTATTTTGAAGAGATTAAAAGTTTGAGATATATTTGAGTTACATTTAACATGTTTATTATCTTTAAACTATGGAAACTAATGAGCAGGGATTGTTGAGTCCCGCCAGTGTTCCTCTGGAGCATTTCTCTGTCTATCCTTTCTCGGATGTTTATAATGAGGACCTCAGGGAACTGAACAGTATATGTAAAACACTGTATGATATGAAAACCAATATGCAAAAGTATGTTTTATTCTTGTTTCATGCTTTTGTTCTCCTTACATGTTTGTTTTCTACTTAAATTTTTTATGCATATAAATTGCCTTTCCATTTTCTGGGAGCATTTTAAAAAAAATTGATGCCGTTTTAATTTAATTAGGCTAAATTGCTGTTGGAAGGGTAATTTCTGGTTGCTTACTGAAGTTTAAAGTCTGACTATTAACCCACAGCCAAGACTTTTAAGAGCAGAAGGGATAAGATCTCTTAGTGGGATTTTCACGCCTAACGTTGCAATAACACGTCTGTCATATGGCTGTAGATATTCCCTAAAGAAAGTGCTTATCTCGAATATCTTTTTGTCTGGTGCTCCCCTGACAGTGACACAGCCTCTGGGCGAGACCCCTGTTCCCATAATGATGTGCATGGGTTGCGTATGGACAATTATACTGCATGAGGGTAGAGAACAATGATACTTGAATGGTGTGGCAGCTGACAACAGTCAGTGTTGTGCAGTATATATTTGTAGTCTGTGTTTTTCTGCTTTGTTTTTATAGTTAGCAAGGAAGACTTTAGATTTTTAAACAAAGTTATGCAATACATATTTCATATTTATGAATTACAGTGCAATATCTTATTTAATTTTTGTTCCACAAATTGGAACAAATTAAGTCCTTTAAATTTAAAACAAATTTGGGGATACAAATTCGTATGTTTTCATGATAAAAATGGTTTCAATAAGCTGAGCAGTACAAGACTTGCCCCAGCAAAAAAGTTGGACTTAAATCAACAATGTTACGTAGTTGTCATCAATAAATTCAACAATGCAGATCATACATAAATGAGGGGCTGAACCTAGAACATCCTCTATCTGACACACAGGCACATGCGCGCTCACACTCACACACACAGACACAAACAAATAATTTAATTGAATGAGCCTAATGCTGTAATGGAAACGCCAAGGACCACAGACAAGGAGATACAAAACAACCAACTTTAATAATCCAAGAACGAAGAGAGTTACAACACCAGAGAATACTATAGACATTAACATTTACATTTAAGACATGACACATTACAACAGGGTGAGTATACATTAAATGGAGTCGTGGAGATGGGGTGATCACTGGCAGGTGAGGGTGATTGCAGACGAGGGACATGTGATGGAGAGTGGAGAATGGTGAGAGGTGATCTCCAAGGGGGAAAACAGACATGGGGAAAAATCGGGTGTGTGCGCCCACCTCCTCTCCCCCCAAGGGCGGATTCCCATTTTTTTTAATTGTATTGCTTGCAAGCAGGATCAACTCAAAACAGAGTGACAATCTTCAGTCTGCAGAGATTGGAATACGTTTTTGCATCCACTACCTCGTTTTTTTCCATCAATCATCAGTCTCATTTACTCTTATGAACAGCACCGAGTCCATGCACATCTTTCCTTCTTATTAATACAAGATATCATTCATTCTACAAGACTGTTTGTTCTTTGCCCTCTATATTTTGGCATCTTTGCACAGCTTCCCACATCACAAAAAGTAAAAAAAGAAATAGAAACTTGGTGAAAGTTGTTACAACATGGGTTCATAGATTAGATTCTTATCAGATGTCGAAAAATGAAAAACAAAATCATTATTTGTTTTAAGGTTTTCACTGTGCTTTAATTAGTGTAATGTGTGTGTAATGTGTTTAATTAGTGGAATTATTGGAATTATGTGAAAATGACAAAAAAAAAATTCACATTCAACACAAACACATGCAATTGTTTTTTTTTACAATTATGGCAAAATAGAAAGTGTTGTGACATTTCTTTAAAATGTAATTTGGATTACAAATTGGCCAATTTTCTCCATGAAGGTCACATCAAAGATGCTATAGTGAAGAAAATGAAACAATGGTAAATATATTAATTTGCTCTTTGCAACTTTCATGAAAATCATACTTGGATATTAGTAAAACTACATATTCTGTGTGAATAAGTTTTGAGTATGTTTCTAAACACTTCCAATTTCATTTCAAGTTTTATTTTATTACATTTTGTTTGGACAGCCGTCAATGCCTTTCCACACCTGCCTCCTTAAAGTGATAGGTAGCCCAAAAATGAATATTCCGTTATTATTTGCTCATAAATGTCTTGGTTCTGATGAACACAGAGAAAGATATTTGGAAGAATGTTAGATATTTTCAATTCTCTGACATCATTGACTGCCATAGTAGGAAAACATAAATGGTAATCAAAGGTGCCCCAGAACTGTTTGTGTTCCTAAATATCTCACTTTGTGTTCAACAGAACAACAAGATATACAATATTTGTTTTCCTACTATGGTAGTGAATCCTGTCACAGAACTGAAAATTGCTAACATTCTTACAAATATGTTTCTTTGTGATTAAAATGACAAAGACATGTATATAGGTATGAAACAACCGGAGGGCGAGAAAATAATAACAGAATTTCATTTTTTGGGTGAACTATCCCTTTAAGATTTATTTTAATGAATTATTTATATATTACATTATTTAGGCATTAAACATACATTTAGTAGCACTTAATGTACCTTATATGTATACCAAATGGACTAAACATACAACATTTATAGTTATATAGTAACATTTTTATGCCAAAATTTATCAACAACTCAAGTTTATGTCCCAGTATAAACTAGCACACAGACGGTATCAACACAATATTATATTTCATTATAATATAGTGTAAGATTATTTCTTACTGTCCCCTTAAAGCTAAGTTTGAGTATTCTGAGTTGAAGAGTCTAGTCGTTGGAACACCCGGAGTTGCAGGCCTGGAGACAAAGTTTGACGCAGACACAGCGTTGTGCAGTTCAATCAGAGTCCAATTTTATTGTATTAAAGGACTAGTATATATATGCATAAAACAGGAAGTAACAACAGGACATTACACTGGTCATGGAAAATCACCAGACCTCGATTCATAATATTTTGTCAAGACAGCATATATTTTAGTTCCGCGTTCGCCATCATCTCCAACATTCACGGATATGGTGGCCTCTTTAGTTCCCTGTTCTCCATCATCTAGAACATTCAGGGACCTGGTGACCGGATTTATGTCATTCAGTCTGGTTCAGATATGTCTCGCGGGCATTGCTCAATCATGAGACAGAACAGATGGTGTTAAACAAAACATATAATCATATCAGGTTATGTACGGGTCATTTCAGGTTATGTAAGGGACACGGCCGAAATCCATATTCTCACATATAGTAACCATGTTTTTATAGTCTTAGTATTATCAATATATAAATGCCTATGGGCATAACTATATTTATGAAGTATGTCATAGAAAAGTAAAATAAATAACCAATAAGCTTTCCTGAAGCTCAGTGGTAAGAGCATTGCGTTAACAATGCAAGCTTGTGGGTTTGATCACAGAGGATTGCAAATACCTATGTAAAATGTATAGGATAAAGCAATGTAAGTCGCTTTGGATAAAGGCGTCTGCTAAATGCCTAAATGTAAAATGCAATAAGTATATTGAGAGCATACTTAAACCTTTACGGTGAGGAAATGTTGAATGCAAAACTTATGAAAACGCTTAATTAAAACTGAGTGTGTAGCGTGGAAACTAAATCTAAATATGGAGACAGATAGATTAATTGTGAAGTGAACAGACATCATGCAGTTCAGCATTGAAACCATCAGACGACGATCATGACACGCTGCAGTGATCATGGCGCCCGTTGGAGGCGCTCACATGGCAAGCGTGAGTATGTTTGTGAAGTGTGTGGGTAAGCGCGTGCACAAGATATCAGCACTGCGCTGCCTGATATTGACACTGCTGCGGGGAGAATCCACGTACACTTATGTTTGGAGCTCTTAAATAAACTAGCAATGGAACATCGAGCAGAGAAACTGAGCGATAAAGGCAATACGTCTACGCATCGATGGAGCCAAAATGGCGGCGGTGAGGAAGAGTTTGGATGCGCGGACGGTCTCGATGAAGAAACACAGGCTGCAAAACCAACCTTTCACATTCCGCGAAAGAACAGAGAGAAGAGAGGTGCGCTGACCCCTTTATTTGACCCTTTACCAGTTATTCTGCCTAAAGGCTGTATTTCAAACTCTGGCGAGCACCCTACATAGGCAGCGTTTTTCTGGTGATCCAGTCCAGCGCGTCTGGGTGATGCCTGTAAACGTTGTTTAGGTGTGCAGTTCGCTACAAGGAGATGCTGTGCACTAACAAATATAAGATGCTGCAGAATCTTTGTTGGTTTAAGTTACTTGTGTTTGTTGTGCACCTATCCTCTGATACCTGTGATTTACCACACCCATGTGTTCACCTGGGGAACAGTAAACTCCTAGTGAGTCTGACTGATCAGGACCTTTGTTTTTATTTGAACTTCAGTTAAATGGCACATAAATGATATCTGTTATATTAGGCTGCTAAAATGGCTAGTTATACACTACCATTAAATAGTTAAGGGTCTCTCGACTTGTGTTGTTCAGCCAATTGTTGTTCAATTTTCCATGTTGTTTCTACAGTATCCCTAAACGGACAGACTGCTCTACAGAACGTGTTCTGTAAATACATTATTATCTTCTTAGGCAAGGAAGCACCGGATGCGTTTGTCTCGTTGCACCGCATCCAATGTGTACAAAATTAAAAAAATGATAATGGGTTCTATGCGTTCTATTGTCTTTTGTTGCGTCGCATCGCAGCGCATCTGGTCTAGACACAGTGTTAGTTCTGTTCAGCCACCTTAGGTGTTTAAAGTGGAGGGGTGGTGTAAGTCATTGGTTGGAATTTCTCAACCTAACTGATAGGTGCCGCCAAAACTTTTGCATTACTTCTTAATTTGACAGTTAGGGACCAGAATAAATGGCAAAACCTTCCATACTCCGGGCTCTTGACTAACATTTGAGTGCAGTTATAGGCTACTGTTGGTGGCTCAATATTCGTGGGGTGAGGCAAGAAAAAAAGAAACACTGTAACTACATCCAAATACATGATTAACTTTATTACAAATTAAAACAAATCATTGTATTACATTTTTATTAATTACTGTATTACATACACTCTTTCAGCACTTAAAACCATATTTAAAGCACAACTTTAACTTCTAAAAGGATTTTATGTTAGGGTTGTTCTGATTGACGGTACTATCATGTATCGAGGATAATCAGACATTTCGGCGATAGCTGATTACAAAGACGATAGTTGGTTGTTTGTCAATGAATGCTGTAGATTATTATGACAAACACGCATTGCGCATTTCTTCATGCAAAAGAGCCTGCAATGCATGTGGCTTAGTCTTTTACTGGCGCATGAGAGAGTTTTTAATGTACAGGTATGATTTATTTAGCGCACCATGGATTAACTGTACATTTATTCATCATAGTATAAGACATAGTTATAGCACGGACGCCCTCTTGGTCTCACTCCAGAATCTCGACGAGTATGATTTGAGAGTGCACTCTTGCGTATATCCTCACTTAAAGGCACACAGCTCTGTCTCATGCACCTATTTTTACTATACTACATGTATGTCGCACTGATTTTTTTTTCAAGTTACTTGTCCAGTCGGGCAACTTAAATGATCTCTCACTTGCCCATACAAAATATTCACTTGTCCAGGACAAGCGTAAATGTCAAGCCCTGAAAAAATAATGTGGCACTTGTGCTTTTCCTCTATATGAGCCAATGGCTCCTTAGTTATTTTTTTTGACTGGTAACCCTGCTAGAGGATCTGTTTCACTATTTTGGCAATGCAGAAATTGATTGTATCGCTGATAAAATGCTAAAACAGCTAAATCAACTAAAACAACATTATTGTTTTTCATGAAATACATTGCATAAATCACATAAATGACATATATTCCATCTTAAACAGCATTTTCTAGTTTGTATCACAAAATAATAGATTCCGAAAAAAAAAGATTATGACGATGTGAGTTTTTCGAGCGGCGATACCTAAATTTGGGAGTAAAAACAGTCCGATATGGATATATCGCCCGATATTCTTTGTATATATTATAGTACATTACCAGTCAAAAGTTCAAAAAAGTCAAAAAAACGGGAGGGGTGTAGAATACAGTATATAGGCTACATAAACAGAATAACACATCTTATTGCAGGGATCACTCAAATTATGTGATCCAACACTTATAATAAAATGACAAAGATATTTACTTGAGGCAGTGTATTTAACAATACACTTTTGTTATCGATTCATAAAAAATGTGACAAATTTGGGCAGTAGTCATAGGGCGCTAATAATTTAGCAAATTAATATGATAAGCTTTTTGTGAGAGCAAAAGACATGATTTACTTAAACGTTCCCTTTTACAAACTCTACCATCACCATCCAACAGACTTATGCCAAGAGCAGAAAGATACTGCTACATTACTGACTGTACTGACTAGGGATGTTGCATTGATGAATTTTTTTCCACCGGTTAATAGACTAAAAACACCGGAAGTACCAGTGACACCGTGGGTGGGGGGCTTGCTGTGGGGTGGTCAAAGATGCGGGAGTGCGCATTTTACTTTCGTTTTTTTAATTAGTGGTAATTCAGGAACGGCTTGAATTAATGGTGGTTCAATATCTTTCACACAAAACAGAAAATAACTAAGAAACGATAATAGGATATGTTTCCTATATTAACAAAACGAGTAATCAAGGCACACACTGTGCATAAATAAATAAGAGAGGGATTATAAAACTCAAAACTTTTATGTTCAATAAATGGCAAAGCACCGGCTTTTAAAATTAGAATAAAAAGAAAATAAATGCGTAACCGGTTCTTGATGATAGTGCTTACATATTCCACTACATGTCATTTGACAAAAAAGCCTCCGCCATCGTCTTGTCAATCAGCTGACTTCACTCTCCGCACATGATGAGTAAAATCTGACTCCTGCTGCTGATTTTCCTGCAACACTTGTTCCACTTACACTTGAATGCAGCAGTCACGTTCAGACATGCAATTGTAGTCTGTCTTTAACTAAACTTGAGTGATTTATTACTATAAAAATGAAAAATGACAGTGGGGGTCGATGCCGCGGTGGACATGTGGACTATCGCAACAAGCCTAGTTTTGACTATAATCAAATTTTTTGTATGGACAAGAGAGAGAGAATTTTACTATTTGAAAGGAACTTGAAAAAAAAATGTAACAGTGCTACTTAAAAATGGGTCATTGCTAAGAATAATGAGAGAAGGTGCATCAGACCAGGGCTCTAGACTAACCAGTACAAAAATGAGGTGCATTTGACAGGTTTTACCATTTCACTTTTTTTTTAAATGTCCATATAGGCAAAATTGACTTGTAAATGATTAACTAACAATATGGTCAACATAACGTTCTTTATTTGAAGCATAAATCTGCAAGAAAGGTAACTTACTAAAAAAGTGTTGGTGCTTAAAGTGCTTCAGGGAACGAAAATTAAACTTGAAAGATCTCAAGATAAATGGACCAGGGCTTGATGGCTCCGTGTCAGAGCAAAGCTTATGATTTTCTGACGGATCAGGCCTTAACTTAACATTATTCACAAAAAAAGTTGTCAATTGTTCTTCTCATCTTCTCTCATCATCCCCTGCTACATCCACTCTGTTTAACTGACGGCCATAGGCTCCTCACCTCTCTCTGTCTGACTGCAGCACACACATTTTCAAACGTACACACCAGAGGTTGCACTAGACTTTTTTTATTGTCCGTCATTTTGACTGACAGGCTCGAAAAATCTGTCATAATCTATAATTACCCGTCACTATGGTGCAGGGTGGATTTAGGTGCTGATTAGTATGTTCGTGACGTCCGAAAATACTGTACAAAACCGTTCGATTAAAACGAAAGTAAGGAAAATGGTGCAGGGCACACTTAAATAACGAGAGCTCTGGCATTATCACTACACAAGGATCTAACAAACATTACGGACAACAACTACGAAGCAGTGAAGCAGTGAAGTAAAATGAAAGTTTTACGTTGTTTATCATGTGCATAGTGTCTGGACTTTTGAACTTTTGATCGCGGTCCGGCTCGCATGAGCAGCGGAACGGGGATAACTCCTGGTGTGGCAGACTAGAACTTGCCCTCATTGTGATCTGCCTTAATGAGGGACGGCATTCAGATTATAACGTCACTAGTAAAAAAAAAATCGGTCAATGTCAGAGAATTTTCGATTAACGCGACCTCGGGTACGCAGACGTACAGGAATATCTGGACCACGGCCAATCAGAGGGGGGTCTGCCCTTCACTATCATTGATTGGTTTAGACCACGTTCTGTAGCTTGTTCTGTACTTTTTGTCCATTGCTTTCTATTCGCTTTGTTTACACAAATTGCTTTGCTTTATAAATAATAAAAACATTATATAATGTTTGTTGATAGGCTATAGGCCTACCCTAATTATAACTTGTAGGCTACTTAAATTGCGACATAATTAAAAAAGCGATGTTTTTTTCAATCAATATCACTTAAAGAGTAAGTAGTATATGATTTTTAAGATCCTACTTTGGTTAATGGATTGTCCAACAACAAGTTTATTTACATTGAAGGTATAAAAACACTATGATGTCAGTAATAATAGGTAATTATTCTTACCTTACTTCTTTACTGACTCTCAAATGATTCGTTCCACGATTCATCCGTCTAATCCTCTCCTATCTGTTAGCATAGTGTCATGTGATTGGTCAGATGGTGTAGTCTGCTGTGATTGGTCAAACACATTTGTAACGAGCAAGGCAGGATGAGAGCGAGTGATGATAATGAGTGTCAGCTGCGCATTGCACGCGTATCATATCCGGGAGTCAACCGTGCGGGAGCTGCCGGCATTTTACTTTCGTTTTTTTTTTTTATTAAAGAGTACCTTGCATATGTTTTTTTAGGCCATACTTTGGTTTATGGAGTGTCCAACAACATGTTTACGTACATACAATGTGTTTAAACTAGTGGTGGGCATAGATTATTTTTAAATCTAGATTAAAATGGCTCATTTGAATTCTGCCGAAGGCATTCAGAATATGTGTGCTACCCAAATAATGACTAAAAGTCTTTGAGAACGCATTTCTCAAGCCAGGTGGCGCATTAGACCAGGGGCTCATCTCCTGTTTCCAAAATGCATCACAAACTGCTTGAGAAAGCTGTTCTACTATGATAATTTGTGATGAAAATTAAATGATGTTCAATAAGTTGTACTTGTGTTTACATTCGCATTAGCTAAGGGATGCTTTGCGTTTAGGTGGTTCTTGAGACTGGAAGAGCTCCTACAGTACATTTACATTTAGTCATTTAGCAGACGCTTTTATCCAAAGCGACTTACAAAGAGTTAGGGAGCAACAAGCGATATGTCATACAGGAGCCATAATATATTAGGTGCCAATACAAAGTTACTGGCTTTCAACTAAAGCTAGACCGCTACCTGTTGTTTTTTTAAACCAACTGTATGTAAACCAACTCTGTACAGTAAACCAATTCCACATTGAACAAGGTGCAAACAACCTTAGTCTTGTCGAGGTTTCCATTGGGAAGCTTCTTAAAAATTTATTTTCCCTGAAGCAAACCCGGCGGCTTCATACTTGCATCCATGTTAGCACGTCACGTTTGATGTGGTCATTTCACAGTAACGTTATGTTGTGTTCAGACCAAACGCGAATAGCGAGTCAAGCGCGAGTGATTTACATGTTAAGTCAATGCAAAGAGGCGATAGACCTACTTGCAGCGCGAGTCGCGCGAATGAAGCCCTGGTTTGAGATGATGAGGCGGCGCGAATCACGCGAGTTAAAAAATATCGTTCTCGCCCCCTACAGTGCAATTGAGCTATATACATCCGCGCTATAATATCAAGGTGAAAGTCATCATAGCTTGCGTAGTATAGACCCAGCTCCCAACCCAACTTTGAGAATAGATTAACGGCGAAATTTTTTTATTGCGGGATAAGAGTCTCACGTTAACGCAGCATGTTAACGCCGATAACGGCCCACCACTAGTTTAAACACTATAATGTCGTTATATTAGGCAGTTATTCGTACCTTACTTCTTGTCTGATTCTCAAATGATTCGTTCCGCGATTCATCCGTCTAGGCCCCGCCTTCCCGCTAACCTTGTGTCATGTGATTAGTCAGATGGTGTAGTCTGTGGTTATTGGTCAAACGCGGTCATCATTTGTCGCAAATAGAACCCCACTACCATCATAACAGGATTACGGTTTACATGTGGTTGGATGCCATGTATATTATATGTGCAGCTAGAGATGGCGGCGATTTTACCATACCAATTTGAGCCCGAGTCTGACGAGGAAGCAACAGAAGACGCTATTCCACAACAAACTCCACCACGACTGGAGCAGGATGTTTGTCAGTGGCAAGTGACAATTCTTGTCATAAAAACTCCCAGTGTGACAACATGCATGTTGTGCTTTTGCTCATCAATGAAATACAATACAATATAATTCTTTTCTTAAAATACTGTTAGTACATTTACATTTGTGCATTTGGCAGAAGCTTTTATCCAAAGCGACTTACATTGCTTTATCCTATACATTTTACATAGGTAATTGCAATTGCAATCAGCAAATGCATAATGCGTAAGGAAAGTCGAAACTATATAACTTTTTTAGCTATATTAAATATGAACAGTTTTATTTATAGCCTACATTCTTAAGTCTTTAAAATGAATTACAAACGCCCAAGAGCAGAGTTTATGGAACGCCTTTGTAGTAGAGTAGGCGGGGCGAGACCGTGGTTCGAGTCCGGTGAGTAATTGTGAATTAGCGCCAGCACACCGGGCTCGAATCACGGAGGAGATGGGAGCATATAAGAGAAAGAGCGACCGGACCGACGATGATAGAGTACCGGGCCCGAACATGTTTGTGTATGTATTTATGTTTTACTGTGTTGTTGTTCGCCGGCGGTCGTCCGTGAGGGGCCGCCGGCTGTTATGTTTTGGTTTGTTTGTTAGTTTGGTCTGTTATATTACTTTAATAAATGTTTTAAATGTCTTCCGGTTCCCGTCTCCTTCCTTCCCTACTTGAATCTTGCTACAGCCTTCTTGGCCATTCTTAGTTTAAGACTATAGTCCACACTAGGGATGTGCACGAATATTCGAAAATTCGAATATTCGATCCGCAATAACTATTCGAATATTATAAATGCTATTCGAATATTCATATTTTTCATAAGAATAAAACTACGTCACCACAAGGTTAAGTTACCCCTAAAGAAGACCAGAGTTTTAACGTTTCTTCACTTCATCTGCTATGATTTTATAATATACAGAAAATATAGAAAATAATTTGTATGTGTTCCTATATCTTTGTTCACTCAGATCGCAAGCTAGTTGAAATATTTTAAGTTAACACACCGGACGCCCGGACATATCAACATATTAATATTTTAAAAAACTGGTGAGCCAGAATTCGTTAAAATACTTATAGGTATAAAAATGCCAACGTCATATTAAATGATTAACAATAATTAATTTATTACCATAACTTGTTCGGAGCGGTTGTTCTTAATAAATTCATATTCCTTCGTTAAAATATATTAAGTAATACCAATTTCAACAATTAGAAACATGAAAATGTACATTTCACTGCAACAAATGTTAATGAATTTGGCCTTAACATAAGACTGGCACCTTTTTCCAAACCTAAAAGCAAGGATTTTCCTTCTAGAAGTTGAAGTAGTGTCGTGGCCTTCAAGTTACAGCCGATAAATAAAGTCGCACGGATGTTATTTTGATGTTTTAAAACGCGCTGTGATTCTCACGTTAGTCAAAATAAACAGGCCTAACTTATTTAATGATGTAAATCCAATTAAAGCTTAACAACCCAAACACTGTCCGTGAACGACAAAGAAAACAATATTTTTGCGGTGTTGATCAGAATATCTTCCTCAGACGACCATCACAGGAAAGTGTATATGGCTCCGTCTTTGTTGTGGGGTATATTTTAGGATCTTAACAAAGTGATCAGGCCCGTTTACTTTATCAACATTAGAAACAATTCTTGTCAGAACTGGGTTTTGTTACCGGGAGTTAGAGAAGAGCAGCGTGTTTTCTCCGCTGTCGGCTTGTAGAACAGACTTTTTCACTATAAAATAGACCTATATGCCTGCTTTTCTTATCTAGAAAATGTAAAACAAAATAAACAAGATAACCATATATCAAAGACGGTCAATATATGTTGCGTTTTGTTCGCCTTGATTTGTCTGTTTTTTGTGTATTATACTGTTTTGTGCAGGTTTGAATGCAGTTTTTATTTTACATTTTTTTTCCAAATTAAAAAACCTATATACAGCATATCATTTTGATGCATTATGATTATGTAATGATAATTATACGCTTGATGTGAAATTGTGACTAAATAAAAACGTAACAAATGACGTCATTATTAACTTAATTTAAATAAACCAATATTCGAATATTCGTTTTCTATGAGCTCAAATATTAGAATATTAAATTATTAAAAAATGCACATCCCTAGTCCACAAACGGTTACAAAAACTTTCGTTTAAACAACTGTCAAATTAGTAGTAGCGCACATCCCTAGTTAATATTATATTGGCCTTGAATTGTAGGGAAACTTACTGGGTCATTGTTAATAGATTTAAAGCAGGGGTCACCAACTAGCGGACTCCGGTCCGAGTGCGGACCGTGAGATGCTTCCCTCCGGACCCTTAAGCCTTTTGATGTATTAAATAAATGGACGCATTAAATTATTTTCTAATGCAATCAAATTTATTCCAGGCACATCAAGGTCCGCTCAGTAGCACTTAGGGTCCTTCGATGCACTTTTGCTAGAGACAGACTCGCTGCACACCGCGCAGACAGATTTAACTGTCAGTGACTGAAAAACATTTTTCAAAAGTTGGAAAAGTTGACGCTTGAAAAGCATGTTTTCCGAGATGAATTGGTGGAGAGATCGCCATGCACAAGGCCGGTTTGTCTGATTTGCTCGGAGTCTGTTGCGATTGTCAAAAGTGGGAACGTTAAACGGCATTACGAGACATTGACACTATGAAGAAACTTGACCGCAGCAGTTCGAGGTAAGGACACGTATATATATTTGCTCAAAGCCCAGTGTAGCGATCTACCCGTGTCGTCCCTCACTCACTTACAGCCCAACAATGAGCATATGAATGTTCACTAAGAATACAGTTGATCATAGAAAAACATCACAGCCCTTAACTGATTGGAAAATAGTAAAAGAGTGAATGAAAGCTGCGTGTGAAACACGTTTAGAAGGAAAGTAAAGACATGAAATAACTGTAAAGAAAATATTAAACAAACTTCCCTTTCAAGCTGCAAAAGCCACAAGAAGAGCTGAAATGTTATCAGAGGATGTACTTGATGCTGCTATTAATGTTAATCTCAGTTTGGCAGAAAACCTCACTTTAGTTTTCTTTTAAAGTTGCTAGTGTTGAAATGAATGTATGTTCAATTCAGGTTTAAAGATTAGGGTATTTTGCACATTTTCCTTCATCGTTGTCAGATATTGTAATGCCGTCCTATAGATATGAAAAGACATGTTTGTTTCTTTGGTCTGCCAAAAAACATAAATTCATGTTTTTAGGTATTTTGGGTAATTGTCCGGACCTTGGCCTATAAGGAGGGTTCCTTTACTGGACCTCAAGTAATTTTAGTTGAAGACTCCTGATTTAAAGCATGCTTTTTATAAATACATTTGCTTTTTAAGGTGTAACTGGAGTTGTCAAATAAGGATTTAAATGGAATTATGATTGTTGGTTTTGCTCTCTGTTCACAGCTCTATTTCAGGATATGTCAACAGACTCGAGAGAGTTCGCCGATATCCTGCAGATCCTAACTTCAAGTTACAAGGAATCCTCGTCCATGGGGACGTTTGTGTACTCCAAGCCCTGCCTGGTCCACAATGAGCTACTGGAGAAAGATGTGAGTCTTTGTTTTGCCTGGACTGTATTATCAGATATGAATTGAGCTCTTCACATGAGTTAGGGCTGCCAGATTAATTGCAATTCCCATTCAAATTTAATGGAATTAAATCGATGTGGCTATCGTGATTGCACAGCTTGTTCGTGAAGCACGGCTCTGTGATCAGCAGGAAACACTCCTCCATCTGAAACCACTGTGCGTTTGAGTCTTTTCTAACATGGATTTTAAAAAGCAAAACCCATCAAACGTCATCATTATTAATACATTTTATTATCATGAAAATACCTGAGGAGGCTTGAAAAACAGATAGAAAGATGCCAGATACAGAAAGAAAGAAAGACTGCATTTCCTTCTTTTCGATTAATCACACAGCCCTTACATATATTGAGCTCTTACTTTTTTTAATCCTGTAATTACGAATGTCAGGACTTTTTATTTTCCAGCCATAGAAGATGTGTACGCCTTAATACATTCTAATTACCTTCTAGTTAAATTTGTCATTATGAACAGATTTAATTTTTACATTTACATTTAGTCATTTAGCAGACGCTTTTATCCAAAGCGACTTACATAGAGTTAGGGAGCAACAAGCGATATGTCATACAGGAGCCATAATACATTAGGTGCCAAAACATAGTTACTAGTTTCAAAAAAATCTAGACCACTACCTGTTGAGAGAAAGTGTAAGTGAGATTTTTTTTTTTTATTTATTTGTCTGTCAGATATTCACAGAAGAGTTGGGTTTTGAGTAGTTTTTTTAATGTTGTGAGAGATGTGACCGTACAGAGTTAGGAAGAATGTTCTACCAGGAAGGAGTTGTGAAGCGGAATGAGCGGGAAATTATTCAAATTGGAAATTGAATAGCCGCAGTGCTTCTGTGACCGATAGCAGTGCAGTCTCAGTGGAGTGGTTTGTTTTGAAGCCAGACTGTTTGTCATCCAGTAGTTTGTTCTGGGATAGGTAGGAAGACACCTGGTTGAACGCTGCCCGTTCCAGTGTTATTTAAATAAATGGTAGGAGAGAGACAGGTCTGTAACTGTCGGGAGTAGAGGGGTCCAATGTGGGTTTCTTCAGGAGGGGCGTGACCTGGTCCTGTTTGAATGTGGATGGAAAAGTGCCGGTGAGCAGGGAGGTGTTGATGATCTGTGTGAGTGCAGGTGTGAGTGTGCTGGATATGGCCTGAAGGAGATCGGAGGAGTATTGGGTCAAGGGGACAGGTGGTGGGGTGGCTCGAGAGAAGTCTGGTTACTTCAGTGTCCATCAGTGGGGTGAAAGAGGAGAGTTCGATGGTTGAAGTGTGGGAGGTGTGTACCAAGGTCTGAGGTGCCGAGAATTGTTCGCTGATTGATGATGTTTTCTCTGTGAAAAATACAGCGAAGTCTTCGGCAGTCAAAGATGAAGTGGGAGGGGGAGGAGGGGGGCAAAGAAGAGAGTTAAATGTCTTGAAAAGCCGTCGAGTGTTAGGTGCATTGCTCACCTTGGTGGTATAGAAAGACATTTTAGCTGTGGTAACACTAGCAGAGAAAGAGGAGAGCAATGACTGGTAGTCCCCTCGGTCAGCATGATTCTTGGTCTTGCACCATTTCCTTTCAGCAGCCCTGAGTGTACTCTGTTGTTCACGGATGATGTCAGACAGCCAGGTGCAGGAGGGGGTGGCACGAGCTGGTCTGGAGGACAGAGGACAAAGGATATCTAGACAGGATGTAAGTGTTGAGCATAAGGTGTCGGTGGCAGTGTCAGCATCTAGAGATCCAAAGTTGGAGGGAAGAGAGGATGTCACTTTAGCAGAGAGTGTGCTAGGGGAGAGAGAACGAAGGTTCCGTCTAAAGTAAAGGGGTGTAGGTGTTGGTGCAGTGCATGTAGGAAGGAGCATGTTGAAAGTGACGAAGAAGTGGTCCGAGATGTGAAGAGGTGTGACTTGAATGTATGGTGGTTTTTCTATTATAGTGTTGAGTTTTCTTATATAAAATAATACATTTAGTTAGTTATAAAGTTTCATGTATTCTTATGAAATAATATTGGGCCTCATGTATAAGTATGAACTAATGAACACCTGCGTGAACAACAAGCATCTTATCTTAGCTGCACGGACACAACACATCATTTTTAATAAGGAAGTTTGGGTTGTTGCATAGAGTCAAGGACGCTGGTATCTCTAAACAGTGAGCTCATTTTAACAAAGTTAATGTTATGAGTCTGAGAACTTGAACATCTGCACACACACCAAATATCTTTTAGAACTAAGACGTAGAACCCACACACTTTTGTAGGGAAGTCTAATTAAATCACATTCAACCAAGGACACTGGGTAGCTCATTATCGCTAAACCATGAGCTCATCTTGGATAGAAACATGGTTAAATCATGTATCGTCCGAAACCCCCAGGAAAGTGTCAAGATAAAGAGGCACCTGTTTTTGAGGGGCGCACGCAACCATTAAATCTTAATATGGTAGGCCGGAACTATGAGCGCAGAGGGACGGGCTAATGAAAAAGTGATGTCATATGAAAACTGATTGGAAGAAGACGATGTCATGCACACATGATTGGTTTAAACTGTGATAACAAATTGAAAACAATGTATAAAAGATGGAGTCAGATATGTATTCGTTGGATCACTTCAGATGAACTCTGAATATCCCACTTTGCTTGCCCGGGCAAATAAAGTTTAAACTCTTGGCACCTGGAACCCTTGTCTCTGAGATTTCTTTCTGCGATGGAAGGCCGATTCGCCACGACAAATGTTATCTGTTACGGATGTAGATGAGATCCAGCTGGTTTGGATCTATGACTAACAATTTAGTTTTAAACCTTACATTACTTGGGCCTAATTCATTATAATTAAAGAAAATGATTTCCTCAAACGCAACCTTTATAAAACTTTATTACTTTACCTTTTCCACTAACATGATTTCTCGTTCCCGTCTGTTTGATGTGTCAGTGGTACCATCAGTGGTGGAGTTGAAGACAACATATCCCATCATTCCACACTTTTACACAGGGTCAACAAGCTACTCGATTGTTTTTGTTTAGATAGTGCGCCCTCTAGCTGCAATTTCCACAAACTGTACCTTTAAGGTGGCGTTTTTTCTTTTTTGATGACAAAAGGTTTGATAAAAGGTAAATATCGAATTTTTGGGGGCAAAAACCTCTTAACACCACCTCCCTTTGGCAGCAAAAGCCTTTATGCTCCGAGAACTGATAAGAAGACAAATCAAATGATACGATTTCAAGAGGTTTCAACATTGTTTTGGCTGTTATGTTGATGTATGTGATGTTGTTATTGTGAAAATTGTTTTAGATTGATATTGAGATTTGTAACATTTTTAACATGAAGTACAATGAAATGGATAAGCATGTCCTATTGACATTGAATGGCAAAAGTAAACATTGTCCACTTTTCGGTTTTGAATTGATTATGGTTTTTCTTTTTTTTTGTGATTCTATTTAAGTCAAGTCAACTATTTATTTAGCGCTATTTACAATTTTCGTTGTTACAAAGCAGCTGTACATAAAACATATTGAGTATAAACAAAACATTTAAAGCACACATTTAAGATAAGGAAGAGAGAAACACAATTCAAATATTAAACGGACTATAAATTCCTATATGTCATATGAATTAAGTAAAACTTTAAATGCATAAATAAAGCAGTTTAAGATCATCATTAATAATCTAGCAGCAGTTGAACTTTTGTAGTGAAGACGTGTCATGTCGCTGCTCCTATCATCCTTTAACTTCTCTGCATCTTATAGTGACAGCATACGACGTAATCACATAATCTAAAAATGAAAGAATGCAATTTTACAAGTGTTGGTGACATGGCTCTCAAATGACAGATTACTATCGAATAAAACTGCAGTTCTTTGCTGATGACAAGGGTTCCCTTTCTGTCGGTCTCTTGACGTTGTGTCGAGAACGACAGATGGGGTTCGCCCTTGAGAACCAATCAACTCTGAGTACTATAGAAAAGGCAAATGAAAATTGGCGAATGAAATTTGCATGCCGGGCTCCGTCCCCGGACTGAAGCAGCGTTCATTGACACATCTTGCACGCACTGCGGGCAGATTGTCATTCAGAAGTTGCGGTCACGGGTGACTGTCTTCCTACGGGAACCAGCCACCATTTTCGTCTGCTACACGGGCTGTGACATTGGTGGCTACGAGCCCCAAAGTCCGCGAGATCGGGGCTACGGCCTCGAAGTCCGCCTGTATTAGCAGCGTTAGTGATATGGGGAACTCTGCGAACGTAAACCCGCCAGCCAAGTGCTCACGGGCCGATCGCACCCCGATTCGCTCTTCTGAACGTTCCCCAACCGGCGGTGGCATACCGTCCGGATCCTCAGCCACGCATTCGGAAACGATGTGTGACGTAGATGAGATGTCGCTCGCAGCATCGGAGGGAGACTGGCATCCGACTCTGACGAATCCGAGCTCCACCCCCAGCGGTTGAGTTCAGGACGAAGCAGAAGTGATGTCATCCGTGCTAACCCGGGGATACATGGTTCCTGAGGTCGGAGCGCGGTGCAAACCACGCCCACCCCGGGTGCTATGTTTTTCCCGGAGGTGCATGAGGAGCTGTGTAAAACTTGGAACGCTCCACTCACGGACCGTTTCAGTGAAACCAGCTCCGGCTCCCTTACTTCCCTCGATGGTGGGGCAGCCAAGGACTACGTCGAGATCCCCCGGGTGGAACGTCCGCCCGCGGTGCAGATGTGCCGCGGACGGCTACCACCTGGGAGGAATCGGCCACGTCTACCGTCCAAAGCGCGTAAGACTTCGGCATCACTGGTGTCGAAGGCTTGCTATGCTGCGGGCCAGGCTGCCTCCTCTCTCTATGCCATGGCCATCCTGCAGGTCCGCCAGGCCAAGGCGTTGAGAGAGCTCCACGAGGGTAAGGTCGACCCGGGTATAATGCAGGATTTTCCACGGGCCCTGGGTCGGACGATGTCCACGGTAGTGGTCCAGGAGAGACACCCCCGGCTATACCTTGTGCAGAAGAGTGACACCAAGGAAGTATGCTTTCTTGATGCACCCATCTCGCAGGGTGGGTTGTTGGTATCACCGTCGAGGACTGTGCTCAGCAGTTTTTGACGGTGAAGCAGACAGTGGCAATTAGCCACATTTTTTCACGCCGCGACTCGGCCGCCTACAGGCCTCCGAGATCTCATGTGACGTCTGCTTCCCTGCAACCCAGGACCCCCTTCGGCTCCGGTTCCTGTGCCCCCACAGGCGGCAGCCCGGAAGCGGAAGTCGAGGGGGAAACCTCCACCCCGTCAGCAACCTTCTCGCGAGAAGGGACACTGACGGGAAGACCCCAGGGAGAACAACATCGGGCCCGAACCTTCACAGCTACGGCTCTGATCGGTCAGTACGGGACGGCTCCTGCCTCGTCACCAAAGCCGGACCCTTTTCAGGGCCTGGCGCCCACTTACTCACAGAGTTTTTTGGTTCTCCCCGGGTGTACTTGCAGCCGATTACACACTCCACTGGACTGAGCCCGGCAAACCCGACCTCAGGTTCGCGTGCGAGAGGCGGGCATATCAGTACAGAGTCCTCCCTTTCGGTCTGTCCCTGACCGCCCTTTCTCCCTGAGGGGAAGAAGGCGAGCGGGTACTAAATTACCTCAGCGACTGGCCTACCTTGGCACACTCGCGAGATATGTTATGTACACCAAGGGACCTGGTGCTCCGGCACCTAGATCGATTGGGACTCCAGGTCAACCAAGAGAGGGGCAAGCTCTCCTCAGTGCGGAGCATCCTCTCTCTTGGTATGGAACTCAACTCTGTCACCATGGCGGCACCACTGTCCGCAGTTGCGCCCAACCAGTGTTGAACTGTCTGAAATGAACATTTTAGGCAGACAGCGGTCCCCCTGAAACAATTCAGAGGCTCCTGGGACACATGGCGTCCACGCGGGTTAATACCCCTCGAGTTGATGCACATGAGACCGCTCCAACACTGGTTTCAGAGTCGAGTTCCGAGGAGAGCGTGGCACACCGGCAGCAGGCGCATGGTCAGTAAATTTATCTCGTCATTTTAAAAATAAAAACGGTTCCCCGCCAAACGAGTTATAACGCCATCAGTGTTTATACTGTTGTACAGCAGGTGGCGCTGTTACACACCTTTGGGGAAAATACAGAATCCTAGAACCTAGAACGTTTATTTCTTATCGGTTTTTAATGATTGTTCTGAGTGTAATCTGTGCAGAATCTTTGACAAAAAACCTATTATCTCAAAATTATCTTTTAATCAAAGTGATGCATTTTTGAAGAAACCTACCCACATCTAAGGAGTGATAAAAAAGATCAAATCAAGATTGAAGAATACTGTTTCCTTTGAATAAAAGCAGAGATTCTGTTCTTCCATTGGACATATTGTTTGTCCATATATACTTTACAGAAAATGTAGTGTGAGCCATTACATTTTGGTTAAAATGTAAAAAAACGCTGCCGTAGGCTGGCAATTTTTTTTTTTTAAAAGGCTGACAGGAAAGAGTTAAACTGAACTGTTGTCATAGAAATGCTGCTTAATGGTTCCGTCAAGAGATTTGTTTACATTTAAAAAAAATTGGCCTTTAATGTAGCTGATTTATTTATTTGTATTTAAAAGTTTCTATAGAGTATTTGTGTGATTCGAGTTGGACAGAATCAGCAAACTTAAAGAAAGTAACCAGTTGGTTCAATTCATTAAAACAAATTTCAAAAGCTGAATTGATTTTATTCATTACGTAAATGATCTATAACAATGTTTTAAATAGTTGCAAAAGCTGAATAATCATTAAAAACGTACTGCTTAGTCATTGAAATAATAGCCGATTAGTCGATTGATCGGTCTAATAATTAGTCGACTATCAAAATAATCGTTTGTTGCAGCCCTAGTTACAACGGTAAATCATCACATTTACTCTCATTCTGCACAAACGTGAAACCATTTCTACGTGGTTTTACTGCTAAAATTGTGTGTACCATTGATTATTTATTAAAATAATAAGGCTTACAAACTTTTCTGAGACTTAATTTTTTCACTCATTTCAGAAAGTGATACCCACATATATGGATTCCTTACAAATAGAGTGAAATATTTCAAGCCTTTATTTATTATATGCCAAGTCCTGCTGGGAAAAAAATAAGGACCATAAAGCTTGTCAGCATGAAGTGCTATAAAATGAGCTAGTAGATGCAGCAAACCCGGCTGACCTGAACCCCATAGAGAATCTACAATGAGAGACACCAGACCCAACAATGTAGATGACCTGAAGGTGGCTATCAAAGCAACCTTTGCTTCCATTATACCTGAGCAGTGCCACAGGCTGATGGCCTGCATGCCACGCAACATTGATGCAATTCATTCAAAAGTAGCCAAATATTGAGTGCATAGAAATGACTATACTTTCATAAGCCTGACATTTCTGATATTCTTTTTTATTGATCTTATGTAATATTCTAGTTTTCTGAGACACTGAATTTTGTGTTTTCATTATCTGTAAGCAATGATCATGAAAATCTCAAGAAATAAAGGCTTGAAATATTTCACTCTGTGTAACGAATCTATATAATATATGGATTTCACTTTTTGAAATGAGTGACAAAAAATATTGACCTATTTTACGATATTCATTTTTTTAGATGTACCTGTATGTAAAATTAGGCACTAAGTAACTTTTAGTTTGAGTACATTTTTAACAAGCTACTTTTTACTACTACTTGAATACTACTGAACTTGAACTTGCGTATAATATTTTTGTACTTTTTCCACGTCTTAATAGGACTATAGTAATTCGCTTTACCAAGGTTGCTTGATGAGTCGTGGTATAAACGCTTAAAAGAGAAACCGTTAGCACACGAAACAGCTGATGTTCCAAAGTGTAATACTACTTATATCTTTAAATATTTTCCCAATTAGAATGTTGTTCATTACAAATGTGACCCTGCTCGTGAAAACCCAGAAGTATTTGTACTTTTGTTCCCCCACAGAATATTCTGTGAAAATATAACAAGAATATCTTCAATATTGATAATGCCACTTTAAAGATTGGAATCTTAGTGAAATGAATCTTTGATTCTTGTAATCTAATAATTAATTAGATTATGAGACTTAAGCCGTGGTTTTCACAGAGTCACAAATGTTTGCATGTTGATCCATAATCCTAATGTTTAATGTGGAAAATATCACAAATATTGTCGAGAGGTTGGAGACATACAGCACACCGTAAACAGACGGACACATACACTTTAATATTGTAGCATTTCGTTTGCTGCTGTGTGACCATTTACCTGCTCCGAGTGTCGTACTTCTGTTGTTAAATATACATGAGAGTAGTGTTGTCAAAAATATCGATATTTAAATAAATATCGATACTGCAATATCTGAACGGTACAAATACTAATTTCCCGAAGTATCGATACTCCGATCCTAGCCGAGCTGTCACTTTCACTTATATCCAAAGGCGCGTTGACAAACAGTGACCGCAGTGCCTGTCACGTGTCTCGTCTCATTCGCTCTGGTTAAATAGCAAAAGTGAAGTGAATATAAATATGGCGTGTGCGGCTCCGCAACCGGCTTTGGTTGATAAAGAACACAGCAGGAGTGCTATCTGGAAATATTTTGGATATGAAGCAAATGAACATGGAAAGCCGAAGGACACAAACAAGCCGATATGCAAGAGTTGCTACAGAGCAGTGCTAACAAAAGGCGCTAACACCTCTAATATAGCAATATGAGTGTTGTCTCGTTTTTTCACCTTAATTCTTAAAGTTAATATAATCCGACTGAGGAATCTTTAACTGTGAATCTTTAAAGACTTTAACTGTGGTCAAATGTCAATTAACTTGTGCTTAATTAACTTAATTCAAAAAATGATTACGTGTGTGGATCGGTGATATTTGAATCCGGCATTAAACTATGTTCATCAAATAATGTTATGTATTGACCAGCATTTATGAACGATGAGCAATGCATTTGCTACAGTATATTTTAATCTTTGATGACAGTATGTAATAAAATACAACGGATCATGTTTGATCTGGTCCAATGAAAAAAAATATTAACAGATAGAACTTTGGATTTTAATTAGTACATGTATTAGTAAATATTAGTTTAAATTAACTTTTAACTAAGATTAATACATGTTTTGGAAGTATTTTTCATTTTTTATTTATGTTAACAAATATCTATTACCAATTACTTAAGTTCTGAGATTAGTTACATAGTTCAGTTCATTTTAAAAGTGCGGTCAAAAAAATATATATGTTTATTAAAGTTTGGCATTCTCTTGTAGCACCAGAAAGAAGATGAGACTTGACCTGCAACAGTACATAATGCATTACAACACACATTATGAAGAATTATAATGCATTTTCCCCTTAATAACTCTTTTCATTATAAATGTTATATTTATCTTTAAATAATAATAAAAAAAAATTACCCCCTTAATGTTGTGGCAGTTTTTTTCTCTGTGGTATCGAAAATGGTATCGAGTATCGATATTTTTCAAGGTATCGTATCGAAGTTAGAAATTCCAGTATCGTGACAACACTACATGAGAGTATACACGAAATGAAAATGAAACTGCATTTTAATTTCTGTTAAGTCTAGTTATTATCAAAGTATTTGTCAGTAATAGACATTTCAGGGAACAATTTCAATAATTGCATTGTAGGCTGATATAAGGTGTGCCTCTAAATTTTTGCTTGGCCTCCTAAATTTTGTTGTCAGGGGGTCAGTTCTCCCATTAAAAATAGTTAGTTTGGAGCCCAGCTCTATCGGTAATTAATAACCTGACCGATCTCACAAATCGCAATTTAATCATGTCACCGCGTGATGATGTACATGATTTGGCAAAACAGTCATGTCATGTGAAAGAGCGAGCGGAAAGCCCATGCGAGCGAGCGGAAAATATCTGTAAACGCCCTATAAGTTGAAGTGGCAATCGAATTTATCTGCAGTGTGTACGTGGCCTAGTCGTCTTGCTCGGAAATTTCGGCACATTCGGCCAGATTCACAAATACATTCTTGAGAAAATTCTTCTTAACTGGCATATTTTTTCTTACACTCTAATTTAAGAAAAAAGTTTGGAATGTTATGTATTCCCGAAAAAAAACTTCTTAAGACCGTTCTTCAACAATTTACTGAAGATTGATCATAGCAAAAAAATTAAGAATCCAAGTTCTCTAAACTAAAGCCGTCATAAATATCCTCTTAAAATTAAGACAGCCTCAAGGTTGTCTTAAATCTCAAAAGACAAGATGTGTAATTCATGTTTTTTTTTTTGGTTGTTTCACATCTGACATGTATTGTATTGTTCCTGCAGCTCAGTTTGTAGAGCAATGCACCAACAATGTAAGGTTGTGGGTTCCATCCCAGGGGAATACACACTGATAAAAAAAGCCATGTACAGACTAAATGTACTGGAAGTCGCTTTGTATAAAAGCGTCTGCCAAATGCGTAAATGTAATGTATTGAGCCAGAATCATAATAAGTTTACTTTCCATTAAGAATAATTTATGATGATAAAATAATCTAGCTCCCTGACTTTACCTTTCATTATTAAAAACTTCATTATGAGTGCTTTCTACATTATTCTGGAACAAAGTGACTCGAAACAGAGAGGGACACAAATACTATGGCGTAGTATCACACAAAAGTATTATGATTTTTTTAACGCTTGCTAACATTTGGCTAACATGCCTGTTAAAATATCACATGCTTATATAGAGAAGATTAGAATGGGAGGTGCTTGTTACACACACAAAGTTTATTGTATAGATAAACAAATGTAAATAGTTACAACACGAGCAAGCGAGTGTTCTTAAGAAAATATTTGAGAACTTATTGAGAAATGTTTGAGAATCGCACTTGCGCACATTCTTACGAACTTCCTATGATTCATCTTTAGATCTATCTTATGTTTGTCTTCAGAACAGTTTTGTGATTCTGGCCCCTGTACTGTAGATATGTATTTGTGCACTCCTGCATCCGCCTTATTACACTTTAAATGAATGACAGAATGACCCTATCATCAATCATAGTAAACAAGGTGACATCTAGTAGAGAAGAGTCGTAATAAAATTCATGTTCATCAGATTTTCTGTTCAGTGTTTGTGAAAATAATCACGGAAATCAACAATATTTTAAAACTTGAATAACTGAAATATCTTATTCTTTATGTGGTTAACAGGAATGTAAATGTGCCTCTGCTTTTGTTTGCTAAATTAATAAAATAATCTGTCTGCAGTTATTCTTCCTAATCTGGATACACGCGTTTTTTATCGTAACAGAAGTGATTATTTGATATTTTTGTGCAGTTCATGGAAAAAAGAAGAGAACTCAAGCAAGATGGGCGAACAGAGAAAGAGCTCTCCGAAAATTTCTGTTTCCTGCTCTGTGATGCTCAAAAGGTAAAACCATCCCTATCCCACCAACTAAGGCAAACCGTCCCTTAACCTTTTGTTCAATCATTCATAAATTCATGACAAAGTGACCATCTTCAAAGTGATTATTTAGTCAATTTCTGTTGTGGTTTGTGATGTAATAATATGTCTGAACTGCATTTAAGATATTTGTGTTTGTTGTTGCCGGTTGTAGATCTCGGCAGTGTGTGAGAGAGGTTTGTCTGTCGGCAGCAGTTGGATAAACACTTTGGGGAACCCAGCCAAAGGTAAGGTCACACAATAAGTTTTTATAAAGACACAGATTCGTCTTTGATATTGAATTTCTAGTCCTTTAAGTGATCTTTGGATCTATCTTTGTTTAATAGGCATATTATTTATTTCAGTTCAGGCAGTTTGATTTTTGTTCTGTTTGATTTGATACATTTTACAAATCTGAATGCAGTTATTCTTATAATTAAATGCAGTAATGCTCTTTATTTGTCTTACTTGGCAAACAAATTTATATAAAGTTAAATCTAAAATTATATAAAAAGTAAAATTGTATATAGTTTTTTTTTTATTTAAAAACGTTTTGGTGATTCTCTCAGATCAATTTATGCACATAAAGTTGTGGGTCGTCTTAAGAATCAGCGAAGCAGATATTAACTTGAATATGTTGACATTGCAGGTGTATATCTATGTCAGTTCTCTGATTTACTTCAAATTGCCCCCTTGGAGCCCGCATCTACAGGAAATATCATCATCTTTAAAGTTATAAAGGTAAATTGTCTTGCATTAATTTAACATGACGTTATAGATTAATAATAAATGCTGCTGTTTTTGTTGAAAATCTGTCATCTTTTGTCCTTCAGGGTAAAGTGAAGAGTGTACATGATTCTATGTCCAGAGGTATGGATCCTACACCGAAGTTTGACAGCCACTTCTCCAAAAACGCCACTCGAGTGACGTCCCTACTGTCGTACAAGTCATTTGAGTATACCCAGGTGAAATTCTCATAGCGTTTAAAGTAGTTCACTATAAAATTTAAATTTCATGATAATTCACTCCACATCTCATACGTGTTTATATCTGTCGAAAACAAATTTAGGCTTATGGGGAAACCTTTCCAGAATTCTTATCCATATAATGCACTTTAAAAGGGGGGTTGTTATTTTATAATGAACTTTTCCTTTAAGTGCACTCTTGTGAAAAAGGGCTCTTGATAAATTGAAAGTGATCTTTAAAGGGGCCATATGACATGGGTAATATTCATATTATCATTTGTATTAGATGTAATGCAATGTCGATTTAAGGTTCAAAGACGCTGTATTTTCCACATACCGTGCATGTTTGTATCTCCTCTTTGCCCTGCCTCTCTGAAGGCACAGATTTTTTACAAAGCTCATCGCTCTGAAAAGGGAGGTGTGCTATGATTGGCCTGTTAACCAGTGTGTAGCGATTGGTCGAATACTGAAAGCGTGTGACGGAGATGTTTACCATACTTGGGATATCAGATTCCAAAGCAATTGTACTGACAGGAACGCCCACCGTACTTGCGTTTAAATTTGGGCTGTCTTAGTCAAATCATACCACGAACTGACGTAGATTTGTGGGGGCGTTGTTTGGCATTTATTTTATTTTATGTGTCTTAATACATGCAAGGGCAACTTATAAAACACCAAAGGCACATAAAAACACGTATTTGTGCCGTATGACCCCTTTAATCAAAGGTCAAGATCATCATTGCCAGGATTTCCTGTGAGGTGACTTACTAGTTTATTTCTTTACAGCAATACTTCTACGAGTATGTGGACTTCGAGATTTCCTCCAGACCGAGGCATGTGCGACCGTACGCTGTGGTCTCTTATCAGCTACATAGAAAAGAAGCTTCAGCAGCCCCTAAGCCTCTGCCCCCTCTCAGGTACCCGTATACTCTTGTTTACTCTGGGTTGTTGCAGCTTATTTATCTGGCTCTAGTGTTGATTAAATGTTTCTTTGGTTCTCAGGTCCAACAGTCTTTCATCAGGGACAAGCAGAGGTAAGCAGCACTTTACTGTAACAGCAATGACTACACTTATTTCCCCACCCTATGTCGTTCCAAACTTGTACACAATAGATTATTTGAAAATTTTAAGACTTGCACATTCTTGTTGAGGTGAAGTCAGAGGTGGGAATATTCAAGCTGAAATTTTCCCACTTCATACCTAAGTGCATTCCAGTCAATTATGTCACGCTTGTCGCTTACATGCACACCGCATGATATTGCCATGAAAAGTCTGTGTCTGTTATGTTGAGTATGAATAGAAAGTGAACTAGGACTGAATGTGTTATTCTCTTTTTGGATAGAAAAGTGAATTAACAGTATATTTGTTGTTCTTGTGATAGGCAGGCGCAGCTACACAGTGTGGCAAGGACAATTTGTAAATGGAGGCAATGATGTGTATCAGGCTTGCCTCCGATCTCACTCTCAACCTTTTCTGCCGTACAAACTGTAAGTCCCAGTCACCTGAAATCTAGTGATTGATATTGTGCATGTAAAACAACTCATGTCGAAGCTTCTGTGTTTCAGATCGGAGAAAATTGAGATTGGTAAAGTCATGAGACTGGAGCAGGTGAAACAGGACATCCCGTCTTCGATCTTCTCCTGGAAGCTTTACACAGGCAGCCACGAAGGTTCGACCGCCTGTTTAACACTTGACACAAACACTTTTGTGTTATACATGAGTGTGCTCTGATGTGCGGAAGATGGTCAAGCATCAGAAAGAATGTGAAACATGTTCAAATATATTTAACTGAAGATATCATCCTATCACTAAACGCACTAGTAAAACAAATGACAGCACATGTAGTCCTACAAAATTGTTTTTAGCTGTAAGTGGGGGTGTGCAAAATTATAATTTTAGATAGTGAAAGATTAAATTGTCTTCACAATGTTGGATTTTTAAAAGTGTGAAAGTTTCAAAGCAGAAGCTCATTAATATTGTTTCTAAACTTTGGAAATTCTTACTCATCTCATGATAGTGTTGCTCTTATAGGGGTCTGATGGGATTTAAATGTTTCAACTTTAGTCAGTGTGTTAAGTAGCTGTTAAAGTTTCAAGAACACCTGCAGAGGCATTACAAACCCATGAACATGCAACAAAGCGGGCAAGGCCATGTTGAGCAGGTGTAGAGAAGACGAAGAGTCGCTGGGCTAGTGTGCTGTTCCCATCGCAAAACTCTTGATTGATCTGTCCTCTTACTGTCACTCTCTGTTTACTGCTATTAGCTCCGGTGATAAAGATTCACACTTAATGGTCACTAATAATCCCTCCTGACTCAAAAATGGGCTGTGTAATACACTGATATTGTGTATGTGCCCATAACTTCCAAAACACTTCTGTGAAACGTCATTTAAATCCTGCTTGCAGATGTCTTCTGGGACCAGTCTTTCAAAAGTTATCTTATTGGATTTCGGTTATCAGATTGGACAAATCCTCAAAATGGAATTCGATTTTTGGTTTACCTACATTTGTTTTACAGTACTGTGTTTTACATTATTTACTATACAAATGCATTACATTTGTCTGCTCTACTAATATAGTATACTACTGTATTTTTTAGTAATCTGCAGTAAAAGTGTGTTCATTGTTTGTTGGACGATAGCTTTGCTGAAACAGTAAAATGCTCGTGAAATAAACTCTCAGAGCAACCCTGGAGATGAAGTTCATGTGTTCACAGTGATTTTTTTTCATTTATTTTAGACTTTTGTTAAAATAATAAATTAGAAGAAGACATTAGGCTGGCTATTATGCTTTCCATCCATCCATCCATCTTCTTCCGCTTATCCTGGTCCGGGTCGCCCAGACTTCCCTCTCCCTAGACACTTCCTCCAGCTCTTCCGGGGGGACACCGAGGCGTTCCCAGGCCAGCCGGGAGACATAGTCCCTCCAGCGTGTCCTAGGTCTTCCCTGGGGTCTCGGAACACCTTCCCGGGAAAGCGTCCAGGGGGCATCCGGAAAAGATGCCCGAGCCACCTCAGCTGGCCCCTCTTGATGTGGAGGAGCAGCGGCTCTACTCTGAGCTCCTCCCGAGTGACCGAGCTTCTCACCCTATCTCTAAGGGATCGCCCAGCCACCCTGTGGAGAAAGCTCATTTCGGCCGCCTGTATCCGGGATCTTGTCCTTTCGGTCATGACCCACAGCTCATGACCATAGGTAAGAGTAGGAACGTAGATTGACCGGTAAATCAGGACACAGTCGAATGCCTTCTCCAAATCCACAAAACACATGTGGGTTGTTTGGGCAAACTCCCATGAACCCTCCAGCACCCTGGAGAGGGTATAGAGCTGGTCCAGTGTTCCACGACCGGGACGAAAACCACACTGTTCCTCCTGAATCCGAGGTTCTACCATCGGCCGGATTCTCCTCTCCAGTACCCTGGCATAGACTTTCCCGGGGAGGCTGAGAAGTGTGATCCCCGATAGTTGGAGCACACCCTTCCGGACCACCACCCCGGTCTGCCAGTCCAAGGGCACTGTCCCCGAACGCCACGCGGTGCTGCAGAGGCGTGTCAGCCAAGACAGCCCCACAACATCCAGAGACTTGAGGTACTCAGGGCGGATCTCGTCCACCCCTGGTGCCCTGCCACCAAGGAGTTTCTTGACTACCTCGGTGACTTCAGCCCGGGTGATGGACGAGTCCGCCTCCAAGCCCTCAGCCTCTGTTTCCTCAATGGAAGACGTAACGGCGGGATTGAGGAGATCCTCGAAGTTTTCCTTCCACCGCCCGATGCTTCCCCCTCCTGAGGGGCTGGACGGTTTGCCAGAATCTCTTCGAGGCAGACCGATAGTCCTTCTCCATGGCCTCACCAAACTCATCCCAGGCCCGGGCCCAAATCTAATTTGAATGTAGTGTTTCAAAGAAGCTTTACAGGTTGAAAAACAAAATAAAAAAGCATAACGCAAAAAGAAGGTTGAAAACAATACAGTTCATGGTTTTATGGAAAGAGTAAGTTCTAATTCCATTCTAATAACGCAATGTTAGTGAAAATGACAGAGCCCTGTGCTAATCAAGCCAACACGGCCCATTGGCGAGAGACTAAAAATCCATTTATGAACAAATGGCGGAAAAAACCTTGGGGAAAACCAGTCTTAGCCGAGAGGACTAAGTCTCCTCTGACATGTTAAGGGCTGGTTATACTCGACGCATCCGCTAGTTCGCTTGGGTGCGTGCGACAAATATGACGTCATAGCGGTGTTCGCGAAGTTCGCTTTGGGTGAGCAAGAGTTTATTTCGCGTGGCGGCGTGCATAACATTTTTTGTGACTCGAACGAACAGTTCGCCCGGCGCCGCAGTCAACATGAACAGCTTTGAAGAGATTTTGGCTGAACAGGTTCGTCAGCGGAGGCTCGCGGAGCCAGGCTCGTGTATAAACACGGCTTTACAGCTGCACTCTATAACTTAAAAGTTACTGAGTTATTGTTTTTGAATAGCGAGGAGAGATTATTAGTAGTGATACATTTTTTTTTTGTGTGAAGCAGTTGAAGTCTAATTTTGTTGAGACTATTTTGTGACTGATATAAACAACAGAATGCTTTTGGCAGGGATATTAGGGACTTTAAGCAACAGCTGCGGATGGAACTGCTACGGCGACCAGAAGTAGGTGGTTAAACCGCTGTAGCCACAAACGAACGTATAGATTTCCAACAGTAAACACGACAAACGGAAATTGTTAGCATTAGCTTCCGTTAAAATATCAACACAGATTACAATAGAAGACTAATGATAGAATGATATCCTTTTAAAAATACAGCGTCACATGCCATTAAATATAACTTTTATTTGTGTGACCACTACAAACCCTCTCTTCTCCCATTGAAGACAGTTATAGTACAACACCAAAGAGTAGCGCTGTCATGCATGTGAAATACAATGAAATTGCCGTTCCATCCGCAGCTGTTGTTTAAAGTCCCTAATAAAAAATTTGTTGAGACTGCTTTCGGTGACCGATATCGAAGAACAAGGATATTAAGGTAACTGAGTTCAGCTTCAAACTGCCATCATGGAAAAAAGGATACAAAATACGTAACAAAAAGTCCGTCTTGGTTGTTGATAAAGATTGCCTGAACTCATCCGTCGGACCAGTCCGATTATGAGCCAGATCCATCTTTGGTTACCTTGGGAGAATAAACCGACAGATGTACTGCGAGTAGAATACCATTCCACACTATATAATGTAACTGTTAAAGTTTTTAACGGGAAGAGGTCTTAGACACAATCAGCCCAACTCTATGATAAATAGCTTGTTGATTAGTGGAATATTTATGGGCAGTTTTAAGCATGCAATTGTGCCCGCTATACAAAGGACCTCAACTTGACCCCACCGTGTATAATCACTACCAACCTATTTCGAAACTCTAAGGTCTTTGAAAAAATCGCACTCTTGCAGATTATTTAATAACTCGACACTTTTCAATCTGGTTTTAGAGTCTGCATTGCTGAAGGTTACAAATGACATTCTGCTGTCCATTGATTCTGGATCATCTCCTATCCTGATGCTATTAGATTTAAGTGCTGCGTTTGATACTGTTGATCACAATATTCTTCTAAATTGACTCAAGTGTTTTTTTTGGGTCCAGTGCTTACCTCTAAACCTGGAGTATAGTTCCCTTTTTACGGGTACGCTAGGGACAGCGTACAGTGGGCGTGACGCAAATTTCGTCATCTGAATAGTATGCGGACCACCGGAATTTTGTTACTTCGCGTATACAGTACGCGCAGGTTGGGCATGCGCATTCCATGGATCATTTACTTGACCTCCTGCATCCATCCGCTGTGGTGTTTCCTAGGGATCCATTCTTGGCCCTTTCTTTGTTTTCCCTCTACATACTCCCATTAGGTTCAATAATCCAGAACCATAACAAACTTTCATTGCTATACTGGTGGCCTTCGACTGTACCTTCCAAGTAAACCAGGAAATGACTCCCCATTGGATAATCTTTTCTCGTGTCTAAATGAGGTCAAGACCCGGATGGCAAATAACTTTCTACAATGAAAGAAAATAAAACCGATGTGCTCTTGTTGGCTCCTGCTGCTACTACATTTACATTTACATTTAGTCATTTGGCAGACGCTTTTAACCAAAGCGACTTACAGTGCACTTATTACAGGGACAATCCCCCTGGAGCAACATGGAGTAGTGTCTTGCTCAAGGACACACTGGTGGTGGCTTCTGGGATCGAACCAGCAACCTTTTGATTTACCAGTTCAGTGGTTTAACCCACTAGACCACCATCTCCTACTAACAACTCTGTTAAATTACATTTAGGCTATTTAAGTAATTACCTACATATTCATGCAAAATCTTGGAGAACATTTTGTAACTGCCCCAAAGATCTACAACGGCCTACTATTAAATATAAGGGCTTCTTCATCACTGGACGTTTTTAAAAACTATCTTAAAGACTTATTTTTACTCCTTAGCATTTGAGTAATACTGTGATGGTGTTTTTTTTATGAAATAGCTGGGGTTTTATGAATTTTCATTCTGAAGGATACTTGATTTTATCTTTACTTATGCTTTTTTCTTGTACTATCCTGTTCCTGCATATTTAGATTTTTTTTTATTGTAAAGCACTTTGGATCAACTATGGTAGTGTTAAACTTGTGCGCTATAAATACAATTTGCCTTGCCTTGCCTTGTCTAGATTTAAACTGACAGTGCGTATGCCTCTCGGACATAACAAGGAAGACTGTTCCAAAGTTTAGGTAGGAGAATGATCTGCCACCCGCACTAGATTACGAAATTTTAGGTATCATCAACTGTCCGGATTTCTGAGACCACATGGAACGTTAAGGACTGTAATGTGACGGGAGATCAGTCAGGAACTATTCAGGGCCTTATATGTATTGTCAAGACTTTGAAGTTTATTTGATTCTTAATTGGCAACGTTATGGAAAAATGCCATGATTGAACTGATGAGGCAGGAAATAGATTTTCGTTATACCCTTGCTTTGTGATGACAAAATGAGATTATTAAGCAATCTTAGTAACTATACAGAGTGATTATCAGATAATACACCAGCAAACAATCTACCTAGCATTTGTAAAGAAATTCAAAACAAGTCAGCTTTACTTGTTTTGTTTTAGTTAAAAGCACATGTGTATCTGTATGGTTTGTTACATGGGTCATTCCTTTTGTTCAGTACCATTTGGATCCCAAAGACAAAATATGAAATATTTTTGTTAAAAATAGGATAATAACAATCTAATAAAACTTGTCTCATATAATTAACTCGGTATTTGGCGGACCAAAAACCCTGGCCATTGGCCCTGAGTACGCCCTGGCGAGGCAAGCCTCGGAAGTGACTGTGGAAACACAACTGTCCCTGGCATGCACTAGCATGCCCACTTTAGTGGAAAGCCGACCTATTATTACAGTTTATGCCTAAAAATGTACGGCTAGTGGATGTGATGCGGTGGGCACTTGTTGATGCGCACTCTGAGCGTGTGACCATGACCAAGAGTTCAAAGACTCTGAACAGTCTTAGAAATACAATTAGAACTCAGGCTGTTTTCTGGGAATTTAGTAAAATAAAGGTAAAAAATACAAGTGAAATATAAAGCTTTTTTAATCGAAACATGAACACTTCATGTTGACTGCCCAAAAAAACATAATCAAGACTTTGAAAATAGCCAAAATAGGACCCCTTTAAAAACGCAATATAGTTGGGATGTTAAGGTAACAGAAGCTACATGGGCTCCCATGATTTGTCCCCTTTGGATCACACCCATTTCACCAAATTCTTGTACAAACCAGTGCTAAACACAACTTAAAAACCTTGTTTTGGCATATGTAACTGAGATAATATACAGTTACAGCTATTTTTTTTGTCACAGTGGCCTTTATAAATATTATTACCCATTGTGAGGATGCTAAAGATGCCTCATAGGGTTGAGATGTTCTCTGCTAAACGCTCCTCTGTTTTATTTTTTAGTCTGTAAGAGTGGCGTGTACTGCAGTATGTTTGAAGTGGTGGAGAAAGACAAGTCTCCAAAGAGTTTGAATGCATTACTACAGAAACTAGAGGAAGAGGGGCTGGTGAGTGACTCTTGGCTTCCAATTCTGATTCATAGCCCTCGCTTTATTCGTCTATGGGGGAGCTGATCGTTGTCTTGTATGTGTAGGTGTTGGTGAATATGCTGAACAACAGGGGTTTTCTCTTTCTGCTCTCTGCCAACCAGATGGCCAACTCGAGCGGTAGGACAAAATTATAATATTGGCTCTAATGAAAATAAATATTGAAATTAATATTAAAATAAATATTAAAACGCCTTAAACATCTTTGATTTTTCAGAGCGACAAGGCAGTTGGAAAGCATCATGTATACATGCTCTTTTCATTTACAGTGAGAAGCGTGACCTGATAAAAAACTGTGAGTATTGTGTTGTTGTGCTCACTTGAGTTTGTGGGGCATAGTTCCTGAAAACATTTGTATCTTTTTAACCTCTACGTTACAAGGGCAAGTAGACCATAACAATTGTCATTTTTGTATGAACTTTTTTTTAGGGCCCCAGTCCTAAGTGACCACAGTAATGTATTATCTTACACATTTTGTCATTATTTATCAATAACAAGTCAATATTTGTCTCCAATAAGTGACAAATCTCTCTGACACCTGCACACCTCCGTCCTCTGAGCTGTGTGATCCCATCATCCCCCAGCATGATTCCTTTATCTCTGCCCTCCACTACGCCCTGAGTAAAGCCAAAAGCAACCCTTCTGCTGACCCCAGCACTGCTGTTGAGCAGCATATTTATGACTACCTGAAAAACCTCCAGGAAGGCAAAGTCCTGCAGCGCATATGTACGGACTACAAAACTACATTGGACATCAGGGAAACGGTGTTCCCTGCTCCCAAAAAGAAGACAAACTGGGAAAGCTTCCTGCAGCCCTACATCTACAACCCAGCCATGTTCACGATGATTCTGGAGAGAGTGAAGAAGAAAGTGGAGGAGCTCCGAGTTCAGACCGAACTGAGCGCTGTGCAATCAGAACCTCACAATGACCCGGAGAAAGTGAAAGAGCTATTTAAACTCATTCAGATGAAGAGGCACTTGAAGGAAAAGTTATCTTCTGCAGGTGAAATAGGAAGTCCAGCCGTAAGTCCAGCGGTAGTGGAGGACGTATGCGTGCTAAAGAGGAAGATTGAGGTGGATGCTCACGAAGGAAATTCAAAGCGTCATAGAAATCAACTCGAGGAGTTCAGAGAAGGTAAAAGGAATGGTAATCTTAAGTGTTACTTCTCCCAAAAATTATTTACTCATCCTCGTGGTCAAGTAGTACAGTTATTGTTCAAGAAGTGCCCTGATTGATAACGTTTAAGTTTAATCGGCTGCTTGCACTTGTGCTGGGTCATCTGATGTTTTCTTTTTATCAGCAGAGAGTCCATTCAGTCCATCTTTTGCAAATGTTCTGAACACTGTCGGCCTTCAGGACACAGACCTCAGGAAGGACAAAACTCAGGGTGCTCTAAAAATCATGGAGATGCTAGACAGCTTGGGAAAGACGAGTCTCGACACAGATCTGCGCAAGGAGAAGGCTCAGGGTGCACTGGAGGTCATTAAGTTGTTAGACAATCTGACCCAAGGCACAACAGAGCTACCCAGAAACAGAGACGACATGGAGGCGACAGACATTTCTGACTCGGCATTGTTTGACAGCATGATAAAACTCGGCCTCCCCACTGACCGTGACATTGACCTGAGAAGACCGTTCGCTGATGATGGACCAGAGAGGACTGACTGTCTGGAGGTAGTCTATTAGTCTGTTATAAGCAAACTGACCAGTTACGAATTGAATTTAAAGAATAGATCACCCATCATTTACACACAATCATGTCACAATTTGGAACCACTTACAGGAGTACAGGTGGTCAGTTGTTTCCTGAAAATGTCAGTTTATGAGATCTAGGAAAGAGAGTAAGTAATAGTGACATACGGGAGCATTTATGAGTTGTTGTGCTGTTTCAGGAGACCTCTGGAAGCTTGAGTAGTTTAGAGGCGTTCAGCCCATGCTCCGATTCTGGTGGACAGCAGCGTGGTGTCAACCTGCTCGGGGAAAAGACAATCCCATGGGTACTAATACCGATCACAGGTAAATCAAAGTAGTTCAGTAGATCCATGATGACCAAAACAATCGTCCGTATAACACAAATTACACAATTATACTTTTCAACCCTTAGCCCTTGTATTCCTAATGTAAACATAATGGGATTTCTGATGATGACTGTAAGGAACAATTGCCACTATTTTGTACCAAAACATTGTTTAAAACAAGGAAATGTCAAAGTTTAAACTACGGAAGCATTTTTATATATTCTTTTTCTGTTCAGGTCTAAAAACAGAGAGATATTCCCAGAGAATGATGGAATATCCTAAAGATCCACGTTTCCTTCAGAGTCCAACAGTCTCTACACACACCACACCGGACATAAAGGATCTTTCACCACATTACCAGCCTGACAGCAGCAACATTTTAACTGACATAGATGTGCAGACAGCGGAAGAGATCGAGTCCTCTGCTTCAGCCGCATTTCCTCACTGTCCTGTAGATGCTGGGCCACAGTTGATTGCCGTTGACCACATAGTCGATGAGTTGATCTCTGGCTTTTCCACGAAGGTTGAAGAGCTTTTGAGGGACAAACGCATTTATTACGTTTCTTGCTCAAGCACTCAGAGCCCACGGGAACCACCCCAGAGACCCGTTCCACCGCTCTCTGAATACATCTCTGACTTCAACACCCCGCTTCCTATCAATAACTACATCAGCGCCTTACATGACAGTCTGATGCTGTTCATAAACTCGCAGCAAGTGAAACTGCACAACACAGCATCAGAAGATGTGTCTTCTTCCTCTACTAAAGGCGTTTCTTCAAATAGTCCTGTGTCGTTTCCCAACCTTGTGAATTCTTGCGTTTCCTCCTCTTTACCCCCCAAACCCAGCCAGTCCCCTACTAGCACTCCACCTGCCCCAGTGACACAACCACACCATCAGTCAAGTCCACCTCACCAACACGTTCACCATCTACCCCATAAAGTGATGTATTTTGACCGAGAAGCTGTGACACAAGAGATACCGAAAGTAGACACCTCTTCCGAGTTAAGTCAGGCCAGTGGGTTGCTTAATTTGGACAGCAGTTTAGCCCCGGAGACGACATCCGCTGTGGAGGAGCAAGCGGTGGGCACTGCGGTGAAGAGTGAAGATGTGTCGATAGAACACTCACATTCTGCCATCAGCAGCATTATCGATCGGTTGAAGCCAGAGGTGATCAGTAACCTGGTGGAGATCATTAAAGGAGTGCAGAAGAACGCCGTTTACTTCTACATCCATTCCCCTGATGAGGAGGAGAGTGATGTCAGTTGGGAAATAAAGGTACAACACTCTTTTACTTCTTCTTCGTTGGAAAATGGTTTGTGTGAACGATGTGTCAACAGAGGTTGCATTAGACTTTCTCATTGTTCAGCGTTTTGACAGCAGGGTCTTAAACCGTCACTGACTTCTGAGTTATCGAATCTGAAAAACTGAAAAATTCAGTTATCTAAGTAAGCTATATTAATAGCTTTTTGTAGGTCAAGCATTGATTAGATTACACAGCGCGTTAACAACTTGTGCTCTATTGCATTCTAATGTCATAGACAGTACTGCATGAATTTCGAACCAGAGATTTTAAACATATACCTAAAAGCTAATAATTAAGGATGGTCGCCACCAAATGGTCATGAGTGGGAAGTACAGTGTATCAGTGTAATCTATGACTTAAATTTCTTAATCTTAAACTTCTCATGTTATCGTCACTAATAAAATAAATCTGTTTGTAATAGAAAATTTGTGTCTTATTACTCTAAAATTTTGCAGCTTTTTACAATGCGTTGACATCAAGTCCAATATAACTATGGTAGGGTGAGAGACATTGAGGGGCTCCTTCCGATTTTAAATAGTCAATAGCCTGAAATGTGAGGAGAATCCCTGCCACAGTTCTGACTCCCTGAGGCAAAGGCTACTTGTTTGTTGTTCCACAACATGCTTTAGGTGTTTAATTATATGTTTCAGTCAATGACAATAATTGAGTTTAATAAACCAACTGATTGAAAAAACTTGACTACTTTGTGGAGATTTGAACCTTGTTTTGTTTCGACTTGTCACAGGAATATTTGAAGAAGCTAGGCAATATGGAGTGTAGTCCTCAAGGTTTCCTTGAAAAAAGCATTGGTCCAGATAAACTGCTGGTCATCATTCAGAATATGGATATCGCTGCACAGGTTCATAAGGTAAATCACAGTCCAGCACTGAGATATATTGGTTTCTTGGCACACTCTGAATTTTACGTTTCATACTCACAGATACCTGCTTTAGTCTCCTTGAAGAAGCATCCGTCTGTGAGCTTTGCTGGTGTTGATAACCATAGTGACATTCAAAACCACACCTATAATGAACTCTTCCAGTCTGGAGGTTTAATTGTTTCAGATGAGCATGTGCTGAACCCTGACGTCATCACTGCAGGTAATGTCTATCCAACACTGCTTTCAGCCATCCAGATATTGAAATGGGGTACATTCTTGAAATGGTTTTTCATATTAAATACAGATTTAAATCAAGCTACGTTTATGTTTTTAGAGAAACTTGGAGACATCCTTGAGTACCTTGAGCAGCTCAACTCTCCGCAGAGTCCCTGGAGATGGAGGATACACTTTAAATCTCACAAGAAACTCCGAGAGAAAAGCAGGTACGGTCAGGTTGATCCCAGCCACCTCCTTTTAAATTTTGGATGGAAAGCTCTGTAAGATCCTCAGCTTGAGCATACTTTGTTTGCTTTGTCTCCAGACTCACATGCGAGGCCCTGAGTTTGTATGAGATTCTCACTGCTTACGAGAAGAGACACATAGTTGAAATCCTGTCGTATCACTCCTGTGATGCTCCATCACGCAGAGCGCCTGACCTGGACTGTCTAGTAGATCTACAAGCAAGATTCATCAAACAACGGCACCTGATATTCCTGACAGGTGGTTTTATCCTCTTGGAAAATGTTAATAAATACATTTTAGGTGAAGTGTTTTTCCAAACTCACTACTTGGCAACATACCAATGTGAAGCCAAAAAAAGGCAGATGTATTTTTTGCCGTACACTGAAAGTGTCCAGCAACAACATAAAACAATCACACCAACGTTATATTCTTTGTACAGAAATCGAATTCAGCTTGCAAACACCCACATAAATGGGCTGAAGAAGGCATATAAACAGTTCTGCGTTGTGATTGGCTTAAATAAAAATCGGCTCTCTGCCAATTTTTCTACACAGTCTAAACAGAGAGGTGTGATACCTGCTTAAATGACACCTGTCAGATCATTTTCTGCACAAAACAGCTAGCAGCACATTGTTCCTGCAGATTACTTGTTTTTATGGTTTAAATCTTAGGGTGACAATAATAAACTGATGTTTTTGCTTAAACCCTGCTCAACAGGCTGCCGATTTGAGATGTTCCCTCACTACTCAAGCAGTGGTATCGCAATTGCCAACGTGGATGATATAAAGTCCATAATAAGCAGTTTAACCGGTGGCATCAGTGAAAATGTGGAGAGGATCCCATCTGCTGAGATTTCCTCTACCCCTGCTCCAACCTCATGTGAGTGAGTCTATTGTAAAACCATTGAACTTGACTGCTGAAAACCTAATCTCTTCTGATTTGCTGATTGTTATTATTCTTCATAGAAAAGAGCCCATAAAAATCCCGTTAACTGGAGAAAGTTGTAGAGAATAAGAGGATGGCAAAAACAAAGAAAAAAGAAGCTGAATAGTTTTAAGAAAACATACAGGGGTGGAGCACCATGATAGAACTATGAGGTCAGACAGAGGAAAGAGAAAACAACAGACGCTAAATGTGTGAAGCATCCTCATTTGAGGGCTGAAGGACAATGACAAACAGACTGTAAAAACAAACTCCATAATATCTCTACAAATGAGCACTTGGTAATTATTTAAGGAATGTAACCAAATCCAAAATTAACGAGCTGTATCTTCCAATGGTGAGCTGAGAAAATGTTCTATCATTAATATTTATTACTGGCTTTAAAACAATGTTCAACACTGATGGTATATTTTAAAGGAGAAGACAAAGTCAAATGACTTGTATTATATCACTTATTTACGTAACATCACATTGTACATTGTTACACACAACAATAAACAGCTGGTGAAAAACATGTTCAATTCAAACAAAATTGCAAACTGTTCACCTTACAAACAATATACCCAACCACAACTGGTTTTTCCTCACATCAGATTGTTTACTGTAACTTTTACTCCTGATGCTGTTTCCCTCCAGACTCAAGTCTTCAAATTACCACATTGGTTTGTCAATTTCAGCAATGACCAGTAAAAATCCATATCTGTTGACCACTATTTATGATCCAGTTTGTTTTTAAAGTGTATATATCACAAACAAAATCTAGGACACATCACAATTTGTTCGTCATATCATCATTTGTAAAATTCATTAGCAGTTGTGACGCATGTATCAGTTGTGACAGGTTGAACCAGTTATCACCAAAGTGCAGATTACCATTCCTACGATTTAAGTTAAAGCATGTGTTTTGGATCCAGAGGGCTGACAATTTTACCTACTGCATCTGTGTTTTGCAAATAATAATTTGTGTAAAACCCAAAAGGGATAAATTCAGATGGTTTACTATTAAAAAAAACACTAATGTGTTTTATTTTGAAACCAATAGCTGTATTGATGGTAACAATTGTACGTTTATTACTGTTTCAACCTAAAGTCACAACAGACATAACCAACAAATCCAGTACTGAAACCGCATTATTCATGAAACTTTTTGTACCGGATCAGATTTTTTTTAATGTATTCTGAGTTTGTGTATATACAGATTATTTCAATAAATTCATTTAATTAATCTTAATTTCCAGACATTGTTTATATTGGTGCTTGGTTGAAATTGTTTATTTATAGCAGGATAAGTGTACTCTTAAAGGTCAGATCTGATTTATTTATATTTATTAAAATAAAGTAAAAAAGTGTACACTGATGAGCCAAAACCTTATATTTGTTTTATAGAATAATTACAAGTCTGATCAAATAGAAGACTCCAAACAGCGCCTTGGCAATGAACAACAACATGTGTATTTTTCTTCTTTGAGACGAGGACAAGCTCTCTAAATTCATACAAGGAGCAATGGTGAGTGCGTAAAGAATCACCAGTCACTAATCGTAGGTCAGCATGGTGCACACAGTCCAGCTTTTTTAGTAGAGTTATACTAAATTGTTATACTAGTAAATCCCCATAATACGGTTGTCACGCTACCATAAACATATCTAACAATAGTATACTTAATGAAATATCACTGTACCAAGAAATATTGCGATGCTGTGTAATGTTCATTGTTAAAATCTATAAAATAGACCAAAATTCCATTCTACACACATCTTTTTGAAACATGTTGTATTTATTAAACTGTATTATGCTGCACACTACAATATTGGTAGAATTGACTGTAGTAATTTGAAAAGTTTTAGCAAATACTGTAGTATACATAATAATTACTGTGGTAAGATTTAAAAACACTAGTGACTACTAAATACATTTTTTTAATGTTGGAACTAATTCTATCAATGTGCATATGAATTTCTAGCAATGCGTTTAAAGGAAAATGTTAGGCCTACTTCAAATGTGACTAAAACGGCCAGTAGGTGGCGGGAAATCTTTTGTGTCAGTGAATCATTCAACCTACTCGTTCAAAACAGCCGATTCATTCAAGAACGAAGCAAGTGTCTTGATGAATGACTCACTGAATCATTATGTCGCCCGAGTCGTTCAAAACACGGATTCATTTAGGAGTGGAACACGTAACGTGAACGTAAATGTGCATATGCAGACTAAGAGAAGGCACTGCGATTCTCCCATTTAAAAAAAAATAGAGCAGCATCACTGGAATTTTGATGCCTTAGCAGCGCGATGATACTGTTGCACCGGTACACCATGCAACCCTACCCCAAAATATAAAACTGAAAGGAAATAACTTTGTATAATTTTTCACGTTTTCTGGCTTCGTAAGGAAGACATTTCTGGATTCGATATAGAAAACCCAATTTAGGTCTAAGCTTTTTCAGAAGATTTTCATTATCTGTACATTTAAAGTCCAGCTTTTCATTCAGCCATCTAAAAAAGTATTTATAAAATGTTTCTCTTTCTACATATTCTCCTTGTAATGTTAAAATGATTACTACGAGATCTGCTCCCAGTCAGTTGTGGTGATAATTTACTGTAAGATTATTTCTTACTTGTCCCTTAAATCTAAGTTTGATTATTCTAAGTTGAAGAGTCTAGTCGATTGAACCTTCAGAGTTTCTGGATCCAGGAGACCAAGAATGACCAGACACAGAGATGTGCAGTTCAATCAGAGTCCAAAGTTTATTATATCCTTGGGGTAATATTTATATGCGTAAAAGAGGAAGTAACATTGGTAAGGGAAAACAACTGGACAATGGTATCTCCTTATTAGGCTAAGACAGCATGTATTTCATTTCCTTATTTTCTAACATTCTAGAACATTCAAAGGCAGTATCACATCAATGCTCTCATTTGACTATTGTCAAGTCATCGTGACTGTCGGTGTAATGTCAGCTTGACCTTATGAGAAAGCTCAGATACATTGTTTCTCAAAGCCTGTTATAGATTGAGTAGGAAGATTCGTTTAACTAGGCCCACACTTGACCTTATATGACTTTAGATATAATGAATGCACAAACATCATTGAAATACATCTCTCATAATATGATTAGTGAACAATAATAATTGCAACACATTTCACACAATATGTATGGGACACAGGCCAAACCCAGATTCTCACAATGGCCACTTTCAGACCAACGGTCTTACAAACAACCCTCTGTCCCTTTAAAGAAACAAAACATAGTAGAAATCTGTGCTAATAAAAAAACTATGATAGTTGCAAATGCGTATTTTTGCACTTAGGATAACAATTTTCCTTGATACGATTAGAACAAAAAATGTTCTGAGTGACAAAGCCTTTTTTCTCTGAGCAGCTATACACCACGATCCCAGGTTACAGTGTGATCAGTACTGCATTCATATTCGTGCGTTAATAATTATTTAAAACTACTGTTGCGAGCCACGGTACCACAACAATGGGAAAACAAATTCCCACTAACATGAAGTGAAAAAACCCTATTTCGTCTGTACGAAATATTAAAAAACCAGAATCCTACAGGGTAAGCGTTTAATGTCTAAGCCAGAAAAAACCGTATAGAAAAACACTCACCCCTTTAATGTAGGTCTGTGCCGTTCGTCAGATGCGCTTGGCTCAGAGGTGCTTGCTTTTGTCTCTTGATTCTAAGAGAGATGATCCCCCTTTTCACAGACGAGCCCCCAAATCTGTACATAAATGCGACTGGCGTTTTGCCCGGCAGTGGCCTCGAAACAGAACTCTCAATCTTTCACAGGCAAAAATGGCAGTAATCAATATCCAGACAAACTGCAGTAATACAATAATACTGACAAAATGGCAGTATACAAATACAGACAAAAATGGCAGTAATACAAATAATACAGACAAAAATGGCAGTAATACAAATAATACTGACAAAAATGGCAGTAATACAAATAATACAGACAAAAATGGCAGTAATACAAATAATACAGACAAAAATGGCAGTAATACAAATAATACAGACAAAAATGGCAGTAATACAAATAACAATAGCAGCAAAAAACTCTCGTGTTCGATCGACTGACAGTTCCAACAATATTGCATATATTGTATTGTGATCTGGGGTGATAATAAATTCACCGTCTTTTTCCTGATAACAATATTCCAATATATCATGCAGTAACACTGAAAATAATAATATATTTTTTTCCCAATTTGATACGACCTTGAATAAACATGGTTCAGTGAGAAACAAAGCACAAACTGATGAAAGGATGTTGGAGATCGGGAACTACCCTTCTCTGATGTCAGTTGCCTTATTAGCAGGATAATGCACTCTGCAGCACTGCACACGTTGTTCAGGAATGGTTTGAGGAACAAAACAAAGTGTTCAAGCTGTAGTAGACCGTCTGTATTGGACTTACAAGTTCAATTCATGGTGGCCTCAACACGCCAGCTAAAGGATCTGCTGCCAAAGTTTTGGTGCCAGATGCCAGGGGTGCCGCTAGGGTTTCTGGGCCCCCTGGCTAATTTGTACTCCTGACCCCCAAAGAGACATTGCTTATTGCTTTCGATAAGAGACGAAAATAAATACATTTGAATGGTTTATTAATTAATTAATTAAAAATGTGTCTGTAAATCTTAGTCTATAAATAAACAAGCTTGAGCTGTTACACACGCCAATAAAATTGTAACATTTAAACATGGCAAACAACAACAATACATCTTTTCTAGAAGTTTACTTTCTGCCTTAAATGAGATTAAATGAAGAAATGCTTGACCGAAGATTGTAAAGCTTGTATTATTATTATAATCATCATATTTATAACAGGTTTCACTAGCTTCAGTAAAGCAAAAATAACGACAGATCATTAAAACTTTATTATTAATAAATTAAAACTTTATTATTAATAAATTAAATTAAAAATTATTTTAAGGACTTTTTTTATCAACAGGATTCTACAATGACTTAAATTAAATGGGGAGGATAACTAAAGCAGATTACAGTATACATTTTGATTGATTGCTTTAATATTCATAAATGGACTAGAAAAGCCTTTGTTGCGTTTCTAAAGCTCATCACAAACAACTCGATCCTCGAATGCATAACACTGTTGTGTTACAAAACATTGGGGTGTGTAACTGATGGAATATATAGGTTATGTTAATTAAAACAGCTCATAGGACCATAACACAAGACAGGGAACGTAAATCAACGTGTTTTAAAAACTGGGTGACTAGTTTTCTTTCTCATCTCGACCTCTCTTCTCTCTCTTATTTCTCTATTGATATCCTGATTGTGTCTGCCGCTGCGCCATGTTGATACACATACAGAACTGTGAAGCACTGCAGCGCCAGTGCTGCTTCACTGAATAATACGTTTATGTCTCTTTAAAAGGGACACACACACAACATATGTCTTAAGGGGACACAGACATACACATACGGGTTCTGATGGGCCCCCAGTGAAACAAGGGTCCTGAGAATCGTCCTCATCCTCCCCCCCCCCCCGTTACGGCCTTTAGGAGGTCTTGAAGCATTCCCTCCACATTCTTAAGCAGCAAGTTGAGGCCCAACCACCTGTTAGGAGGATTGTCATAAAGTTTTGGCTCATCCGTGTTTTAAGTCTATGGGTGGTTACAATTAAGCCCACTGTATGTTTTTCCAATTATTTGTTTCGTGACCAATACATGTAATAATAAAAAAAATTTGTGCATATAGAGTAGCGCAGCAGAAGATTTACTGAATACATTGACTGAAGATTAAATAAATTGTATTGTGCTACTATACCTCTGACTGTGTTTTGCAGATAAATGTTTAAAATTAACACTCCTGTCAATTTCTTAAATTAACCAAAAATTATGTCTACAAGGCCGAAAATTTCATTAAAATGTCTTGACATTTTATTAGTTTAACAAGGATTCTTAACAAAAAAAAATGATGACGTTAAGCAGAGAAATGCTTTTAGGGTTGATTTCACTTTGACGGTCTACACATTGAAGGGTAAGTTCATCCCAAAATCTAATTTGTTTGATTTCTTACCCACATGTTTTGAGACCTGCTGGTGTTTTTGGAGCAAAAATAAAGATATTTAGGTTCCACCTGTGAGATTTTCCAGATCTCCTCAAAGACATAGTCGTTATAGTTGTTGTCAAGGTCCAGAAAAGTACTAAAGACATTGTTAAAATGGTCCATCCGCTCACAGAGGCTCAATTAAATTTATTTGAAGCGTCGACAAACCAAAAAAACGACTGAAATCAATATATTCTCCTCTGTCTCGTCAGTCTATGATGCGCGTTCACAAGATCACTTCGGCGCATGCGCATTCGGAAGGGGGCAGACACGGAGTTCTGACTGACCACCCTGGAAGCGCAACTCTGTTTTTATAAGCAGACGCACGCTGTATTGTAAACTGATCTTCGCACAATGTCTGGTGAAAGACCTGCAATTTTTTGCCCAACTGAATGCGCATGCATTGAAGTGCTCTGATGAAAGTGCACTGTAGACTGACAAACCAGAGGAGAGGAGGTCTCAAAACATGTTTAACGTCATGTGGGTGAGTTAAGAGTCACACATTTTGATTTTGGGATGAACTTACCCTTTAACATCCTGACAATGTGTCTGGAGGCTGTACCTGTTTGAAAGGGTTATTGTTAAGGGTTCAATGAACAGGCATCATTTGAAGTACCCAGTGAGAAAGCTTAAAGCACCTGGAAAATTGTAAGACATATCTTGACTATATTTGCCCTTGGAATATGCTGTTTTTAAAAGGTTATGTTTTCTGAAGTCTTCGTTTTTACACGAACCCGTTTTAGTACGGTAATTATACAATTGTTGTTTAAGACAAAATTACATGATTTCTGATGGCATGTGACTTTTTTTGTCCCCTTGTGTAGTGATAGAAGATCGCATGCCCAAAGACTCCTCAGAGGGCTCTACGAGAGTATCTGTACCACCTGAGAAAATCCAAGTTGATAAAGATCAGCACCCATTACTGACGACCGAGTCGTACTCTCGTGTCTCTGAATCCTCTGTTCAGGACCAACTTTTGCCCTCAGCAACCAGTGAGACCGAAGAGAATTTAGATTTTAAGGCTCTCAGCGAAGCAATTTCCCAGTTCAAGGCATCCAGGATGCAAGGAAAATCTGATAAGGATGAAACGGCACAACATTCCTTTAGAGTGTATCCTCATCAGAGCTTTTTGAGTCACGCTTTGACCAATTCCTATCCTGTGTACTCCTCTCAGAACAATGTTTTGTCTAGTACTGCCTTTGAGACACTTGGCTCTCACAACGAAAGCAAGATCCAGTCAGCTGGCGACTGTGATGAGCCCAGCCCTGTTCTGGAATCAGGCGTCGCAGAATTGACTGGTGCTCAGTCGAGCTGCTCTTCTGTTTATGGAAATGAAGAAATTGTGGCTTCTGCTTCGTCTCCTGTTAAAGTCAACGATGATGTCCGAGAAGGAACAGGCTGCACGAGAGAACCAACACCTATGGCCATGTCCTTCACAGCGGATGAGAACATCAGGAGTGTGTCTGACCATTTCAAACCTTGGGAGAACTCTGGCGCTTTCAACTGTTCCACGGACACTTGGTCAGGCACAACAAATAGCGTGAGCCAATGTGATCAAGACTCCAAAGAAAGAGCCGTTACAGCTCAGGGCAACACCGGTTCCTCTGAACCACCCAATAAGGACAAACATGGGAAAAGTAGCTTCCCTCCTAGAACTGGCAATTCTGGATTCGGCATGGATCGTTTTAATTCAGTGAGGCCAATTGCGGTGCAGGGAGGTAGCTTAATTCCGACACCACAAAGATCCATGGGCGTGAACTGCCCTAGATTTATATCCCCCAATAGTGCTATTGGACTGGGACATCCTCTGCTGAACTGCAACATTCCCAACACCCTTGGAGTGGTACCTGTCTTGGGAGGACTTTTGCCAAATCCTAACATGCAAATGGCATGGAACAGTTTAGCTCAAGGGTCAGCATCGGGCTTTTGGGGTGCACAGCGTGGCATCGATTTACAGCAGATGCAGAGAGCTCAGTTTCTCCAGACTTGGCATGGAAATCCTAGATTCCAAGGAAACGGTTTTCATAACAATAGGGGAGGCTTCAGTGGCTGGTGAAGGATTGAGAGAATGTAAATAGTTTTCATATTGCTGTGAAAGTCTCTCTTTTTGTACAAAGCAAGAATAGCTAACATTTCCATGTTTTTACTATAAGCTTAAAGAATAATTTCCTAAGTTTTTTTGGAGAACATTATATTTGTATTTTGCAAGCTTCTTGGTTAGACTAAAAATATTGGTTATTTTTTCACAACACTACAGCCAAGAGTCACTGTAGGGCCCTGGTTTTAATTTTATTTTTATAATAACGCTGGAAACTTGCATTAAACACAACTTTAAATGTCAAATTCATGTCTATCTTTTATCATCTTAGTGGTTTGTCTATGTTGCTAATATGTGTCTAGAACCAAGATGGAAAGAAATGAGTCATGGAGTTGCGTTATTGTTAATTACTTTTAATTCACATGTACATATTGGAAAACTATATTCAATTTATAGTCCAGCCAGTACTCAAAACATCAAGATTACTCAAATCAGTCCCAAACCCAAATGAGTATAAAATCACTCCAAAAGTAATGAACAATTTCATTACCTAAATTCACATCAGTTAGTGATGACAATACAAACATTTTGAAGCTCTTAACTTAAATTCATTTTAAGAGCTTACTGTTTGATGATATAAAGTGCTGATTTCAGGGATAGTGTTAAAGCAGCTTTGCCTCACATGGGCCGAAAAGGTGGAAAGAGTTGTTTTTGTTGTGTTTGAAGTAGAGGGTTTAAACTGGTTTCTAGCTCTCTCTGTTTCAGCAGTAGACCCTGTAACGGGAAAAAAATCATAACATTTGATATGGTAATATTACATACTAGTGTTTCCTACAGATGGAAAATAAATCAATTCTAAATCAGCATTAGGATTATGCCAACCTATTCGCACACTAAAATGCTTTTTATTTTCTGACAGGTTTAGAGAACAATTTATTCATCTGGTCTGACTAAAAGAGAAACGAGTCACAAATGAGTCAATAATAAGTTACTTCTTGCAATTCATTCATCTCTTCTTAAATGTTTGTTTTTGTGAACGTCTTGCTAAGAAAAGCAACAAAACCCTGTTGTCAAGTAGATTGTCTGCTGTTTATTCAGATTGCAAAAAACTTTTGGTTGTGCCACGAAATTCTTGCTGCTGGACTATTGGGCCTCATTTGTGATCCTCTCTATGAAAAACAGGCTCAAGTCTCTGATTCTGAGATCTGATAATCTCAGTGAACTTTGAAATCAAACTTTGATGATTCTATGTTTTGCATCTTTGACAAGGCCTTAGTCAATATTAATATAATATGAATATAATATTGATAATATACAAGATAATAAAGGTTGTATTTTCATAGCATGCTCTTCACGTTATGTTGGAAGATTTTCTGTAGAAATAATTACCAGCTGTGTTCTCACAGGCAGGGTCACATGTAATAATTAAACATTTTCATTTTCTTAAACTGAGGTAAAATAGCATTGATGATAACTCTCATCCATATCGATAAACAACTTGCATTGTGTGGAAACAGTTATATGTAAAGGGACCTCTGAATCCATATCGGACAGGTAAAACATGGCATTGTTAACAGGAAAACAGAGATTTGATTTGAGGCTGCAGCATTACCTGTCTAAGCTCAGACAGACCCTTTAGGATGGCCCTTTGTCTTTCAGTGCTTTTAGGATGTGATGGGTCATGTTGGACCAGAGGTGTTACCTGGCTGCTTCTCGCTGCAAATCAAACGAATCCCTTCATGAAGAGGTATCTTTGAAAACTGCAATATACATTTATCCATTCATTTAAATGTCATGTTTGACTGCACTGTTGGCTGTAGAATGATCACCTATGTTGACTCTCAGCTGGGTTTCTTGCGTGGAGGGTCTGGAGAGTGAAGCCATGGGGTCCATGTGGTAAACCTCATCTGTCCGTAAATAGGGCACATAGTCTAATGATGGAGGGCGCCCCATGTTGTCCATCATTTGCCGAGAGGACTGCTGGGATGGCTGCAGTAAACGGTTCTTCACTGCAGGAACGGGAGATAGTCCTCTACTGGACAGACAGGAGCACATCCATTTAGAACCTCATCAGTGAGAGTTAAAGGAAAATGTGACAAATGAACCCTTTTTTCATTGAATGACCCTTTGCTTGTTCCAAATCTGTTTAAATGTCTTTGTTCTGATGAACACAGAGAAAGATATTTGAGAGAATGCTTGTAACCAAACAGTTCTTGGCTACCATTGACTACCATAGTAGGAAAAATTGCTTTAAATATCTGCTTTTGTGTTCAACAAACACATTTATAAAGAATGTACCTAGGCACTAGGGGTTGAACGAACGATTTGATTAGTCGACAAGTATGCTCTGACGCAACCTTTAAAGCTTGATGTCGACTAGTCGCTGGTCATGTGACTTTGACACTGCACCTTTTAAAAGGTCCAAGAGAGCTTCAATGGGATTCTGTCGCAATCCCGGCAATAATATATATTATCTTGTCCTGCTTCCGCACGCATCATTAACAATGTGTCCTGTTTGTGTCCGCAACATTCACAATTTGATCTGAAGACGCTTGCAGGTAAAGCATAACGCTAGATAGATTTCAGTGCGCTCTGCATATACACTTAGATATTCTAATATTATAGGCTATTTTTGTAATTGTTCCCCATTAAATAAAAACTGAATGAAACGGAATAAATCAAAATCTTTCTCATATTGGCTGCGGTGTCACTGAGGTGCTGCGTTTGTAAGTCTGCTATGATAAAGCGTCTGCATTAGGCTAATAAACATATTGACGTTGTTCTAAAGTCATAGGCCGCCACAAACAAACTCAACACATTTTATGTTGATTCATCTATTAGTGCACATGATCCTTTCCGTTGACTTGTTGTAAATGCAAGGTAAGTTTGTTCTGTACACACATACTTGATCTGAAGTAACGTTAGGCTGCTGTAGAGATCCACATGCTGCTCTTTTATTCTATAGCACCACTACAACCAACATCGTGCTTTAAATTGGTTTTATTTTAGTTTAGTTGTTGTTGCTCTTGTGTAATAGATGAACAACAGCTAATTTGTATTTGAATAATATATTTTTAGAGGCTATTTTGCGGATGTTCCACCATTTTCCCCCAGCACGCAGGCAAGCGATTGTCTTACTGCACACACCAATCAAATTCCGTTGCAAAACATTCATTCCCTCGCTCTAATTGTATTAATGATGTCATCGACTAGTAGACATCGACACCACTTTTATCACATAATAGGCTACTTGAAAAATATCTGACATCGTTCAACCCCTAGTTAGCACACAGTTCTGGGGTCATTTTAACTACCATTGTAATTGTTCCTACTTTTACATTTGTTCCTACTCCTCATTGGTGCCCAAGAATTGTTTGGTCACAATATTGTTCCAATTATTTTTCTGTGTTCATCAGGTATGGTCACACTTTGTGTACAGCAAGCGCCAGCCTTTCAATCTCTCGTAAAGCCAACACAGAAGTGACTTTAGCGGACAGTCGAATGAATTGCAGTTTGAGACTGGCTCCTAAACAATTTAGAATCTCATTGAGACTCATGTTAAAATGGGCAACTTTACAGGCAGAAACAAGATGTTTACAGCCTGGTACAAAAATGATTTCGGTCCATATTACAAACTGTGAGAAGGGTGATTTTTAAGATTCTGCAAATTAGGCAAGTGGTTTCAGCAAACCAGGCGCCTCAGCTTCAACAACATCCTGCCACTTTAAGCTTCAAAACAGCTCCTCAGAAACCTACGGCTGACGTCACGGACATTACGTCCATAATTTATACAGATTATGGTTTACAGTAAGCTTTATACCCTGTAAATTGATGAAAATGTAACCTGATGCACTTACTGCCTCTTTAATGAAAGACATAACACGTCCAGCATTCACTGGTCAAAACATGCGTGATTTGGGTAATGTGTCTGACCATACAGGTATATTAAGGCTTTGAACCAAGTTTGACAGTTTAATGTTTAATTATTTAAAAGTATAGTGTTTCCATTTCATGAAGCATTCTTTGATGCATAAGGTGTCTCCCCAACAGCGTTAATAAACTGTAAATGCAATGCAGGGGTGATATGACTCGATTTTGTGTTTTTCCTGTATCTTTGGTGTGTTACAAGCTGTGTAAAGTCTCAAACCAAAAGACTTGTTCTATTTGAAAGCGGAGACTCATTCAGACTTTCCAAAAACGCCTCTTTTAACACTTCCACAAATCTACATCAGGGTGTGGGAAGCGTGGCCTAACACTGCCCTAATGTATACACAAAGAAGGCACAACTATTTTTGCTGTAGTGTTGTTTGTTGCAGCCACCATGTTGTGGACATGCTGTGTGTTTCATTGCCAAAGCAAAAATACTTTGCTGTCAATTGCGAAATGAATCGCACCCTTTTAGTGTGATTAAATTCGATTACTCGCACACTTATTTTGAAATTAAACATACACTATCTAACTGTCTAACAGGTAGTAAATGTACATAAATAAATACATTTTCAAACACTTAACAGTCTTAACTGTCAAATACATGAAATACAGAAGAATCCTCATTAAAGCTACAAAATCACATTGATTTCTTATTTTCTTTTGTTCTTTGATCAAAAATTTGTGACAGGAGTCACAGCAGCAGATTTAAGAACGCAGCCCCTTTATGAGCTGCCGCTCCAAGCAGGTCTAATGTGAATCCTATTTCACTACTCTTTGAATTATTTTAAGACTTCACTTAATTCGTTGAAGACTGTGCTTGCCAAAATACTAGACAAAATGTGCATTCTGGCATAATCGTGTGTGTTTTTGCTCATTCAAGCGCGAAAGAGAAGTTAATACTGGTGCGCTTTCTGACAGATTCTAACGCAGCCTTTTGCCCATGTGTACACCAGACGGGAAAGCTGTCACGTAGCACCGTGTTCCACAGCCAGAATCTGTCGATCTATACCGAATAAGAGCGTGATTATATAATGTAACGCTAGACAATGATAACAGGAAAAACAGATGTTGCATTAATATTTTGAACCCGTTAATATGAAAAAATGTATGGCATGCGTTAACGGGTTACGTTGACAGCCATTATTTATTTACAACACTGTGCACAAAGGCTGTTCCTAAAAATGGGGCAAATACAAATTTGCAAGAACAGTCTGTCGCATCTTACTCACAGCCTGTAGATTTTCAAAACGTATTAAATAATTTGGGCCGAAACATTTCCACCATTTCAGCCAATTGCAGTGCACTGGGTAGCTGGCCAATCAGAGCACACTGTGCTTTCTAGAATGATGAGCTTTGTAAGGAGCAGTGTGGCATTATCCCCTGGCTTCTGCCGTTGCTGAACAACCATGAACCAAGGTATTAACAAAGGATATATGGATTATACTTTATGTTCTGAAAATACTTTGCAATTACTCTGCTGTAATCATGTGTCCATCTTAGCTGAGCTTTTCTATATTGGTCCACAAAAGGTGAAGCTGATTGGTTCTTACTTGTTATTGCAGCATTCTGAAAAGAATACATTTAAAATACACAATTTGTGTGCGCAAAAGACGCAAAATGTGAAATGGCGCCTAAAAATCGAGGCGTTTCAGAAAGGCAAGTCAGAGAGGAGCAACAGTGATTTACATATGTGAAACATTATGTGCTTTTTTTAACTACAAACGCACTGTATTACAATATCCAAATATACGCAATAATGTTTGTATTAGCTATGTGATATGACCCCTTTAAGAACTTACCTTTCAGCAGTGAAGACTGATTCTTGCAGCTTGGTTTCACTCTTTAAAGAAAATAAATAATATTACACGCTGACGAGCAGATGTTTGCACAACAGGTATGGGTTTATTCTATTGATGTTAAACACTGTATTAAGGATTCACCTGTTTTTGTGGATCTATACGTCTGTGGTTGTTATCGACAGGTGGAGGTAAAGGATCTTGCTGAAGTGTTCGTGACACAGTGTTTTTCTCTACCAGTGTCATGAGCTCCATCTGTCTGTGTTTCCTGTTCTGCTGTCTGTGACGCTGGAGAATCTCAGGGTATCGCTTTGACGCCGGGACGAAAGCTTTACAAGGCCTCTGCGTGTTCCATTCAGGCTTTTTCGTGGGCTGCTGTTTTCCGTTCCTGCTGGTCCGTGTGTAAGGCTCATAAGGGTCGGCTTCGGCCTCTGTGGGCAAAGTGCTATAACTTCTCTCTGGCAGCTTCTCAGCGCGTTTTTTGGCATTCTTAGAGGTCAGTGTGTTTGAAGAATCCATGCATGCTACTGCGGTGTTGGGAGACTCTTTTCCTGGGTCACAAACTGCCTTCGTCTCGAGCAGATGGCTCACCTCTGCAAACGGTCCAAGCTAAAGATTATTTTCCCAAATTGTCAATCAAAAAGGATTGTATATCCCACCATGATATTTCTTTCAATTCTTATTTACTCACCCTCATATTGTAATAATTCTATTGGGGATTGATCCCCAACATGTGCCATAACCAAACTATGGAAGTGTGTACATGTGTTTTGCAATTGTTTTGATATCCTAGAGCAATGAAGGTTAATCGAGTACAAAGTCTTTTTTGACCATTTTTACGAAGGAAGCCATAATCTCAGAGTCCAATGTGTGTTGCTTTATGTCCTTACTAGAATTCAGTATTTTGAAGTAACTGGATTTTTTTTGAGAGTATTTTAAACTTAATATAGATCCGGAAAAAAAGTACTTAATAAACAAGTATTCCTTATTTTGTTGCTACATTTTGTTACCTGTCTGAACAGCGGTATCCCTTCTTTGAGATGGTGCTGTAGAAGTTTCCACTCTCTGGATTTTAACAGATGATATTAAACTTGTCGATGTATTAGGTGAATCTTGACCACTGAAGGCTTTAAAGACAATACTTTTGTGAGCTATGACAGAAATTAAGCATACAAAAAGGTTTAAAAAGAACTCATTTCCACCATACCCTGAGATAAAGAGTCTCCTTCCAGGCTGTGCAGTAGTCTGGACACATTGTGGCCTTTTTTTGACAAGTCTTTGATTCTCTGGAGGTGTTTGTCTTTAGACGCTTCCTCTTGAGCTCTCTGAATACTCAGATACAGCTCCTCAGTTTTACGTAACTGCAACTCCTGCGATCAAAAGACGTGCAAATACAGTAAGAAATCTGAAAGTAGCACGCTAAGTAGAGATAAGAACAGATCTTAATATAGGTTTTGCTATTTACCTTCGAGGCCTATCATAGAAACTATGACTACCAATTCCGGACTAAAATTAAGTCTATTATTATATTTTTTTCCAGGGGTCAACTGCATATACAGTAGCTTGTTTACATTCTGCACCTGGTTCATGCATTTGTGTTTTTACCTCTTTGTGTCTCTGTCGTTCTGTGTCCTTTAGAAACTGCTGCTGGAGCCGCTCTCTCTCTATATCTACTCTCCTCTCCTCCTCTTCTTCATGTGCCCGTCGAGTGGCCTCTTCTTTCTCTCTTTGACATCTGCGTTCTACTACCTGAGCCTCAATTGCTCGCTGTACATCACAAATGAACACTTTTAAATATCTGCTGTATGGTAAAGTATGTAGAGCAGTGACTTCAGGTGGTTACCCTTGAGTTTGAATCCTACCTGGTGCTCAAGCTCTTTGAGTCTCCGGTGTTCACGTTCTTCAATCTGAGCAGGATCCAGCAAGGCTGTCATGGTGCGAAGATGGCTAAAATAATAGGATCAATTTCATTTTAAGAAACATAACCTTGAAACATTCTAGACACTGGAATCTGCATCACCTGCATGAGTAAAATGTTCGGCCAGCCTCATGTTGTTTCAAACCTAAGTTTCAAAACGGTCTTCTGGAACAAATGTTTTAAGTAAGAGAAAACATCAGTTTGTTCTAGTTTTTACTTTCGCTCCTTTTCCACGAACACGGAAAGCTTCTGGTCTGGTTGTCTAGCTGTGCTGAATCATGCTAATAGAATGTGTGCAGAGACGCTACAGCTCAGTCTCTTGTGTTACCAAGGCAGAGCGGTTGTGTTTACATTCGAAAGATTTCCGTTATCAGCCCTGTGGTGAAAAATGAAACATTCATGTGTCTTGCATGGATTAGCACGGAGTGGAACAATTAAGCAACGAGAAGGATTGGGCGTGATGGTGGAACAGCACTCTTAGTTAGTATTTGAACAGTTTGTGTAGTAATATAGAAATTTATATCATCGCTCTTATATTAAGTCAGTGGAAAATGTGGGTTGGTTCCAGGGTCGGGGGGGCAATTTTATACTCTGGTTGGGTATATGTATAATCAAAGTTCAATGCATGCATACTTTTTACATTTTTCTGTGATTAAATGATCAGATCCCTATTTAATATATAATGCAAATAAGCATTTAATAATATTTCATTTTTAATTTATTCTATTTAAATTGTCAGCTGGATATTTTTGGAGCGATTTTGATTATTAAATTGTTATTGTACTCAAGAAACAATAGCAGTCTATACCTTTCTTTACATCGATTAATCTTTTCGTCCTTTAAGATGTGCGTGATGTCATCGAGAAAGGCAGTACTAGTGACTTCCAAAAACATGAGTTTAAACGAACAGTGGCTCTTGATGCAGAGTATTTTTACTGGCTGTCACATACTCATCGGGTTGCAAAGCACATCTTTTGTCATTTTTTACCAGCATTTATCTTATATTACTCTGTTTTGGTATTTGTGTGAGGAAACCAATAGCTGCACAAATCTTCAATGCATTATTCCACATAGTAAAACAAATATCACTGTTTCTCTTTCGTTTTGCCATGTTTGAAAGCTGTGCAAGGAAGAGCATCTGTTCTTCTTTTGGCTGTGAAAGAACCTAGGGACGAATCTGAAAATTTTAAACATGCAAGTCTTGCTGTTGGGACGTGTATTGTAGATGCAATTTTAGTTGTCTTATACTATGACAAACTATACAGGACGAAGCGATACCTAAAGGCCCCTGAAGGCCCACCTAAAGCGATACCTAAAGACACCTAAAGGCCCATGTCTTTTACAAGCTACTGCGATACCCTACGACATGCAGTCGTATAGTTCTAAAATCGTGCAAAAATGTGGGCTGAAATTGCAAACTAGCAGTACGTTTGTGACATAAAAAAAATTGTAAACTACTGTTTTACTACAGTGAAAGAAAAATAAGGTAAACGTGTAAAAAATAAGGTGGGAAAAATAAGGAGTTCTCATCTAACCAACCTGTTTCTCTGTTGATTTCCCTGAACAGTATCAACACTGGCTCTGCCCAGACTCTCCCCTCCAAACAGGCTTCTGCCCTCCCAAGCTGTAGACAGCCCTCCAGAGACCGACTGGTGGGAAAGACAGCTGGTGATGTCAGTTTCCCTGACCTCAGACGCCATTGCTGCGCCCCGATGAAGAGAATCAAAATGAACTGCCCACCGCTCCATATCCTCAGGCTGTAGAAACAGACGATTTCATCGGATATAAGATATAAAGCACACTCTGCATGTACATATGCATTATGATGGGTGATATATTGAGTAGATATCAAAGCCTGAAGCGACAGGATCCTATCACGCTTACCAAGACTTTCGATTAGTACTTTGCTTTTTTGTTTATATTGATGTGTTTAGATTATTATTCTCATTAGAATTTTATTTTTATGTCTACTTCTAACCTGTATTTGTATAAAACATTTGTTTAATGTTTCTGTGCTTAGGCCATTGTAAAAACTATTTTATCATGTAAATTAAGCTTTTAAAATCTGTTTGTTAGAAATAACTTGGCAGGCCACTTAATATGTTGGGACATGTCAGCAAACTGCTTGGTCCTCGCCTACAGTAACATGAAAAACCATTTGAGAGGCAAGCAATTTACATGGCTGTTGATTTCTTTCTCGCGTTGTCGGCGTAGTTTTGCCTCCTCTCTCTGCTGATCCAGTTCCTCTAACCACTGTCTCTGTTGCTCTGCTCTTTGAGCACTAACGGCATTCTCCATAGGGGCAGCTTCCTGAACAAGCATCACATAGATTTGAGTTATTTTGTAAGTTTGTTGATACATGAAGATCAGAACAGTAAACTGATGTGTTTACTGAGACAGGGTTTCATGCATTGAGTAGAGTGTTTTAAAACATCACCCCCAGAATGAAGGCTGAACGGATGGCAGCAGGCAGCTGCTTATGTGTATGGATTTGAGCTTTGGGGTTTGAACTTTCTATTTCAGCAGGTGTGTGTGCGGTCCCCCACTCGTGCATCTGTAACAGGACAAACAGGAATATCTCAGTTGTTTTCAAAATCATTTATGCCCTAGGTTAGATAATATGATCAAGGAAGGCTGTGAAAATAGATCTGCATCGTGAAGCCGTTGGATCTTTTCTTGAAAAATCGAACCTTTCGTTGCATAATAAGAATTTTAAAAAGGGGTTGTCATTATGAAATGCATTTTATTTTCTCACACATTCACATCACATTTATTTAATTATGACATCCCCCCATTTAAAAAACTGACGGAATTATAAATGGAATGTATATTAATATACAGAAGAATACCTAAGTAGATCATGTTTGTACTAGTGTCAAACAATGACTCCACAAAAGGGGAATTTAGAGCATTGCCAATTCATACATGGATAGTATTTAACTTACTGTGTTTTTAAACCTTCCTTCACATGACTTATCATTTGACTTCACGTTAGCTCTCTGTTTCATCTTTAAAGCCATTTGCTCATCTGTAAAGCAACAGTAAAAAAAAACGTTTATCACCACAGCCTTTCATTTCATCTTATGTCATAAAACCTTTGGTCTTGTCAAGAGCTTTGACAACACCCTCATTATAATTTAATGTCTTGTTAGGCTCCACACAACTGTACCGAGCTCTCTCCTCCATTCAGTTCTTTGGGCCTCCAGTGCATCCCTCTCTCTTTCTCGCTCTCCGAATGTACTGAACAGCCCGGACTGCTGCTCATGTGAGAGACACCTAAAAACACAGAGACATGTGCCTGTCACAGTTCAGTCCGCAAATGAAATTTGAAGTGAATGAAGTGCTATTAAAGTTTCTAAGAAATGACTGGTGTTTTGTGCCCCTTAAATTAATATCTATGAATGGATATGCATCTAACTTTTTGATGAACAATTTTTTACTATTTATCAGTTCTATACTGGCTATCACACTTATTTACCAGTTGAAATGAGTCTCTAACCCAAACTCTATAGGGCCTCCAAGAGTCCAACTATTCACACACATTTTTGCCCATAACTTTTGATATATTCCTATTCTTTCCACTGAATCCTTGGCTCATGCCGGATCAAATGTAAAACCTACTTTTTCGAACTCCTCGTAGAAGGTTTGTACAATTTGGAGACATTGCTGACAGAAAGCAGTGGTCAAGAGATAGAACCTAATTTATTAAAATATTTAAAACATATGATAATGTCTTAATATCATTTGATTAACATTAGTATATTTGTTGACTTAAGCCAAGTACTTTGTTATGAAACCATACTACCTGTCTGTAATGTTAAATTGTATACAAAACATACTTTTTCGAACTCATTTCGAACTGAGATGCATCTGTAGATAGTACTGAAAAAAGTTATTTTTGATTGATCAAATGGTTCTTGTATACAATGTAACGAATTCTAAGGCGAGCGCGCCAAAGGGTCATGTGGTTGTATCATTGCAATACTTTTGTTTATTGACACGAAACTTGGTGGTTCTCTTTAATGGCACATCTTGTCAGCCATCTACCGGACATCCAGCACCACCTGCTGCTCTTCATGCTGCGCGTCTTTCACGAGTTCACCTTAGCAAATAATTAAAAGGGGGGCGGCGTAGTTACGTTGAGAATTTAGTATGCGTATTTGGCATGCTGTCCGGGGAGAGGGCTCCGGGGTCGGCATTCTCTCCCGACCCCGGAGCACTCCCCCTTGGTCAGGGGCGAGGGCTCTGATCTCTGTGTTTGCCCGTGCCCCGAGCGCTTCCCCCCCCTTTTTGGGTAGAAAAGAGTTTTAATGGTGAGTCGGGGTGGAGGTGGGATGCTGCGAAAATCTATGATTGGAGGAGGTAAGGCGGTTTCACAATTTATAGAGCTCGCTCTGGTTTGGTAGGATAGGTGGTGTGATTGCTAATGCCGGGCAGCTGCGTGATTTCTAATGCCGTGCAGCCGGGCGGCTGCGTGATCGCTAGTGCCGTGCAGCTACGTAATTATTTGCACGTGCTCCTCCCGAACTTTGTTAATAAAACATCATTTGGCGGGAAAGAGGCAGTGCGCACGGAGCGGAAACGCTTAAAATTAAGCGAGTTTGGCGCTAGATAAAAATATTAGAGGATATAGCGGCAAAAGATCAATAACATAAATGTTCATGAGAGCACATGTGATGTGCTTCTCCTTTGGGTAGATGCATGGCTCAATTTAAACAACCGAAATAGCCTAATAAACCATTGAACACATTTGACAATGTCTCGCGGACCGGACGGAATGAAGTAAAGGTCCAGATCCGGCCCGCTGTCCACCTATTGAGGATGGCTGCTCTAGAGGGGATAAAAAGTGAAAGCCTTAGTTTGCCTGAAAACAAAAAAGTTTGTCATAATTTACCCAAACCTGTATAGCTTTCTTCTGCAAAACATGAAAAAAACATGCAAAATGCAAATACCTTGTCCGATCTTATTACAAACAATTGTCACAAACCTCAAGTACTTTTTTCTAATGTTAACTTGGTTTTAAATCCCACTGTGTATCCTATTTCAGAACCCTCTACTTCTCTTTGCAAAAACTTTGGAATTTTTTTTTGTTGAGAAGATTACTACATTACGCTCATAGCTGTCTAATTCACTTGATGTTTTGCATGATGTTCCATTATGCTCTGCATCCTCGTCTGAATTTGAGCGTGTTGATCTGATCTCATGTAAGGATATTATAGGCCATCTAAGACCAGCTACGTGCCCTCAGGACATTATTCCACCTCGTTTCCCTAGAAAAATAATAGACACAGTTGGTCCTTGTCTGTTATTAATAAAAACCTGTCCACTGGTTCCGTCCCAAACAGTCTCATATGTGCTGTAGTGACGCCATATGTCAAAAACTAATCTGGATCCCTCTTCTCTTTCCAATTTTCGTCCTATTTTTAATCTACCATTTATTTGTAAGATTCTTGAGAAAGCTGACCCAATTACAATCTTATTTGGCTGCTAACTCTATTCATGAGGTGTTTCAATCTGATTTTATAGCATTTTTTATTGAAACAGGGAAATTGATGGACCTATTTTTTTTAGATTTGAGTGGTGCCTTCGATTTGGTAGACCATAATGTACTGTTGGCACGTTTGGAGTCATCTGTTGGCCTTTGTGGCACAGTCTTACCACGGTTCTGCTTCTATCTGTTTAACAGATGTTTTAGTGTTCGTATTGGACATGACACCTGGAGTTCCACAGGGATCTATCCTTGGACCGGTATTGTTTACCCTGTACATGCTACCTTTGGCGTCCATTTTTAAGAAATATAATGTAATTTTTTATATATACGCTGATGATAGTCAGGTCTATTTTCCTGTAAAACATAATGATATAAATGGCATTAAACCACTGCTTGCCTGTTTAGAAGAACATAAGCTTTGGCTCTCTAGTAACTTTCTAAGTTCAAATAAAATAAAACGGAATTAACTGTATTTGGGACGAAATAAAACTGTGAGTTAGATGTTGATTGTGGCCCTTTGGCCCCGTATGAAACAAGGTGTGCTCGCAATTTGGGTGTCCTATTTGACCACAACTTAAAATTTGATAAGCAGATCAATGCGGTTGTAAAATCATGCTTTTTTTCCCATCTCCGTCAGCTGGCTTAAGTGAAACCTTTTTTTAATCACAGAGTAATTTTCAAACGGTGATACATGCCTTTGTAACAACCCACTCAGATTATTGTAACTCACTCCATTATGGGGTTTCTCAGTCCTCCCTCTACCATCTACAGCTAGTGCAAAGTGCAGCTGCTAGATTGCTCTCTGGGTCCCATAAATATGAGCCAGTCATGGCAATTTTTTTCGGCACTGCACTGGCTGCCCATCAACCATAGAATCGATTTGAAAATTGTGTTAATTGTGTACAAAGCACTTAATAATTTGGCCCCTCAGTACCTGACATAACTCCACTGTCCCTAAACCCCCTCTAGAACATTAAGATCCATTTACATTTTAATTTAGGCATTTGGCAGACTCATTTACAATTAGGCATTTTATCCAAAGTGACTTACATTGCTTTATCCTATACATTTTACATAGGTATTTGCTATCCCCTGGGATCGAACCCACAACCTTGCATTGTTAACGCAATGCTCTTACCACTGAGCTACAGGAAAGCTCAAGTGACCTTAGTTCACTCAGCGTGCCTAGATCCAGACTTAGCGAGGTGATCGATCCTTTGCAACAATCGGTCCGAAACACTGGAATAGTCTTCCTATACATAATAGACTAGCCCCTCCATTTCAGTTTTAAAGTCTTTCTTAAAGACATATCCGTTTTCATTAGCTTTTAAGACTCCCTTATCATTGGCAAATCTTGTTGCTACTGTGGTTTCATAATTTTCCTTACACTTTCCTTTCCTGCCTTTCCTTAATTTTAGTCTGTAGTGTAGAGCACTTTGGTCAATCTCGATAGTTTTTAAATATGCTTTACAAATAAATATTCTATAATATATTGTAATGTATCCTTCCAGCTTTTTGCAGTAGTTTAGGAATAGATTTTACTGTTGCAATATTTGAATAACCTGTCAACAACACAAAGTTCTTGAAATGGCTTATGGAGTCTGATGCTCTATCCATTTCACATGCAAAACCTATTTTTTCAATTATTGCATTTCTCACTGGTGCACCATCTTCTCAGAAACAGAAAGGCGAATATCTTACTCTATGTTTTTCTTTACTTCTGCCACTCTCTGCATAGGACTACTGCCATTTAGAGGGAACTCTTCAGCCGTTGTAGATGTATGGCAGTTTTCTTCTAAGCAGGTCACTGGTTCTGAGAAAAATATTGCTCTTGAGAATTTTATAAATAAGGTGGTTAAATTATACATTGAAACCTCATGCCTTACTACTGAATGAGCTCACCTGTATGGGTTTCTGGCTCATTTGTCCTGTTGATGGTGCTCAGTATCTGTTGAAATTGCTCCTGTGTTAAACAGACTAAACTTTCATTCTTCTTTGTGACCGTATGGAAATCATTTTCTTTTTTATCTGAGAGCACTCCGTTAGCCCTGCTGGAGCTGGTTTCTGTGAAGCTCTTATTTTTGGTCTTTCTGGGTTCATGTGTGATGTTCTGTCGTACATAACTGGTAGTTGGTTTGTCTTTGCACTTTATTTCCTGTTCAGGCTTTTCTGGTTGAGTGAGACCTTGTTTTGAGTTGATGATTCTTAAAGATTTTTTCTTTGGTGGGACCTATAATTAACAAAAGTAATGTTAGCAATTTACAATCACATAAAAGTAACACAAATTGGAAGTACTCTCCAGACGGTTAAAGAATAGTGTTCAAGTTTTATGCAAGTTTAGGTTAAAGGCCTTGGTTTGAATCCCAAAAATACATAAGAGACAAAAATGTAGCCTGAATCCACTCTACATCACTTTGTATAAAAATATGTGTCATATGCATAAAAGAAAATGTGAGCACTTATGCATAATGTGAAGCACAGCTACCACTAACCTAGTAAACAATGCAAATCAAAGCTTGAAATGAAACAACATCTTGTATTTGGCTGGCTTTTGTGGAACAAGTAACTTGGTATTAGCACCTATTGTATTGTATTGCTCCTCTATGAGATATCGCTGTATTACTCACTGAACTATCTGTAAGTCGCTTTGGATAAAAGCGTAAAATGTTAAAATGTTTGGAAAGAGTCTTAAACAGTATTACATTTTGGGCCATGGTTTCTGCACATACCCTTAAACCTTTACACACATTCTTTGTTCCGTACAGGAACTGCATATAATGCTTACCTGACAAGAGGACTTCTGAGGATTCAAGGTCTTGGATTCAGCACCTATACAACATGTGATCGCAAGTTACAATACAAAGTCAAAGAACTGTATTCAGAATACACTATGCTAGTGTAACAGAGGCCAGCAACATTTAGAAATGTGCAAGTAAACATCACTCCCGACCTCAAGAGGTGCTAGAACGACAGACGCTATAGGTCATTTTCTTTAGCCTCCTTGTTAAAGCACCTGTCTCCCATGCCACACCGATTGCCGGTTGGAGGCCCGCTCGAAGCAGGTGTGGGTAAGGCCGGTTACACTAGTATACTGTTGACTATTTGTTCTCACTATTTCAGAAGCAGCTTTATTGCAGACATCCAATACAAAAGCAGACACATAATGATTAAAAAATAAAGAAGTAAATACAAAATATAAAAATAATATAAGAGACAATTATACATGGGTATGTTTGTGAAAGGACATGTTCACTGATTTACAGTATATTTGTGAAGAGAGGAGTTGGGAGTAAGACCAGAATATATAAGCACGCAGGAATATATTTACACAAATGTACATTATTGTATAGAGGGTAGGGCTGAAACGATTAGTCGACATTGTCGACAAATTTTTTGTTGTCGAGTAGTCGTTTGAATACGTGACTTAATTTAAGGGTCTGCAATATCACAATTTGACCGCTACGGCGCTAGAGCGTAATGCAGCCTTCCCGAATGCTATCGCAGTAGAAGGACACACAGCGAGAATTATGGCGGAGTACAAACGAATGCGAACAAGTAAAGTGTGGGAAAGCTTTACCAAATTGAATGCAAAACTGCAATGCAAGCAAGGCGGAACTTGTCTTTCACAGCAGCACAACCTACATGCTCGAGCATTTATAAAGGAAACATCCCGGAGAATGAGCAGAAGAGAGGCGAGTGTTCTCTATCTAGACCTAACTCACTAATTCAGCGGTAAATCTTTTTATGATAGAATGCAATAATAACAGTAATGATAATACCAACAATAATCATATAATATAGTAATGTTATTATTTGTTTTGCAAAGTATAAAGCTTTGATCGAGTTTAAAAGTCAAGCCAGTTTTGATTATTATAACACTATTAGGTATTACATGAGAGGAAAATGATTATAAGAGAGGGATGTTAAGTGATAGGAGTCTTATATCTTGACTTTATTTTTAAAATATTTTCTTCTGTTTCTTGCTTTTTTTCATTAACTCTTTCACCGACATGATTGATAATTTATCTCGTCATTTAAAAAAAAAACGGTTCCCCGCCAAACGAGTTATAACGCCATCAGTGTTTATACTGTTGTACAGCAGGTGGCGCTGTTACACACCTTTGGGGAAAATACAGAATCCTAGAACCTAGAACGTTTATTTCTTATCGGTTTTTAATGATTGTTCTGTGTTATCTGGGCGGAATCTTTGACAAAAAAAAACTAATTATCTCAAAATGATCTTTTAATGAAAGTGATGCATTTTTTAAGAAACCTACCCACATCTAAGGAGTGATAAAAAAGATCAATCAAGATTGAAGAATACGGTTTCCTTTGTTTAAAAGCAGAGACTCAGATTTTGTTTGTCCATATAGTCTTTACAGAAAATGTAGTGTGAGCCATTAAAGTTTGGTTAAAATGTAAAAAAACGCTGGCGTAGGCTGGCAACTTTTTTTTTAAAGGCTGACGGGGAAAGAGTTAAACTGAACTGTTGTCATAGCAATGCTGCTTAATGCTTCTGTCAAGAGATTTGTTTACATTTAAAAAAAAATGGGCCTTTAATGTACCCGATTTATTTATTTGTATTTAAAAGTTTCTATAGAGTATTTGTGTGATTCGAGTTGGACAGAATCAGCAAACTAAAAGAGAGTAACCAGTTGGTTCAAGTTCATTAAAACAAATTTCAAAAGCTGAATTGATTTTATTCATTACGTAAATTGTCTATAACTCAATGTTTTAAATAGTTGCAAAAGCTGAATAATCATTAAAAATGTACTGATTAGTCATCGAAATAATAGCCGATTAATCGGTCCAATAATCGTTAGATTAGTCGACTACCAAAATAATCATTTGTTGCAGCCCTAGGGTAGTGTTGTCAAAAATATCGATATTTCGATAAATATCGATACTGAAATATCTGAACGGTACCAATATTAATTTCCTGAAGTATCGATACAGCGATCCTAGCCGAGCTGTCACTTTCACTTATCTCCAAAGGCGAGTTGACAAACACCACACATGACCGCAGTGCCTGTCACGTGTCTCGTCTCATTCGCTCTGGTTAAATAGCAAGAGTGAAGTGAATATAAATATGGCGTGTGCGGCACCTCCGCAACCGGCTTTGGTTGATAAAGAACACAGCAGGAGTGCTATCTGGAAATATTTTGGATATGAAGCAAATGAACATGGAAAGCCGAAGGCCACAAACAAGCCGATATGCAAGAGTTGCTACAGAGCAGTGCTAACAAAAGGCGCTAACACCTCTAATATAGCAATATGAGTGTTGTCTCGTTTTTTCAGCGTAGTTCTTAAAGTTAATATAATCCGACTGAGGAATCTTTAACTGTGAATCTTTAAAGACTTTAACTGTGGTCAAATGTCAATTAACTTGGGCTTAATTAACTTAATTCAAAAAATGATTACTTCAATTCTGTAATTTGTCTTCATGTCTATCCAGTGAGCATTGTTTTCGCGTGTGATGCACGCAAGTTTGCGTGTGTGGATCGGTGATATTTGAATCCGGCATTAAACTATGTTCATCAAATAATGTTATGTATTGACCAGCATTTATGAACGATGAGCAATGCATTTGCTACAGTATATTTTAATCTTTGATGACAGTATGTAATAAAATACAACGGATCATGTTTGATCTGGTCCAATGAAAAAAAATATTAACAGATAGAACTTTGGATTTTAATTAGTACATGTATTAGTAAATGTTAGTTTAAATTAACTTTTAACTAAGATTAATACATGTTTTGGAAGTATTTTTCATTGATTATTCATGTTAACAAATATCTATTACCATTAACTTAAGTTCAAAGATTAGTTACAAAGTTCAGTTCATTTTAAAAGTGCGGTCAAAAAAATATATATGTTTATTAAAGTTTGGCATTCTCTTGTAGCACCAGAAAGAAGATGAGACTTGACCTGCAACAGTACATAATGCGTTACAACACGTTTTACCCTTTAATAACTCTTTATAATACATTATATATGTTCTATTTATCTTTAAATAATAATAAAAAAAATTACCACCTTAATGTTGTGGCAGTATTTTTCTCTGTGGTAGTGACAACACTACCCTAGGGTATGCGCTGATGTCATTTTCCCATGTGAACACGTCATGAACACGCCCCCTTGAGTGGCATACTTAATAGTTGCAAAGGAACCAGGTGTCCTTGGACAGTGAAATGTTGCAAAGAATTGTGTTTCCTGATTTTTATTTTGTACCAAATTTTAACGCCAGGGGAAATACACAAGGGAAAGCGGTAAGTAAACATTTTGTACTCGAGCAAAAAGTGGTTTAACAATGGAATTTTACAAGATTAACATTACTCTTCTAAATGTTTATGGGGTTGCTCTTCTAAATGTTTACGGTATTGAAAATACGTTAATCTTTTTGTTTGTATGAAATACATCTGCTTACAATGTTAAAAGAAATAAGAAAAGAAAGACACTTCATTTTAAGGTCTCTGTTTAACCACTGTACTCGGTGCCCAAACACAATGCTGAAATTCACAGAAATGAAGGAAAATTGACTGTCCAGCACCAGAACATCCAGACAAAAAAACACATGAACATTATACTGTGTGTGTATATATATGTATATATACAGTGGGTACGGAAAGTATTCAAACCTACTTAAATTTTTCACTTTTTGTTATATTGAAGCCATTTGCTAAAATCATTCAAGGTCATGTTTTTTTGTTCTCATTAATGTACACAGCACCCCCTATTGACAGAAAAATACAGAATTGTTGTCATCTTTGCAGATTTAATAAAAAAGAAAAACTGAAATATCACATGGTCCTAAGTATTCAGACCCTTTGCTGTGACACTCATATATTTAACTCAGGTGCTGACCATTTCTTCTGATCATCCTTGAGATGGTTCTACCCTTCATTTGAGTCCAGCTGTGTTTGATTATACTGATGGACTTGATGAGGAAAGCCACATACCTGTCTATATAAGACCTTACAGCTCACAGTGCATGTCAGAGCAAATGAGAATCATGAGGTCAAAGGAACTGCCTAAAGAGCTCAGAGACAGAATTATGGCAAGGCACAGATCTGGCCAAGGTTGCAAAAAAATGTCCGCTGCACTTAAGGTTCCTGAGAGCTCAGTGGCCTCCATAATCCTTAAATGGAAGCCGTTTGGGACGACCAGAACCCTTCCTAGAGCTGGCCGTCCAGCCAAACTGACCTTTCGGGGGAGAAGAGCCTTGGTGAGAGAGGTAAAGAAGAACCCAAAGATCACTGTGGCTGAGCTCCAGAGGTGCATTCGGGAGATGGGAGAAAGTTGAAGAAAGTCAACCATCACTACAGCCCTCCACCAGTCGGGGCTTTATGGCAGAGTGGCCCGACGAAAGCCTCTTATCAGTGCAAGACACATGAAATCCCGAATGGAGTTTGCTAAAAAACACCTGAAACAAATAAGATTCCCTGGTCTGATGAGACCAAGATAGAACTTTTTGGCCTTAATTCTAAGCGGTATGTGTGGCGAAAACCCGGTACTGCTCATCACCTGTCCAATACAGTCCCAACAGTGAAGCATGGTGGTTGCAGCATCATGCTGTGGGGGTGTTTTTCAGCTGCAGGGACAGGACGACTGGTTGAAATCGAAGGAAAGATGAATGCAGCCAAGTACAGGGATATCCTGGACAAAAACCTTCTCCAGAGTGCTCAGGACCTCAGACTGGGCCGACGGTTTACCTTCCAACAAGACAATGACCCTAAGCACACAGCTAAAATAACGAAGGAGTGACTTCACAACAATTCTGTGACTGTTCTTGAATGGCCCATCTAGATCCCTGACTTAAATCCTATTGAGCATCTCTGGAGAGACCTAAAAATGGCTGTCCACCAACGTTTACCATCCAACCTTACAGAACTGGAGAGGATCTGCAAGGAGGAGTGGCAGAGGATCCCCAAATCCAGGTGTGAAAGCTTGTTGCATCTTTCCCAAAAAGACTGGCTGTATTAAATCAAAAGGATGCTTCAATAAAATACTGAGCAAAGGGTCTGAATACTTAGGACCATGTGATATTTCAGTTTTTCTTTTTTTTATTAAATCTACAAAAATGTCAACAGTTCTGAGTTTTTCTGTCAATATGGGTTGCTGTGTGTACATTGAGGAAAAAAATGAACTTAATTATTTTAGCAAATGGCTCAATATAACAAAGAGTGAAAAATTCAAGGGGGTCTGAATACTTTCCATACCCACTGTGTATATACATATACACATGTATACAATACATATTTAAATTTGTTTCACTTCTCATGGAGTTGAATTTTTTATTTTCTTTTATTAATTTCCATTGCGTTCATACATTCCTCTGATGTGTTTGTAATTGTGTACTGGAAGCCCCTGTCACCAAGAAAAATTCCTTGTGTGTGTGTGTAAACATACGTGGCTATAAAGCTCTTTCTGATTTGGTATGGAACATGAACAGGTCTTAGTAAACTTAATGAGTAATACATTTTAAACGTAGGCTAACATACACACACCTAACTTTGGCCCCTATAGCGTATCGAGTAGAGCATTGGCTTAGCAGTGCAAATGTTGTGGGTTCAAATCCCAGGAAACGCAACCACTAATACTTTAAGTATACCAAGTATAATTTAAAAGTCTCTTTGGATAAAAGTCTGCAAAATGCAAATTGTAGCACATTTGTAAATGTGTAATATTCGTACTGCTTCTTACACTGCACCAATACTCTTAATTTTTACATCAGTATCTTCGAATTGGGTCATATTAGCTCATAATAAAAATTTATATTGCTGTTATACATGAAAATGTAATAATAAATTAGGTCATGATTATGCTCTTACCATATTTAGCCAACACAAGCCTGGCCTTCCCATTTTCCAGCTCAAATAACAGACCATCACTGCAAAACAAACCAATGCGTATGGGTGTGAGAACTAAGTACTAAGTGTTACCATGTTAGTACCATGCATTCTTGTAGTATCATTAAAATGCCATTGTAAATGTGTGAGCATATTACAACCCGAGACCTGCAGTATGGTACCAACACAGTACTTTCTGTAAGGCAATCCAACAGCTCAGGTTAAATTCACAAGAGTTTACAACCAGATCACAACTTCCCCACAATGTTTTGTTTAAATATCACATGATTAAATAAATGTTACAACATCAGCCTTGACAAGTGACAATGGAATGGATAACATGCTAAAACAAATATTCATACAGATTCAATTCCATGTATTAATTCGTCAGTAAATACTCACCCGAGATTCATCATTTATCCCTCCTTTCACTTAAATGTGAGCGTGTGTGTCTTTTTGTTGCTGCTCGCGACTAGTAAACGCGTCTCTGATTGGCTGTGCTGGAATCTCTTCTTCTACGGCCGCGCGGTTCTTCTGCAAACATCATAGCTTGCATTAGTGCGACTGCAGGCCATAGGTGGAAGCGCATCTGTATTCACGCGCCACTACTGCTACATCTATTATGATTTATTTTAAAAGCGAGCTCAACGCTTATTCCCCCCCAGCAAGCAAATACAGAAAAAAAACAATTTATCTTTCAATGTGGATGTGGGCTCAAATGAATCAAAACAGTCATCAAACCTTTCTTCATCCGAACACAGATTAAATAAAATCCTGCAATTGAATTCTGCCGAATCATTGAAGCTCTAAAAATACATATTCATCATGAAGGGGTTTCATTCATGTTTATACATGCGAGTAAAAAATTACACTTTTACCTTATTTAGTCAAACTGGGTAACATTGGAATTTAAACAAACAGATAAGTATTCTAATACATTTGTTATATTTTGTCATAATTGCATCTCTTTAATTCTGTCACTGTAATTTACTATATGTGCTCCTTCGCAACACTGCAAAAAAGCGAGAAGAGGTTGCCTACAGATATATCTTTGATGTGAATAATTTCCAAAACAACATGAGCTGGGTTTAATCCAGCTTGATTATGAAAGATCCCAAATATTTAAAAACTCTGCGCTATGCAGGTGTCTTTAAGGTGCAGGTTGTGAATGTATGTAGGCCAATTTATATAAGCGTGCATGTGTACAAAATACACAGAACAAACAAACAGTTCCATAAATACACAAAACCAAAAACACAAAAAGATTAGGTCCATTACTAAATGGTCTTATAAGTAAAGCATTTTGTGTTGAATTGGAGAATAAATATACTAGTAGAGGGCAGTAGAGGGCAGTAGAAGATGCTCAACTATCAATTTGGTTGTTTTGTTATTTCTGTATCTCCGACAGACTCATGTCTGCATGTACAGCGTCTTTAGACAGAAAACAGCATTAACTCGCAGATTATCGAACTAACCAGTCGTGTGTTTTAGTGTTTATAAACGATGTTTGACACGTATTTGATATGGCTGATATAATTATAGGCTAATAGGCTAATAATGTAAAGCAGAGTTGTTGAAGGGTTTTAAAAGTGTTAGGAGAATAGCAATTGTTAAAGTTAAAATGACGTAAAACAGATGGACATCTCATTATTTTATTAGTTATTGAAGATTATTCCGTTTTCTTTGAATTACCCTCCAGATCTGAAAATTACGGACATGAGGGTAATCTGACAAGCCAATAATAACCGCTATATCATCGGATACATTCAACGTTTAGCTTACAGATGGATAAATCGGAGAATGTGTCCACAATATTTTTCTTCTTAATGTGTTAACAATATATTTCATGTCATTGTAAACAGGTTTGTACGCTGTTTTGGGTGGCTTAGCATCAGCTTTAGCATTTACAAGACTAACGTTATACGTAAAGCGGTTTTACGAGATACAATATCTGCATTAACGTTATTAATTGCATGTCATTCTTTGTTACATAGAAACACAGACTGCGGAAAGTTTAGTGAAATGTCATTAAATCTGTACAGTTGATCATATCTATAGAGATTGGTTTTTATTAGCCGGCGTGCTAACACGAAGGACATCAGGAGGATCTTACAGCGAAACAATATTTAGTTTAATTTACGTTTATTTACTCTTTTATTTATTTATACTTCAACGTATGCAACCATCGCAGGAGGAAAACAATAAGTGCTGATAAGGATCTGATTAACTCAGGTATGTGACGTTATTTATATACAATGACTTTCTGTCATCTGTTGTTTTAAACATTTAGTTACAAATATTGTTGTATCGTAATTGTTTGATTTAAAACTGATATGTGTGTACAAACTAGTTTGTAATGATGTTTGATTATGAAGATAATGTTGGTTCAAGCTCATTGACGTGATCTGATGGTGTGAATTTTGACACAGCTTCATACTGCTTCATTGAACAGATATTTACAATTGTTTGAGTGCGAGTCTTGTAACTCATTGTTTATTCTGATGATTAAGACAGCATGTATAAATCTCTATTTCATAATTTTGGGTCCATAACTGATATTGAGGTTCATGGGTACAGAACCATTGTGTCATTACATAACACTCACATTGGAGCAAACATCTGACTTCACGTGTGTGTCAGTGTCTCTTTAGAATGTGTTTTAAATTGTCTACTAGGTCCTTAATATTAAAGACGCTTAGCTTGTGTGCTGGAATTTGATGACCTCATAAATCAATCCATCCAACCACATGTACAATTTTGTATTCTCATCTTGACCAATTCTCAACCATCCATCATTGGTAATCTACCAGTTTATCAGACTATCTAGTAATCTGATATGTGTGGAGTGTAAAATAAATTCTACACCTACTTCGAGGTCATACACTGGTATAGCCATCACAAGTAACCTGAGATATTGCTATAGTACGCCTCTGAAAGCATCTGTAAGAGTTTAGATACATTTCAGGCACCTGTGCCTGGTTGTATTAAAACCCTTAAACTGTGTCTACACCAGATGTAGCCCCACAAAAGACAATATAACGCATTAGATCGCATTATTATTTAAAAATGAGTCCATACTGGATGTGGTGCTGCAACAACCCCTATATGGGGGGTTCACACCAAACGCGAAGGAAGCGATTTGCTTAAATTTGAGTAAATTACATACTAAGACAATGTAGAGAAAGAGGACAGTCTCCTTCTCATGTTTAATGGATGCGTCTTTGTCATCAATGATTTCATCACTCGTCTCATTTGCTCCGGTTATGTTGATGTTTGAAATAATGCTTGTGTGGGTAAAGTCTTTTAAACAGTTCTTGCGTCTGTGATGCACGTTCGCACTTACATGTTTATCATTGAGATGGGAACTGGGTGACCAAGTACTGTGAGCAGCCCTATGCCAGTGTTTTCTCCTAAAGGGTGTCAAAAACCAAACAGATTTGTGAACCACCACATTAATTACTGAACTCATCGTTTCCCATGATGGTCGCATCTTTAACATCTGGACACTTTTGTTCCTATGACAGTACCCATACTCTACAGACATGTCGCGACACATTTTTAACTGCCGAAGACATACAGTATGCTGTAGAGTGTACATTACAGCTTGTCTGCATCTGTAGAAGTAATATTTTCGTAGTTTTTAAAGTATGTCTTTCAGTAATGTATTGTTTTTACTCTTGGTCTAGATACTGTAACAGTATTTTTGGAAGTCTGTCTAGTAAAACCGATATCATCTTTCAACACCACATTAACTTTTGTTGCTACACTTTCTATGGCATAACAAAAAAACTTGTGTGTTGTGTTCTGCAGGTAACACTGAATAGAAACAGGTTGGCTAATATAGAGTATATTTCTTATATTTCTGGTATTGTGACCATAAACTGTTCTCGTAAAAGTATCTGCAATACTTAAACATGCACGGTGTGTGGAAAATACAACATTTTTTAACCTTTAAATTGTGTATACACATTGCATTACATCTAATACAAACGATAATATTCGTTTTAGCCGTGTCATCTGACCCCTTGAAATACCTTTGCAGTGTAGCCTATAATATCAGTTTTCACTATGTGTGCTTAATAATGTAGTAAAGTCATTTTTCCAAAGTAAAAATTTGGACTCCGTACTAGGGGTCGACCAATATGCGTTTTTCAGGGCCGATATCGCTAGCTCTTTGCCTAAAAACCATGGTTCCTACACGTTTACTATAGTAACACAATAGTAAACAGTAAGGACAGAAAGAAACAATACTCGTCAGAAAGAATGCACTCCACTTGATGCAATCGCTCTTGTACAATGAAACCGTTTATCCTCGGAGCGGTCATTTTTTTAAGCTGAATCTAAACCATCTCTCTTTGTTTAGGACTGTATTTTTTTATTTAAAACTAATGGCACTATGCCGACGTATTATCATATCGTGAGATTTTGATATCATTATATCCTTATAAACTAACAATAAACAATAGTTCTACAGCCTTTATTAATATTAATTTGTTAATTTAAGCATTTACTATTACATTATTACAATCAAATGTCGTCACTGTTAACATTATTTAATGCATAATGAACTAACATGTATTAACATGAAATAACATTAACAAGGAGTAATAAATGATGAAAACTAAATTGATCATTGTTAACTAAAAGCACCTTATTTTAAAGTGTTACCAAAACATCTTATAACAAGAAATCATAATGTCTTGTTGTGTTACTACCATTAAAGGGGTAGTTCATGGTGAGAATGAAAAAATCTGTCATGATTTAGAGACCTCTGTTCATTTTTGTACATCTTGAGAACCAATGTTGGGTGAAACTAGTTACTAAGTAATTAGTTAGTGTATTTTAGTTACTTTTCCCTTGGAAAAGTAAAGTAAGGATTACTCTTATTTCTACTGTATTTCATTACAGTTACATTTGATGTAATTAACCCCAATACTTTGTGCAATACATGCATGTGCAATAGTGTATTGACATCAAAATTCAAAGTCTAACTTTAAAATCTGTGCTTTAATGTATAATTCTCACATTTGTTATACTTTGGTCAGTTAATAATATTATTTATTAGAATGAATTAAATAATCGGTTTCATGTCTATCCTTGAATCACTTCAATAATCAAGGTTGATGTGGATATAGAAAGTAATTAGTAATGAGTAACTAAATACTTTTTGGACAGAGTAATTTGTACAGTAAACTAATTACACTATTGAATATGTAATGAGTAACTAGTAATTAATTACTTTTTCAGAGTAACTTACCCAACACTGTTCAGAACACAAATTAAGAAAGGTTTGATGGTGTCCGAGAGCTTTCTGACTCGCCATATTGACAGCAATGTACAACATACACTTAAAGCGCAAGTATTAAGACATTCTTAAAATAGTCCATGTGACTACAGTGGTTTAACGGTCTTCATTTCATGAAACGAGAAACAAACACAACTTTATTCAACAATTTCCTGACTTCTGCAGCTGTGTCCAACACCCGTCCACGGGAGCATCCGGCACAAGCTAACTTTAACATTTAACATTTTTTGTATCACTGAATCTATTTTCAAATGTAGACCTTACTTAACTTCATTCTGCTACATTATTAAATCATGAATATATATTATACTGCAATATTGCTTGAGTTTGAGTGTGATGGGGCTCTTTATAAGGATGGCTGTGAAAAGGTCAGAGGCATGTCAAGCAATTTCTGAATCTAGATCGCGTTGCCGAGATCCTTGTGTCCCGCTCCATAATTGATTACCAGGAACGCTAGGGCTGTGACACTTAGATGCCTGGACATTACTTATACCTTCCTAGGGCGACTCTGAAATTGAAAATGCTTTGATTCTGTGTTTTATGCACAGCTTTTCCATGAACTACGGCTCTTTGATCAGTAGGAAGATCTAAAATCACCATAAGATTGAAGCTGTGTCCCAAATGATATACTGTACACTATGCACTTAAACATCAAGTATATGAATTTCAGAGTATTATCATACCAATTGGAATACTAAACGGTTTTATACCTACCGGAAGTACAGTTGTGCTCAAAAGTTTACATACCCCTTGCAGAATCTGGAAGAAGCTGAAACATTTTTGAAAAACTGGATATTTGAAATGTAAGATTTAACGGTTATATTTCACAGTTGTGGCTTATTATCGCTGCAATTTTGAAACAAAACAATGCAGAACCAAGGGGCAATCTTCCGGTCTCTCTCATGAAACCAACATGGAAGTGACCAAAACTGCAACTCACCGACTGGCCGCTGGAGGCTGGCTCCAAAACAGAGCAGAATCTCATTGACCCAAATCTGTAAGTGGCCAACTTTACAGCACAAAAAAACATGTTTACAGCCTGGTACAAAATATCATTTTGGTCTATATAGGTAATTGTGCCCTTCATGACAACTATGAGGGGGATGCATTTTTTATATCTCATCCGTTTAGATTATATTAAGACTTAAAATTCTGCATTATCAAGGGCGCGGCCACTTGAGTGACAGGAGGCCATTTAGCTTTCACATGCACATTTCTTGTGTAGTTTCAGTTAATTTACCTCAAGACTAAGCTGTAAGCCACTGTAAACGTTTAAATGTAAACCTCCCAATACGTCAAGCTTGGTGGCCGTGATTTGTTTCAGCATCCAGGCACAACTTTACCCACGTCCTGCCTCTTTGCCCATTTTCGAATATCCGGGAGTGTATGTGTATTATCCATACACATACCATCAAAGTATAAGAAACGTATGTCTGAGAAGCTCAAAAACGGCATGTTAGTAGTTATTTTCAAGGGAAATAATGTTTAAATAATGTTCTTTTTTGTTTGACAAATAACCCTTTTTCCAACTATAGAAAAAGCTGCTGACAAGATTCTTTCAGACACCCATTGCACGGTCAATCCTGGAATCCTTCATTGCATTCTCTAAGATTACAATAAATACTATTATTATCTAGGATTATCAATGTGATGAACACAAAACAATCATAGCATAATAAGTAGACAGTGTGAGAAAGCATCAAAGAGTAGTTGAGTGTAGAGGTCGACCGATATGTAAGACTTAGGATGCATCCATGCGTTTTTCAGGGCCGATACTGATTATTTCCATGTGAATTGGACCGATAACTGATATTTTGAACCGATATATATGGTGTAAAACGTACATTTATATAAAAATTAAGAACACAGGCTCTGAAACATTTGAAACATTTTTAATTCTGACTGAGAAATCTTAATCATAACACTTACAGTTGAAAGAAAAAGTATGTGAACCTACACCTCCTGTGTAGATCCTTGTAAACAGTGCCTGTGGTTTCATGTTGGCGCTTTCTGGAGTGAATAGAGAGATCATTTTTCCGAGCAGAGTTGTGAAAACCCTACGGTAACAGCTTGAGAGAGTCTGTTCCTCAAGTCTTGTTTAGCTCCCTGATAATCTGCACCCTTTGATGACACCCCTGAATCATACTTTGTCCCTGGAATCCAGTCCTAGGATGACAGGGGTCTAAATTAAGATGCTCTTAGGCTCTAATCTGTCCAACCCTGCTGCCTGCAAACATCATAGTGCCCGATGAAAGAAGCTTAGTGGGGTCACTTGTCTCGTTTTGTGTCTTTAAATTCTGTATCCCTCTTTTTTATTTCTTACACTTTTTGAGAATTTTTTTCTATGTTGTGTTTGTTGTTCTTGACAACACATGCGCACTCAGATGCATGCTGACATAAATGCACATGTGGAGCTGGAAACAGACATGGATGCATCCTAAGTTAGGGATGGAGTTTTCCAGCTGAATTTAGTCTTACATTAACAGACCTGCCCACCTGTACACATTTTGCGTAGCAGGTACACATTTTGACCTCAAAGTACGCTGGTACGATTTGTCAGTCTAAACTACGCAAAAACCTGATGACACGCGATGATTGGCACGTCCTATGGCCTAACAATCAATAACAAGAGTCAGCAAATCGGCAGAACTACAAATCCTGCGTGATCCCCTTCCGCTCACACGTTCTGATGCATTGTTTTAAACGAAGAGTCAAGATGTCTTCTGAGCTCAATGGTAAACGGATTGGGTGGATGTGGAAACGTGCTAACATTATTTCTCATTTATAAGTGAGCGCTCACGAAAAGTTAGCATGATTTTACCACTTACCATAGGCGCCGATTGCGCTTGTGGATTCTCACACTGAATAACGTGCACTTATATCTGCTAGAGAGCATCAAGTTTTGGTCACATAAAAACTGTGTGCCGGCGCCGTTCTCTTTCTGTAAAGGGAATCCGACTGACAGCGGAGCCGATTGAATGCTCTGCAAAATCGAGCTCTCGATTATTGTCAATAAAATAAAACGTCATATGCAAACTTTTGAGATTACTTATTTATTCACGTTTATAATGATTAAAGTAGATTATGGCTGCTGGCAAAAAATATAAGTGCATGTGTGCAGCATAGAAAGTTACCAAGAGGTGTTTGTTTTTTACGTGTGTGTGTGCATGACTAGCAGCAAAAAATAACATCAGGTGAGGACACCTTAAAAAAAAAAACGAGCCCATGCCCCATTGCAGTCCCTTAAAATGTATCAGGAGCAATGGCCATGTCTCCGCTCATCAAAACTGCTGAATCATGTATTTTGTACATTTTACAATTATGATATTGATGTCAGCCATCAGGGAGCCTCAGGTAAAATTGTGGCTTTAGGAAGGCCTATATTTTTAATTAAACAGAATCCCTTTGTGATTCTGCCCATTTCAGGATGTTTGGATATTATTAATTATTTTCCCACCAGCATTTTTTGATAAAGTTAATTTCTGACAATCACCATAAGTAGGCTGTACACCCCATAATATTTTTTTATTAAATATATGAACATTTATTAATTGAGAAAACATTCACTTTGCTTTTTAACAAACAAAAGCAAGAGCCATATTATTCTATCTTTAATAGATACATAATACTTGTTTTGGCGTTGTAAAAGCTGTACATTTTTATGATATGTATAACAGCACCCCCCAAATGAGCAACCTATGAAACAAAGCAGTCAAGAGCAAGTGCAACTGCAAGTAAATGTGATTGATACACATCGGACGTGAGAGGCTCGGCTCTGGACTGTGCCCTGGACTCCTCAAGCTTCATAGCGATCCGGACTAGGTCCACGAAAGTCAGGGCACTCGTCCTGCGCATGTCAGCCAGAACAAAGGATTCATCTAGGCAGCCATATAAGATTGCCTTAAACGCTGCCTCGCTCAATTCTGTGCTGTGCGCAATGGACAGGAAGTCTGTGGCGACGATTCTCATGGGGCCCCCCTATGGCGGAAGCTGCACAGGAGGTTCGGTCATTCTGTCACAAAATGAGTGGAATCAGAACCCAGATGCAGGCAGCAGTCGTAAAGGGGTTATTAACAAATACCTTAATTAGACACGAAACACCAGATAAAAACCCAGGAGGGGGTAAAACAAGACACGATAGAAATTATAAGAACAGCATAAAACGAGACTAGACTGACTTGCAATGGACTGACATTTAAAATAAGCTAGACTGAACACTTACTACACTGGACAACATCATGGATGACAGGAACAGGAAAATAAATAATCCAGACAGGGAAAGGTAATCCAAACTGGAGGGTAACAGGAACACAAGCAGGTAGCACAACAAGGTAGCTAATACGCCTAGTGGCATAAGAGCCTGACAAGGCTAACAAGCACAAAGGTACAGGTAAATACAAGGCACAGAAAGACCAAGGCACGAGTAGGGGCACGAGGTACACAACACACACAATGACCGAACACAGGATAAAGAAACACGAGGACTCTTAAAGGGGTCAAAATCAACGGGGACAGGTGCAGGGTATGAACTAATTAGCAATCAGTAACGAGACGAAAGGGCGGGAAAAACAGACGAGACTCAAGAAGAGAGAATATTGACAAACGAGGCCGAAGAACCTCTCTCTCTGCAGGAAACAAGGGATCCCGTCCTGGTTCTGCCACGAGACCAAGAAATATATGACAAAATGAGGCAGAACCATGACACCCTCAAGGCACCCTGAACAAATATGATTTTCTTCTGGAAGAACAATACAGTCGTTGTTATAAAAGTACATCCATCGATCAAAGAAATATCCAAATTCACTGCACTATTAACATTATAGTCTTGCTTCTGAATCCAATGTTTATTCCAATCAGCTATTAGTTTTACTACTGCTAAAAACCTGATTTATAAACGCGACATCATCTGACAAAATCACCATACATTTACATTAATATATGAGGTCATCTACTTGTTTGTCTCATTCAGCTCACAGCCTTTACGGCTGTTGCTCTTCTCATCAATGTGTTGTTGTATTATGAGGGCTTTTTTAATTTCAATGCAAATTATATTTTTACAACTTCTATCACAGACGTGCGAAGACTAGGGCTGTATTCAAAATATCGATATTGCGATACATCGTCATGAGCACCTATCGATACGTGCATCGATACATCTGCCTCCGTATCGATTCTGCAGTACTTTTTGAAAATTAGGCAATTATTATGCAAAAATATTGTGTAACAATTATCAGTGGTATAAGGATCTGATTGGACTTTATCCTTGATGTGTACAGTTTGCCCCTCATGATTCTATATTCATGTGACCCGCGTGTGATCATAAAGAGCATGAAAGCGCATTCTCGTATCATTCACTTAAATGGTTGTTTTTAAGACAAAGTGTACGGGGGAGGCCTGGAACAATCCCACTCAAGTTCGGACTGCATCAAAACGAGCCCAATGTGAAAACTGCCTTAGTTGAAGCGTAACATTGCGTAAAGACTTAATATTTACTGAAGCCTCCTATCAGGAGTAACAGTAGGAATGAAATAGCAGACTCACTGAACTTACTGAAAAAGCTCTTGTTTCACTCGACATTCTTCCATACTTAACACGTATGATAATGCTGACATTTAGAGCCATTTACATTATAAAATAGAACATTAAATAAGAACCTTTATATTAGAACATTATGTGGGGACATTTCTTTATTAGTGGCTCTAACAAGAACCCATCCTAGCATGCCTCCGTGTGTGTATCTGCCTGTGTGTTGTGCATATAAAAATAAACCATCTTCTTTTTATTTTATGGGGGTTGGTAGTAAACTGAAATCGCCCATATAACATGTTATTCATTATGATTTTATCATGCTTTTCATTTGTTTATTAATCTTGTTTAATTTGAAATATTTCTAAAATATCTAATATGTTAATCATGATGAGGTAGTATTCTATTAAAAATATATATTTTACGGTTATTATATGATGTAAAATATGTTTAAATCAAGAACGTTTTGAAATGTACAACATTTTAACACAACTTTTTCTCACAAATTTAAAGGCAGCTATTGGACCATTTATCACATTATCCGACTACGTATTACTTTATGGAGAGCTTAAGAACTACTAGCTACGTTCTGCCTTGAGAGCGAATGGTGCAACGGAATAACGTACAACGTCAGTTACAAACTAGCCAGTAGTAACTAAGCCTCTATGTGGACTTTATATGTTCTCATTTCAGAAGGAGCTTACAAAACACCAGCACCGCTGGTGCAAGTATTTTTGTCTATCATTCATTTTACTGTTTGCTATAATCTCTTGTATCTTCATTTAGGATTAATGATATTACTAATTGTTATAATAATCAGCATGCTAAGAGCATTTCATAATTAATCATGTTTTAATTGGAAAGATTATTTGGAATCAGATCTGGTATGAATGCATGGAAAGGATACTTGATAGTACTTCTTCCTATGATAAATTAATTTCATTTGGTACATTTTCTTGTCAGTAGTTTTTTTATAATAAAATAGACCACCATGATTTTGCTTTAGCACCAGAGCTATAACACATTTTCTCAATAACCATCCCTTCCAGTGTTTCCCCTAGGTTTACAGCTTTGGGGGGGGGTTGGTTGGTTGGTTGGTTGGGGAAAATTGACGAGAAATGATTTCCTTTTCATTCTTTATGTGCTATCTATCTATCTATCTATCTATCTATGTCACATAAATTAGTTGTCTGGGAGGGTAATGCTTTGTAAAAGTTAAAAAATGTTAACATAAGATATCTCTTTAAAAAAATTAAATAAATGTATTTAAATGTTTTTAAAATTGACTTTTGCAAATAACCTTTGTTAAATTTATAGAAGTATTTGTTAATATTAATGGACCAGAGCTTAAATAGTTTTATTTTTTAAACTAACAACTAAAAAAAGATTTATAAATACTAACAAACATATTGCTCATTCATTGTTCGTTAATGTTAGTTAATACATTTATATGATAAACACATTTTAAATGGGCTTTTTTTGTGAGACGTTTTATTTTCTATGATGCATTTATTGGAGAATAATCCTGTCAGACGCAGACGTCATCACGTGCGCTGTTCTGAACGTCATCACATGGGCAGGACATTCCCATACAACACAGAGCGGCCTGCATAGCCTATTAAATATCTCTTGTCTTATTTAATCAGCAGATTTACAATGTCCTGACTAAAAACATTTTAAACACACATATGTAAATAGTAAGCGGCATGTAACTCATTAATATACATTTTACCTGTCATCCGGTGATGATTGGACTTTTGATGCTTGTCAGGGGAAGGATGTGCAACACTTAGACTTGGAGCAGAAGAGCTACTCCGGCTGCTACTCGCAGAAGAGTGAGTGTTGCCATCTTCAGTTCCAAGTGAGCGTTTAAAAAAGGGAAATATTTTCATCTGGTTTTCATCTGAATGACGCGAAATATTTCCCGCCGCGCTCTCTCTGTCCGCTAGTGTTCATTTGTGTGTGAGTGTGCGCGCGTGCGCACTCATTGGGATAATTGTAAAGGCGCAAACATAGACAGAAAAGACATGCCATCGTGGAAATAAGATAAATAACATATTACTTAAGGGTTATTTAGTTTGTTTAAAAAAATAACAAATTTTAATCTGGCGCTATAAAGAAAATCTAATCAAATTTACTTGACGTTCAAGGGTGGCGGGCGAGCCGTTAGGAGGGCGGGGCGCCCCCCTTATATAATGGTAGGGGAAACACTGCCTTCTCTGTCGAAAATCTCCGGATATCTACAAGATGAATGAACATTAAACAATAACATGTGTTTATCTTTAATGAATAACACATAAAGCAACACTTAATTAAGAAAATAACTCTCAAAATTCAGTCTTACGCAAAGAATGCTGGGAAACATTTATTTTCTTTTTAGTCGTATTATAGTTATATGTTAACACAACAAAAATCATTAATGAAGTCTGAACATGAATGGATTAAAGGTACCACGAATTAAAACCACAATTTTAACCTGAGATTTTGTTATTTAAGACGGAATTGTATTCAAGCGAACATCCTGTAAGTGTCAGAAGAGAATTCGCCCTTGTAACTGTCTTGGAATGCACCTATCTATGACTTCATTGATAGGTTGAACACCAAATCCACAGAAAAATATCAATCACTACTTCTCTAGCCCCGCCCACTGGTTAGCGCATGACAATTTTGAAGTTACACAAGTTGAGCGGAACCAGATAGAGCGTACAAACAATAAACTTGCTGTTATAGATCGCAAAATATTGTGCAGTCAGTGCCTGGTTGTGGAAGAACACACTCGCTGCATAACCTTCCTTCGTGTTCCGACATTTGTAATTTGTGGTTGAAGTTTATTTTGAAAGACGTAAATAACATTGAGCTGCAATCAAGAGTTTGCGAAAGTCTTACACATTGCTGTGGAGGAATTTTGGCCAAATCTTTTCACACCACTGTATATGTGGCCTTAGCCCATGGACCGTTGGCTAAATGTCTGATTCATAAGGCACACATTTCTGGAAACACTTCAGCACGTTCATAGTCATCATCTTATTGGTTGAACTTCACAGGATTTCAAGGAGACGTGCGTATCATCACAATCGAATTCTTAAAGTATGGGAGGTTCATGAATCATTGCATGAACTTATATTCATTGTTGTTTCTGTTCAATTTTGACACGTTCGTGAATGTACACCGGTCTGTTACTGCGGGGACATTTTCACGCCTCTAAACTAGGGGTCAACCGATTATCGAATTGGCAAATTATCAACGTTGATAATTTGATTATTGACATAGGCCATTTTAAAAGCAGATTTATCGATAAAGCACTTTAATTTTCAAATCCGCTGTTTGGCTCTAAAATGCAGACAAGGATTTAGTGTGAGCCGTCGGAACACGGCACTCTAGTCTGTTGCCTAGAGTAATGCCCGTCCACCACCCATCTGATTTGTTCGGAGTCACAAGTCCAACCAATCAACTGGGGAGGCTGAAGGCACTGGAAGAATTGGACATTTGCTAATTCGAGAAGCACAGTCGGTTGTCTTCAGTGAGTGTCTTCAGTTCTGTGTAATAAGTGTTTTTCCTTTATGTCTTAACGCGCAGCCACATCTTTTTTTATTACTGCGGAGAAAGATTTTGGTCATACAAATAAGATTAATACATGATTCGAAAATGTGATTGGTCTACTTTTATTTGTGTGTACTGACTATCTACAGAATCTCTTTGACCTGTAATATTATATATATAAATAAATACAGTATATATATATATATGATATATATATCGACATCTGCCCTGAAAAAAGCATATCGGTCGACCTCTACTCTAAACATGACGCTGTGAAAAAACAAAATGTGATTTGTTGCTGTACCTGTTAGTCATATGGCCTCTTGGGCGGCCCTTGGTCAAAGAAAGTGGCGATAAGTTCAAGACCTTCTGTATAAAGGTCTGGCTACGCGAGACTAGGTCTGTTAAGACATGAAATATGAGACAAACTAATACTAGCATAGGGGCTGCTCACAAACATAAAAAGCAACCGGCACTGAGAGATGTGTTATGTGAATACAAGACCTACTGAAATAGCAACTAAAGCTCATGCTTGTGAACTGATACACAGACAAGTGATGTAAGCAGATGAGCCCTATAAATCTCATTTAACACAGTATGAACAACATTCAAGCTGATTAGTGTTGTTTGTCCAACTGACTCTTTTCAATTGACATTGGGAAGATTCACAGAGTCAAAACATTGAAAGCTGTCTGAAAGAGTCTGTTACTGCTATATTTTCTGCTTTTCTATGTTTTTCTTTTGGCTTGAGTGTTTAATGGCTTTATAATTTGAATTATTTCTTTGACTTTGACCATAGTTTTTAATGGAACTGATAAAATGTGTAACTTAAATGCACTGTAAGATTTTGAAAAGAAGCTTCTGCTTAAAATGAAAATGTAGCCTGATTCCGAAATGTGATTGTTTAATGAACTGGAAGTAAACACTTTACAGTTTGTATGAAGGTAAAAGAGTAGAAAAAGTTCTTCTATTTGAATTTCCGAACTGAGAAAAGAATGAGGACAAAATGTTTGTGGATGCTTGTATGCTTAAATTTACACTCACGGCCCAATGTAAAAATCTTAAAGGGGCCCATTTTGACAAGACGTAAAAAACATGCAGTTAACGTACATTTGCTCAAATTAGCTAATGGTGTCTACCACTTTCTGTGGTAGGGGGCTTTGGGCTTGTGCCTCCTGTAACAACAAGGCAGAGTAATGCTTTAATGGGGTCACATAGCAGAGGAGAAGAACTGCATCGCGTAATTAAAAATAGGGCATAGAGTACCAATGGAGTATTAAATCAGATTTTCTAATTTGACAGGGATGAAGATAAAGTCTAAAGCCGGGCTATTCAAATGGTGGCCCACTGGCCGAACCTGGCCCTCAATGTATTTTTTTCCGGCCCTGGAAATTAGCATATTGTTAAAAAGAACTCTATTGTTAAAAATCTCTAGAAGAAATTTTGTTCAGTCGGGATCAGGGCTCCATACTGTGAGTAAAACAGTCGTATTTGCAGCTAAAAATATTAATTTGCGAGTGATATTTTTGCAGAGATCGCCACTGGCGACCATGCAAATTTTCCCATTTTTTAATTAACACATATAAAAAATACATTGTACCAAATGCCAACGGGAGAGGTAAACCACACTTCCCGACCCCAAGAAGTGCTCTAGCAACAGACACTAGAGGCTGCAGTCTTTCCTCGTTGGAGCGCCCGACTCCAATGCCTTGTGGCAGGAGCAGTGCGACCGGTTACACCAACAGGGCTTTTTCCTGCATGCTCAGCGTCAGCGCTCTGCTTTCCGTTTTTTCAGTTTCTCAGCGCACCAGAGCCTGATACACAGGGTGGAAAAAGGGCCTGCAGATCTCCCCTGAAAACTCCATGGAATACTACATATTTGAGCGCTAGTTATTTACAAATATACAAACACAACATGAACGCATTACTATGATGCACTGTTTGCTGTTACAGATTTTAGTGAGCCTGTGGACGAACAATGTGATATTTGAGGCGTTTTAAATGAAACTAACCTTTAATAAAAACTTTATATTTCACATATTTCATGTCCATCTCCACCGCTGTCTCTCTTCTCACGAAACGACTGGATTTCTTCCCGTTTCTTCAAAGTCCTGCCTTCCGATTGGTAAAGCTGACAAGGTCTGTCATGATTGATTCTCCGCTTAGACTGTGTGTGTGAAGATGTCCCACCCATACACATCAACGAGTTTGGCTCCTCAAGCTGTTGTGATTGGTTGGTCCCCCTCTCAGTGCACGTGATTTCATAAGCTTTTGGCTTTTAGCAATTAACAGTAACAATGTCGTCAACTTCACTTCATCAGTTAAAAAAACATGCAGATCCATCAAAGTGTAACGGAGGTCTGCTAGTGCATACGCAAACATCAATCTTTGTTAGAGATTGCTTTTTTTCTACTATGGCGAGGGAAATGACACCGGACCGAATGGCGTCAGACTGGTTATCACTAAATCAGAAGCGTTAGTTTTGCCTTTTTATATTGGACCCGAGTTGGATAATAAAATAAGCAGATTGACTAGGAGACTGCAACCAGGACTTCAGAGGACGTTTCATAAAAGTGTTTTAGACAGAGGTATGCGCACACACACGCACAATATCAGTGTATTACACAGGTCAGCTCTCACAGCCGATGTTAAAGTCATGGAAGCTGTTATTTGACGGTTGGTTATCTTAGAATGTGTGTAGCTGAATCCTTATTACCAGCTGTAGGACTGTGATGAAAGTGAAAGTAATGAAGCGTGTGGCTCATTCAAATGTTTACAGTCTCTTATAACCAAACACTACTCCAGCTGCTCTTTCTCTTCTCTGAGGAAGGTCTCGCCCCTTTTTCGACATATGCCTTTGGGCCGAGGTTATTTAAAACACTCGGAATAGTGACATCATGTACACGGGAAGTAGAGGGCTGTAGTCAATTCCAGCCGTTCTCTGTAGTCCCTGAAAAGTGAATTCTGTTAAAGACAATATCTCTCTTGGCATTTAACTTTGAGCTTTATCTGGGTATTAGTTATGCCATAATAGCAATATTACACACTAACTAAAGGTTGAAAATGCGATCATGGGGAATGGCCGCTTTAACACAACCCCTTACTTTTGCTTTAAACTCTATTAACAATAAAATGTTTACTCTTTCTCAACTCAACTCAACTTTATTTATATAGCGCTTTTTACAATTTTCATTGTTACAAAGCAGCTGTACATGAGACACATTGAATACAAGTAAAAAAACTAAAGGCATATACCTGTAAAAACAAGACAAAGGTGAAAACAACAAAGACAGACATACAAATGCTCCACACACACAATATGCAAACATACATACACACACACACATTGACATAGACGCACACACACACAGTGAAAGCACACATTGGCGATAAAGAAAGAACCACAGGTCAAATATTAAACGGACTATAAATTCTTATATGCAATATTAATTATGTCTAATTTCTGAATTCTAAAGCAGCCCCCCCCCGGCCAGGCAGATAGTGCAAAACAATATGCAAACGGTGGTGAGGAACCCAAAACTCCCATCGAGAAAAAAACCCTCAGGAGAACCCAGGCCCAACCAGGGGATTCCAGTTCCCCTCTGGCAAAAGCTGCTGCCTCTGCACAAGCTCAACAGTGCTTGCACAACAAGGCTAAATAAAAATAAAAAATAAACTTAATAAGGTAAATGATAGATTTAAGATTATCATTAACAATCTAATAACATTTGAAATGTTGTAGGAAAATCAAAGTTGTGGCGTCCTTTATCCAGCTCTATCCTCTTAGCTCTTGTCAGGTCACCGCTTCCCATTCTCAGCTCTGCCATCAGGTCTGGGCATGAACTGCATCCTGCGGTAACCTTGGAACAAAGAGACAAGACTGGCTGAGAGTAGAGTACTGTTCTGCACTCTTTGATGCAACAAGTACATCATTTGTTGTTGGATGTGTTTCTGGTTCCGGTTGATCTAAATAATGCAGCCTAGATCCTCTGAGGATTAATATTATGGAGGAGTATTGTATGCAAGATTAAAAAGATGAGTCTTTAGTCTAGATTTAAACTGACAGAGTGTGTCTGCCTCCCGGACCGTGCAGGGAAGAATATTCCAAAGTTTAGGCGCTAGATACGAAAAGGATCTACCACCTGCACTTGATTTTGAAATTCTAGGTATTACCAACTGACAGGACGCCTGAGAGCGTAATGTACGTTGAGGTCTGTAATACAATAGAAGTTCATTCAAATACTGCGGCGCTAGACCATGTAGGGCTTTATAGGTAATAAGCAAGATCTTAAAGTTAATGCGATGCTTTATAGGTAACCAGTGCAAGGTTGACAGAACCGGGGTTATATGCTCATACCTTTTTGTACGTGTAAGAACTCGAGCTGCCGCGTTTTGAACTAGTTGCAGTTTTTGTAATAGGCCTGCAGGGCATCCACCTAGAAGTGCATTACAATAATCTAGTCTTGATGTCATGAATGCATGAATTAATTTCTCTGCATCTGACAGTGACAGCATATGACGTAGTTTAGATATATTCTTAAGATGGAAAAATGCAATTTTACAGGTGTTGGCGACATGGCTTTCAAATGACAGAGTACTATCGAATACAACGCCAAGATTCTTAGCTGATGACGAGGATTTTATGGAGCATCCATCAATCGTTAAGCGGTATTCTTGGTTGTTACGTATAGCGGTTTTCGGTCCAGTAAGTAACACTTCTGTTTTGTCCGAGTTTAGTAGTAAAAAATTGTTACTCATCCACATTTTTAAGTCAACTATGCAATCCTTTATTCGATGAAACTGCTGGGTTTCATGAGGCTTCGAAGAAATATAAAGTTGAGTATCATCAGCATAACAGTGAAAGCTAATTCCGTGTCGCTTTATTATATCTCCTAGAGGTAGCATGTATAATGCGAAGAGCAGAGGCCCCAAAACTGAGCCCTGTGGTACACCGTACTGGACTTGTGATTTGCGGGACACCTCATTGTTTATTGCTACAAATTGAAAACGGTCAGATAAATAAGACTTAATCCATTTCAATGCTATTCCGTTAATGCCGACGTAATTTTCGAGTCTATGTAGAAGTATGCTGTGGTCAATGGTGTCAAATGCAGCACTGAGGTCTAGCAGCACCAATTACGAAATACAGCCACGGTCAGACGCTAAAAGCAGATCATTTGTAACTCTGATCAAAGCAGTCTCTGTACTGTGACATGCTCGAAATCCAGACTGGAATTCATCATTAATGTCATTCCTTTGGAGGAAGGAGCATAATTGAGTTGAAACTACTTTTTCCAGAACTTTAGATATAAATGGTAAATTCGATATAGGCCTGTAATTCCCTAGTTCTTTAGGGTCGAGTTTGGTTTTTTTTAAAAGAGGCCTTATAACAGCCACCTTAAATGCTTTAGGCACATGTCCTAATGTCAGAGATGAGTTAATAATACTAAGAAGAGGATCTATAATTTCTGGGAGCATTTCTTTCAGTAGTTTTGTAGGTATAGGGTCTAGCATGCATGTTGTTGATTAAGATGATCTAATGATTTTAGACAGTTCATCGTGATCTACTGTAGAAAATAATTGCAATTTCTCCTTAGGGGTGCTGTAGTTAGTTTGTTCAGCGGGTTTCACTACAGGTTGCATTGTTATAATTTTTTCTCTTATATCTTGGATTTTACTAGTGAAGTAGTTCATAAATTCATCACTGTTATGCTGATAATCAGAATCTGACGTCGCTGACGACTTATCTTTTGTTAATTTAGCCACGGTGTTAAATAAAAACCTAGGGTTGTGATGGTTTTCCTCTATTAGTGATGAAAAGTAGGCGGATCTAGACGTTTTTATGGCATTCCTGTATTTTCGAGTACTATCCTTCCATGCTATACGAAATACCTCTAAATTAGTTTTCTTAAAGTTGCGCTCCATTTTCCGGGACGCTTTCTTTAGAGTTCATTATACCACGGTGTTGGGCTGCTATTTTTAATTTTCTTTAAACGCAGAGGAGCAACTATGTCTAATGTTTCAGAGAAGGTAGAGTTAAAATTTTCAATAGAAGTGTCAAAATCGTCAACATTTTTACACATGCTAGATATTTTAGACAATTCAGGCAGATTATCGAGAAACGCATCTTTGGTAGTTGAAGTAATCGTTCTACCATATTTGTAGCAAGGAGTTTGATTTGCAGCCGTAGGCCATTGAAGCAAACATAATATCAGACAATGATCCGAAATGTCTTCACTCTGCTGAACGATTTTAACATCCTCCACATTTATACCATAAGAAAGTATTAAATCTAAAGTATGATTACGAAGGTGAGTGGGTCCTGACACATGTTGACTAACGCCCATGGAGTTAAGAGTGTCTTTGAAAGCCATGCCCAAGGCATCTGTATCATTGTCTACATGGATATTAAAGTCACCGACGTCAAGGACTCTATCTGTGGCCAGTACTAGTTCTGATAAGAACCCACCAAAATCTTTAATAAAATCTGTGTGGTGCCCTGGAGGCCTATATACAATAGCTAGAATAAAATTTAAAAATGTTTTGTCCTTAGTATTAGGTGTCGATACGTGAAGTACCATGACTTCAAAAGAATTGTATTTAAATTTAGACTTCTGAGAGATGCTAAAATAATTATTGTAAAGTGCAGCAACACCTCCCCCTCTACCTTTTAGGCGAGGCTCGTGTTTATAGTAATAGTCTTGAGGAACGGATTCATTTAGAGTAATATAATCATCTGGCTTTAGCCATGTTTCTGTCAAACAAAGCATGTCTATTTTATGATCGGTTATCATATCGTTAACAAAAAGTGCTTTATTTGAGAGAGATCTAATATTAAGCAATCCGAGTCGTAACAGTTGATTATCTGTATCTTTCATATTCATTATATATAATATATTGATATGGTCTTGACATGCACCTTTTCTGTTGGTTTAAATTATTTCAAAGTACAAATGTGTCTTATTTACACAACGACATGTTTCTGTCTCTACATGGTCGTGCGTTTACACTTCTACTTTGCTCTCTGTATCACGCAGGGCAGATTTCATCACGGAGCCGCTAATAACGTAATGTCATCTCATAATGTTCTCTATTTTAAAAGCATTATCATATGTGTAAAGCATTGAAGAATGTCGACTGAAAGAGCTTTCTTGAGTTAGTTCAGTGAGTCTGATATTTTGTTTCTACAGTTACTCCTGACGGGAGGCTTCCGTAAATATTTTGTTTTTATACGTAGCATTTATATTAAGTAGTGCGCAAGTTGTAACTTAGTGTCCATTTAAAGCGGCTGGAACACACATGGTTTCTGCCAATCTCATATTAATCTTGAGTAGCTATAGAGTAGTATTGCATACTTAGTATCTTCAAAGTCTTTAGTTTGATCACATTTATAAAAGATAGATACAGCAGTACGATTATTTCGGAAAGCATACGACACGTGGGGGGAGGGCGTCTTGTGGTGCCATCCCATAAAGGTAGAAAATCTCTCTCGCGCACCTTCTCCGGATCTGTTCCACCTATGTGGAATGATCTGCCTGCTGCTACAAGATCTGCAGATTCTGTAGCCATCTTTAAGAATCGCCTGAAAACCCATCTCTTCCGCCAACATCTTACTGTTCTGTTCTGACTCAAGTTTCTTCTCTACTCTTTTCTTCTCTACTCGTTTCTTCTCTACTCAAAAAAAAAAAAAAAAAAAAAAATGTATGAATGAATGTTTCTGTATACTGTGTTAGGCTATATGAAGCCTCTTCTTTTTGATTGCACTTATGCTCTTGTTGTACTTATGCTGTCCTAATTGCTTCCATTACCTACCCCACTTGTAAGTCGCTTTGGATAAAAGCGTCTGCTAAATGACTAAATGTAAATGTAAATGTAAATGTGAGGGGTAGGCTGAACTAAAGCACGTGCCACCCATTGCCAACAAAACACAGACATCAGTTTCACTCACCACATGCGGTTCATGTCCGGCATCTTTGGGCGCTGGGACGGCTCCATATGTCAGTTTCAAATCATCTTTATTTATAAAGCACTTTTTATAATTTTCATTGGGAGCAGCTGTACATGAGACATATTGATTATAAGCAAATCCATTAAAGTTATATACCTGTAAAAACAAGTAAAAAGCTGAAAACACAGAAGACAGACATTCCATCATACAAAGGCTCCACACACACAATATGTACACGTACTAACACACATAGACAGACACACACACATGGACAGACACACACACACGGACGGACACACAGACAAGCACATGCACACACACGCATGTACGCACAGTGAAAGCACACATTAAAGATAAACGAGAGAGAAAAAGAGGTCAAATATTAAACCGACTATAAATTCCTATATGCAATACTAATTAGTGGTCGACCGATTATCGAACTGGCCGATTATCGGCATCGATATTTAGGATTTAGCCGATAATCGATATTGGTCATTTTCAAAGCCAATTTGCCAATAAAGTCATTTAATTTTGAAATGCGCTATTTGGCTCTGATGCAGCCATGGATTTAGTGAGAGCAGTCGGAACACGTCACTTGAGTTTGTTGCCTATAGTAATGCCCGACCACTGCCCCTCTGATTTGTTGGTACTATGTCACTGTGGTTGTTTTGTATGTTATTTTGCTTTAAATATAAAATTCCTAAATTATTTGTGTTCACATTTTTATAAAAATTTATTTATTTGATGTTTCATTTATTGTTCACTGATAATTATTATAATATTTACTTTATAAATACAAACCTGGAAGCAATGTCTGGATTTAGTAACATTAAAGGTAATTAATAACATTTAAATAATAATTTTGTAGCATTAAAACAATATTTATTTATATTTTTAAACTGCGGCGTTTCATAAAATACTTCCAGGTTGAGGTCAGAATTAGGTGACGTATAGGCTCGGGCTTCGATTGGAGGTGGCTAATTTCCGCTTTTGATTGGAGCTCCACTAGCAACATCGGCTTCAGCCGCGAAGTACACAGAAAAAGCCGGCTGTCAATTTTGTGACTACTAAAGTTATCTTTAGTAAAAAGTCTTCGTGCAATTAAACTTTAAAATGTATACATTATTTAAATATAAATATACAAAAATATATTAAAAACTTCCGCACAAAGTTCTCAAAAATAGAGTTTGGTATGTCTCTAGTGAACAGTCAGATCAGTACATTGGATCATAGTCTCAGCCTCAGACTGTTGTCTGAACTTCTGATGCATAAGGCACACTTTCTTGAAAACACTTAAGCAAGTTCGAAGTCGTCCTCTAATTGGTTGAATTCTACTGGATTTCCAGAAGACGTGCGTGTCGTGTTCTTTAACGGTCAGCCTGGAAACAACAAGAATAGGCCGCCTGATTGAAGAACCTTTTGTGTTTTCATTGGTTGCTACAAGCATTCATCACAATCATCACCGGAAAGACTTTATAGAACGCCAGTATGATCGATCAGCATATGACTCTTAAAGGAGTAGTAGACTTTAAAATAAGCCCCTTTGACTTTCCGTAGTAGGAATACAAACTTTAAGTACAGCGAAAGCAATTCAAATAAGGATCAGCTGGCTCTCGACTCTTCACATTTGGTTCTTAACCAACCATGTGCTCTGCTTACCCTGAAGACTTTTCATCTCACTACTGGGCTCTATAGTTCGACTAAATGGTGGCATTTTGTGACTTTTTTAACTGCCAGTGCGATTGAAAAAATGATCAATATGTAATTTTTGCGTATTATAAATTAAATCCGCAGAAATGTTATAGTTTGCAAGCTGCGCATTCAGTCACTCATTTTCATCTCCCCTCCTTCAACCATTCAGTTATCTATAAGTGCCCCTGCCCCCAGAACGTAATGCACGGGTGTAAGAGGCGCATGTAATGCTAAGATGAAGCGGAAGAACCGCTGAGCTAATGAGTGAAGCCTTCAATCTTGCAACTCAAATAGTTTTGCATGTAATATACTTTCTGCTGATAACTTATCCCCACATTTAATACCACTGCATATTCTACTTGCATTTATAAGTGTGACCCAGTGTGTGAAAACTAGGCCAGAAAAGTAGTTATTAGTGACAATCGAGCATCAGAGTTTGATTTTAACCATTTATTTCAATATGGTTTACTGTAAGAGCTAAGAGGATAGAGCTGGATAAAGGATGCGGCAACTTTGATTTTCCTACAACATTTCAAATGCTGTTAGATTGTTAATGATAATCTTAAATCTATCATTTTTTTTATTTTGTATTTAGCCTTGTTGTGCAAGCACTGTTGAGCTTGTGCAGAGGCAGCAGCTTTTGCCAGAGGGGAACTGGAATCCCCTGGTTGGGCCTGGGTTCTCCTGAGTTTTTTTTTCTCGATTGGAGTATTGGGTTCCTCACCACCGTTTGCATATTGTTTTGCACTATCTGCCTTGCCGGGCAGATAGTGCAAATAAGAATTTATAGTCCGTTTAATATTTGACCTGTGGTTCTCTCTCATTTATCGCCAATGTGTGCTTTCACTGTGTGTGTGCGAGTGTGTTTGTGTGTGTGTGAGAGTGTGTTTGTGTGTGTGTGCGTCTATGTCACGTGTGTGTGTGGAGCATTTGTATGTCTGTCTTTTGTTGTTTTCATCCTTTTTCTTGTTTTTACAGGTATATGCCTTTAGTTGTTTTACTTGTATTCAATGTGTCTCATGTACAGCTGCTTTGTAACAATGAAAATTGTAAAAAGACCGATATATAAATAAAGTTGAGTTGAGTAAGTCTTTTGCATGGCCTTAATCAAACTAAATCAATATCAAAAAATTATACTTTCAGAAAAAAGAATATCACCTTGCCCAAAACACATTGGATTTAAAGGCAGATGACAGCAGATTTCTGCTCATTTAAAAAGATGCAGAGAAGTGTTTTTGATTATTGCTAAGACTGATTAAACTCTGAATTCACCAGACCAAATTCATTTATATCATACCAAATATCAATTTGCAATTTTATATTTATGGCGACCATTTTAGGCGCAGTTTGAAGCCCTGTAAATGTAACTCTTAACTGACTGACAGACAGTGTTTCACAAAACCAGCAAGTCTCCACAGCTGTCATTGGCGGATTGAAATCTTGCTTGCAACAAATCTTTCCGAATGCTCTTGATTACATATAGAGGCATAGGCTATGCATTTGTTAGTGTGTTGGTGCTACTATAGCACTGTGGATGAATGCACTTTTAGGGGGGCATCACCCTATTGCCCTAATAAAGAAACTGCCTGTGGTTGGAGCTTAACTCTGCCAGATAGTGGCCCTCCAGGAGTTTGACACCCCTCTTTTGTAATGCAGTATTTTACGAAGCTGAATGATGTTGCTGCAGCAACCTAAATGATAAGGATTGTTCTGATATGGGACTTTGGTCTATATTTCAGCTAAAATAGCTTAACTCGCTGCTCCAGGTCTACATCCCCTCCCGTCATCTTCGGTCTGAAATTGAGCGATGCCTGGTTGCATCACAGCGGGGCACCAAATCCCTTGCAAAAACCTTTACTTATTTGGTTCCCCTGTGGTGGAATGAACTGCCAGCCTCCACCCGAGCTGCAGCATCCTTCACAACTTTAAAAATAACAGCTCAAAATTGACTTGTTCTGCATGTATTTGACTAACCAAAAACTGTCTATGTCTTGTGTATAATTTTTTTCATTGTCGTTCATTCTCACCTTTACTTACTCCAGCTTTAATCTTTCAAGTATCGTGGCCTTGATAACAAACTAATGGTGCTGTTTAGCATGTTGACAAAATGTTTATATGGTCTCCAACATGTAAGTCGCTTTGGATTAAACCAACTGCCACATGAATAAATGTAAATAGAACAAATATACATTTTGTTCAGTTTTTTAACATTGATTTTATTATACACTGTTTTGTGACACTGTTGCTGTAGAGGAATTTTTATTAGGCTGTTACAATGCAAAGCAAGCAAATGACTTTGTGTTATGAGCGGTAACCTTGACTCTGGTTTTATTATTGTGCACGACAGCTGAGCACTCAATTGTTGTTGGGTTGGTGTTAACTTATAACAGTTGTCTTTCAGCCCATTCAATTTGCCAAATTTTAAATGATGGCCAAAACATTTAGTGTAGTTAATAACATAATCAACCTGCTGTGACAACAGGCACAGAAAAAACATTATGGATTAACAAACACAGGGTCTGTTTATGTCAGAACGTTATTCAAGTTTCAGTCCCTTAAATGATTAAGTAACTGCTTCCTTGTGCCACCAATATTTCCGAGAGCAGTTTTTGACTCTCTTACTTTAATCCTCTAGTTTGGATTTATTCAGAAAAAACTATACCTTTTCCATCTCTGGGGTGGTAAGGTGTCTTTTCTCTCCCATTACAGGTATACAACACATAATATCATGTTGTACCTTTTGTGTACCTTCAAAAGTAGGGATGCACCGATATGTAAATTATGGCCGATAACAAGAACAGATCACTGTTTGAACATTGGAAGTCGAGAAAAGATATACAGTACCTAAATGTGACCCTGGATGACAAAACCAGTCGTATGGGTCAATTTTTCGAAATTGAGATTTTTATATCATCCGAAAGTTGAATAAACAAGCTTTCTATTGATGTATGAGTTGTTAGGATATAACAATATCTGGCGGAGATACAACTGTTTAAAACTCAGGAATCTGAGGGTGACAAGAAATCTAAATATTGAGAAAATTGCCTTTCAATTTGTTAATAAGAGGCACTGTGGCATGTCCTCCACTCACAAAAATAAAGTTTTGATATATTAACGATAGGAAATTTACTAAATATCTTCATGGACCATGATCCTTACTTAATATCTTATAACGAGATAATAGATCATTTTTACTCATACAATGTATGTTTGGCTTTTACTAAAAATGACTAGTTTTGTGATCCAGGGTCACAAATATTAATATAATATTTCCTGAGACTCTTGTTTCCTGAAAATCATGTACTTTACACCAACTTTACACTGGTTAAAGATTCTTTAACTTTGAAAGTTTTCTTGTATAATGTTTATTTAATAAACAAATTAAAGATGTTCTTCCAGAGCAACCCAGACAGGTGTTCTCAATGGCCACAAGACTTAAACGGTCACAAGACAAAAAGCATTCAGACAGCAGCCAGATTCAAACAACATGCTTTTGTTCCTATACTAAACATGTTCATAAATATCTACACTACATCAACAATGTTTGCCAATTACAGTGAATGATCATGACAGAAAGACAGTACTGTACTGGATTTTAACTGTGAGCAGCGTGCAGCTGAAGTGGTTCAACTTGAGGAAATTATTCTTAATTTATTGCCTATTTATTGCCAAATTTTATTATCGGCCTAGAGCACTAACATTAAAAATGACCATTTTTCGGCAGATACCAATATGACCGATAATTTATTGTGCATCCGCACATCATTACTGGTACACAGTAGGTTCTTAGGGTACAATAATGTACCCAAAAAGGTATAACGTGTATATGTTGTATACCCATAAAAGTAGAAAAGGGTACCACCCCAGGACAAAAAAGGTACAGTTTTAAACCTTTTTTTTTGACAGTGTAAAGAGGTTACTATAAAAAAAACAAAGCTTTGTGATATACGTAAAAGCTATGGAGCTTTAAGAAAACCTGTTGTTTCTCTTCATGTCAGTCATGTATGTCTCGAGCAGGTGTATGGGAATTGTTGAAGCCCATAAAGTCTAAAATGAGATGGCAACTAAAGCTGACAAGGGAATTGCCACTCAAATATGCATTGTAGAGCTGAAGCATAAATGGCCAGAATGCATTTCTGAGTGCTGCAGGATCAATACTTCTATTAAAGGTCTTTGACCCGACTTTGTTCAGCAGAGAATGATCCTTGCAATGGCAGCTAAGCTTTTACAGGACATCAGAGTCATTCCAGCATTTGTGTCAAGGCTTCAAAGACAATTTCAATTGAAAGGAATTGTAAAACATCCATGTGGCTCTTTGTAATGGTGGATTAGAGATGAATGTATGTGCCATGGCATGTCTAGAAACACGGAGGGTTAGACGTGAGGATGAGCTCGTTGTTAGACATTGATGCCGCTTTGGGTGTGAGCTGATTACATACATACCAATGTAATAAAGCTTTGAGATCAGGAGATACCAGCTGACTTTGTCTGGCTGAACGGTTATCTTGCACACACTCTTCAGATGCAGTAATGGAAGGTTATAAATGTCTAATTGTTGTGTGTAGTGTCTAATTGGTATGAAGTTTCACTAATATCAAAAGGGTTGTCACTATAGTGTCTATAAATATAGCTGCACACAGTGAATAAATTAATATGTTTAACATTTAAAGGACTGAACTTTAAGATTGACCAGTTAAAGTGTTGCCATCACTGTGGGGTGGACTAAAACTAGTCCATACACATTTTAAAACAAATATGGTTGCATGTTAATTAAATCAATTTTCCTAATTCTATTGTGATTTTAGAATGTACATCACAATTTTTATGGAATTGTTGTTGCTTTAAAACAACACCAGGATAAGTGAAAGAGAAAATCCCCTTAAAGGAATAGTTCACCCAAAAATAAAAGTTCTGTCATCATTTACTCACCCTCAGGTTGTTTCCAACCTATATAAATGTCTTTGTCCTGTTAAAAAATGAAAGATATTTGTAAGAATGCTAGAAATGTTCAGTTCTTTGACATCCTCCACTACCGTAGTAGGAAAAAAATATTGTATATTTTGTTGTTCTGTTGATTTTTTAAAGAGTTTTGGAACACAAACAGTTCGTGGGCACCTTTGACTACCATCTCATTTTTCCTACAATGGCATCTCTGTCAGATTCTTTAATGAAATGCACAAAAAAGTTTTGCCTACTCTTTGAGATGTTTTTTACATGTTGTTATATGTTGTTGTTGTTGTTGTTTGAACCTAAGTGAAATCTTTTTCGCTACCTTCTAGGAGGCTGCTCTAAGGGTTCTTCCCGCTCTCTTCAGACCGGGATCTGTTGACAGTTGGGTGTGACCAGCGGACTGGCTCCACCCCCTCCCGGCGGCAGCGTGCGCTCTCAGCCGCCCCCTTGCACCCCTTGCTCGCCAGGCCTGCGCGACCGAGCCCATGCCCCCAGCTCCACGCGGCCCTCCAACGCCATGTGTGTCCCGCACACTATGGAGGCAGGCAAGCACAGCGCCGGGCAGGGCAGCCGTGGCGGGGTTCCCTTGGAGCCGTTCGTTCACCAGGTGGGCGGCCACACCAGCATGATGCGCTATGATGACCATACAGTCTGCAAACCACTCATCACCCGTGAGCAGCGATTTTACGAATCCCTGCCACCAGAAATGAAGGAATTTACCCCTGAATATAAAGGTAAGAATGAGATAAAGTTGGGTTTTGTCTTGATGGTCATTTTCTTTCTCTTGCGCTCTTTTGAGGTTACGATATGGCAAAAATGTAAAATGGATAATTTTTCCCATATTGATCGATTACCAATCCAGACATCCGACCTACATCTCAACACGCATATCCGATTCCCCTTGGCTTTGATGTCACTGTTGCAAGACAGGTTTCGTTAAACATCATCATTTTATTGAGAAGCTTTACAATTTACGAACTGCGTGAGTTCTTCGAATTGTGTACGCTTCCCCGGCCATCCCACGTTGATATCTGTAAAGGTTGCGTTAACGGAAAATTTTGTAATTCCCCTTTTTGTCGAGTTGGTAGCATCCAATAATTTCCTTTCATCAGAAAATTATTGTAGGGACGAGTACTTTTCCCATTCATTACCCATTCATTACTCATAAATGCCTCGCCCATTCAGGAAAACACATACAGAATCAGGGGAGACTTGCGGTGTGGAGCCAGGGGTGTGTATAAACAAGACGACTATGACACCCAACCACCGTCTAATGTGTTTCGTCATAGTTTCAAAACAAACTGGAAATCTTTTCGCTATTTTTATAACAACACAGAGATCTCTAACGTTGTTTATGGCGCTGTTTTTGGTTATGATTCTGCTTAACGTTCATTTGTCATTTAATAAGACCCTCTCGTCACGTGCTCGCATACACACACATGCGCGAAGAAACCAGTGGTGCAGTATTATTGATGAATAGAGAGAGTGATGATGTCTGAGGCCTGTGTGTGAGATAAAGCAGCGAGAGCTGTTTCATAGGTCTTGAGATGACATGGACTGTTGAAGATTGAGGCCATGGACTGTTAAAGACCTGCGGAGGACGCAGCCGTCTCAAAAGAGACACAGCAATTGAGCATTGAACACACATCATTTCTCTTGACTCTTCATGCACACGCTGCGGTGCGTGACATGTCTTTAGCTCTTTTGTGCTTCCCCCCCCTCGCCAACATGTCTCAAGCTCTAGATTCACTGCATACCTTCCATATGAACCAATTTACCACATGTGTTCGGATTGGGCCAAATGAATGTCGAACATCTGTAAACTTCTATAGACTATGTCAGGCTTTGTTAGAGCAACATTGATGGTTGTTATTTTCTCTCTGCAGTGGTTATAAATAGGCCTGCCACTATGATTCACTTTGCATTGTTTTCACACCACAACAGTGGGCCAAGCCATTAAGCACAATCTCTAAAGGTTACTTTTATAAATGGGACATAAATAGGTGGACATTGGCACAAGAGACATAGCAGAAGGGTTTCAGGGGCTATGAAGTCATGTCACAGTCATATCACCTCTTAGGTTAACCTTAAAACATTTGAACAACACAGAGCTGAATAAGACTTTTGGAAGGGGTCACTTTAAAACTTGTATATGAGATGCACAATATTTCTTTTGTGAAATAAAGCATTAATGTGGTACTAATGGATGTAAAAAATCTATATTTCTATGGCCTCAATCTTTAACAGTCCATGTCATCTCAAGACCTATGAAACAGCTCTCGCTGCTTTATCTCACACACAGGCCTCTGACATCATCACTCTCTCTATTCATCAATTCCTGTTGCCTGGCTGACGTCACATTGCTAAAATGAGCTTCAAGACATTGTAAAGATAGGATTATTCAGCCCCTTCCACCAGATATCTGTCTATCTAAGCCTGCCATGTTTCTTGTAGCTTATTTTATTGGTCTACATGTGCACATAGTAATACGAGTATAGTAGCTACCTTTTAACTCATAATGACTGGTTAATTAAAGCAATGGTCTGGTATATCAAAACAACAAATTTGAAACATGGATGGCAACACTTTAATCAAATTAGTGGTTAAGTTGGGACACTGTGTAAAATATAAATAAAAGCAGAATACAGTGACTTGCAAATTCTTTTTGACCCATATTTAATTGAATGCACAACAAAGACAAGAAATTTAATATTCAAACTGATAAACTTTATTGTTTTTTGCAAATATGCACTGAATTTGAATTTGATGCCTGCAACACGTTTCAAAAGAGCTGGGACACCGGCAACAAAAGATCGGGAAAGTAGAGGTTTGCTCAAAAAACATTCCACAGGTCAACGAGTTTATTAGAAACAGCAATTAGGTATAACAGGAGCATCCTATAAGCCTCAGTCATTCACAAGCAAGTTTGGGGCGCGGTTTTCCCCTTTGTGAACAACTGCGTGAGAAAATACTACAAGAGTTTAAGAATATTGTTTCTCAACCTGCAATTGCAAGGAATTTGGGAATTTCTTCATCTACAATCCATTGAATCTTGAACAATCTCTGCACGTAAGCAACAGGGCTGAATGCGTAAACCAGTGCTGAATGCCTGTGACCTTCGATCCCTCAGGTGGCACTGCATTATAAACAGATTTCATTCTTTAAAAGATATTACCACGTGGTCTCAGGAACACTTCGGAAAACCATTGTCAGTTAACTCAGTTCGTCGCAGCATCTAAAAATCAAGTTAAAACTAAAGCATGAGAAGCATAAGCCATACTCAACGCCACCGACTTCTCTGGCCCCAAGCTTATCTAAGATGGATTGCTGCAAAGTGGCAAGATTCAGCAGTGTTGTGTTAACAAGCCAACAGAGAAATGGCTCTCCTGGTCTCAAACGTTTTGTTCTATATACAGTTTTGGTTCCTTGCCATTATTGGGCGTGCCCACTGGGAGCCTGTTGACATCAGGTTTAGGGTTTATACTTGAATTTAGCTTTTAACGTTTTAGTCAGAATAAAATGGTAAACATTTATGCATTTTACATTTATGCATTTGCAGACGCTTTTATCCAAAGCCACTTACATTGCATTATCCTATACATTTGTTTCAAAGTATGTGCAATCCCCTGGGATCAAACCCACAACCTTGCGTTATTAACATTTACATAACTTTATTTCTCAGAAATGGTTACTGTGACCAGATACTATTACAAATTCTCGTTGACCTGTTGATAAGATACCTAAAGTATCTCTAGCTCATCTGTAATGTTTGCAATAATAGAATGAAAGTTGTACATTGTATACAATGCCTATACATGTGTGTACAGTGCCTTGAAAAAGTATTAATCCCTCTTCATTGTATTCACATTTTGTTATACTGCTGCTTTCTGTTAAACTACTTTAAATTATGTAGATTATGTAATCTACACTTGCAAAGTAATGACAAAACTGGATTGTGACAGCTTTCCAAATGTATTAAAGGGGTGAAATGACACAGCTGAAACAAATGTTATGGTTTGTTTTAGATGTAATGCAATGTGTATACACGATTTAAGGTTTGAAAACACTGTATCTTCCACATACTGTGCATGTTTGTATCTCCTTTTTGCCCCGCCTCTCTGAAACATGCAGATGTTTTACAAAGATCATAACTCTCAAAAGCGAAGTGTGCCATGACTGGCCAGTTAACCAGTGTGTAGTGATTGGTCGAATACTGCAAGCGTGAGACGGAAATGTAACGCTTCTTACCATATTTTGAACATCAGGTTCCAAAGCAATTGTACCTTTCAGGAACGCCCACTGTACTTGTGTATACATTTGGGTGGTCTTAGTCAAATCATAACACGAACTGACGTAGATTTGTGGAGGTGTGGTAACACAAGGTGTTTCAGGCAGGTCTGGGTGAGCATTCGCTTTTAGATAGAATGCATCATCACTTGGAATTTTACATGTCTAATTCTTGCATGAGCAACTAATAACAAACCAAAGACAATGAAAAACATGTTTTCGCACCATATGACCCCCTTATAAAAATAAATAAAAATAAGTACATTTCATAAGTATTCATACTAGTCGTGGGCATAGATACATTTTTTTAATCTAGATTAATCTTGGAATTAATCTAGATTAAAATGGCTCATTTGAATTTTGCCGACTGCATTCAGAATATGTGTGCTACCCAAATAATGACTAAAAGTAAGTCTTTGTGAACGGGTTTCTCAAGCCAGGTAGCGCCATTAGACCAGGGGCTCATCTCCTGAGTGATTTACATGTTAAGTCAATGCAAAGAGGCGATAGACCTGCTTGCTGTGTGAATCGCGTGAATGAAGCCCTGGTTATGAGATGATGAGGCGGCGCGAATGACGCAAGTTGAAAATCTCGTTCTCGCCCCCTACAGTGCAATTATGTATACATCCGCGCTAAAATATCAAGGTGCAAGTCATCATAGCTTGCGTAGTATAGACCCAGCTCCCAACCCAACTTTGAGAATTGATTAACGGCGCCATTTTTTTTATCGCGCGTTAAGAGTCTCACGTTAACACCGATAACGGCCCACCACTAATTCATACCCTTAACTCAGAAGATGGTCAAAGCTACTTCAGAGACTCAGATCTTTTTGGGTATGATGTGAAAAGCTTTACACATTTGCCTGTGCCAATTTTGCCATTCTTCACCTCAGATCTTTCCCAACTCTGTCAGGTTGGATGGAGATTATCAGTAGACAGACAGACATTTTCAGGTTTCTACAGAGATGTTCAGTTGGGTTCAAGCCCAAGCACTAGCTGGGCCACTCAAGGACATACACAGCGTTGTCCATAACCCACTCTTGCATTGTTTTAGCAGTGTGCTTAAGATCATTTTCATTTCGGAAAATGAACCTTCTGCACTGTCTGAGGTTCGGAATGTTCTCGGCTAGGTTTTCATGATCATTATCTCTGTATTTTGTGCCGTTGAGCTTTTCTTCTACTCTGACAAATGCCCCAGTCCCTGCAGCTGTAAAACATCCCCACATCATGATGGTGTTTCCACCACACTGTTGAGATGGTATTGTCTGGAGAAAACTATGCTCTGCTCAACACCTGTACATGATGTACGAAACTGGGATTCTTCAGACTTGTTTCTTTGCATTTACATTTAGTCATTTAGCAGACGCTTTTATCCAAAGCGCCTTACAAAGAGTTAGGGAGCAACAAGCGATATGTCATACAGGAGCCATAACACATTAAGTGCCAATACAAAGTTACTGGGTTCAACTAAAGCTAGACCACTACCTGTTGAGAGAAAGTTTTTTTTTTGTCAGGTATTCACAGAAGAGATGGGTTTTAAGTAGTTTTTTGAATGTTGTGAGAGATGTGTATGACCGGATAGAGTTAGGAAGAATGTTCCACCAGGAAGAAGTTGTGAAGCAGAATGAGCGGGAACGGGATTTACTGTCCTGATGAGAAGGTAATACAAGACGCCGCTGGTTTGCTGAACGCAGGGACCTTGATGGGGTGTAGGAGTAAAGCAGGGTGTGAAAGTAAGCCGGTGCAGATCCAGTGATGGTCCTGTAGGCAAGCGGTATTGACTTGAATCTGATACGGGCTTCGACTTGTAGCCAGTGGAGTGAGATGAAAAGGGGTGTCACATGAGCCCTTTTGGGCTGTTGGAAGACGAGGCGTGCTGCTGCGTTCTGAACCAGCTGGAACGGTCTGATAGCCTTTGCAGGAAGACCAGCAAGGAGAGCATTGCAGTAGTCCAACCTTGAGATTACCAGGGCCTGGACAAGGAGTTGTGCCGCATGGTCAGTGAGATAGGGTCTCACCTTTCTATTGTTGAATAAGTCGTTTCGGCATGACCGTGTTATCATTGCAATGTGATCATTGAAGGACGGCTGTTCATCAAATATGACTCCGAGGTTCCTGGCTGTTTTGGAAGTGATTGTGGTATTGCCAAGATGGATTTTGAGATCGTGTTGCACTTTAGGGTGTGCCGGAAACACAATTAATTCTGTCTTGGCAGGGTTCAGCTGGAGGTGATGCCCTTTCATCCAAGCTGAGATGTCACCAAGGCAAGCTGTAATGCGAGCTGCTACAGTGGTATCGTCTGAGTGAAACGAGATGTAGATCTGGGTGTCGTCAGCATAACAGTGATACGAGAAGCCATGTGCCTGTATTATGGGTCCCAAGGATGTCGTGTAGATGGAAAAACGCAGTGGTGCAAGCACCGATCCCTGAGGGACCCCAGTGATCAAGTAGTGAGCAGTGGACAGCGAGCCCCTCCATGAAACCCAAAAGGATCTGTTGGAGAGGTAGGATTTTAACCAGCGGAGAGGGGAGCCTGAGATTCCTAGTGACGACAAGGTCGCTAGCAGTGTCTGGTGATTGACAGTGTCAAACGCTGCAGATAAATCTAGCAGAATCAGGACCGAGGATTTAGAATCTGCCTTGGCTGGCCGCAGTGCTTCTGTGACCGATAGCATTGCAGTCTCAGTGGAGTAGTTTGTTTTGAAGCCAGACTGTTTGTAATCCAGTAGTTTGTTCTGGGATAGGTAGGAAGACACCTGGTTGAACGCTGCCCTTTCAAGTGTTTTTGCAATGAATGGGAGGAGAGAGACAGGTCTGTAACCGTCGGGAGTAGAGGGGTCCAATGAGGGTTTCTTCAGTAGGGGCGTTACCTGGGCCTGTTTGAATGTGGATGGAAAAGTGCCTGTGAGCAGGGAGGTGTTGATGATGTGTGTGAGTGCAGGTGTGAGTCTGCTGGATATGGCCTGAAGGAGATCGGAGGAGATTGGGTCAAGGGGACAGGTGGTGGGGTGGCTGGAGAGAAGTCTGATTCCTTCAGTGTCCGTCAGTGGGGTGAAAGAGGAGAGTTCGATGGTTGAAGTGTGGGAGGTGTGTATCAAGGTCTGAGGTACCAAAAATTGTTTGCTGATGGATGATGTTTTCTCAGTAAAAAATACAGCGAAGTCTTCCGCAGTCAAAGATGAAGTGGGAGGGGGAGGAGGGGGGCAAAGAAGAGAGTTAGATGTCTTGAAAAGCTGTCGGGTGCTTTGAAGTATGTTTGAATATTTCAAGTTTTCATGTGTCTTCACTGAACAAAGACTTGAATCTGGCCACCCTGCAATATAGCCCAGATTGATGGAGTGTTGCAGTGTTGTATGTCCTACTGCAAGTTTCTCCCATCTTCATATGATCATGGAGCGCAACAGAAGTGACCATCAGCTTCTTGGTCATCTCTCTAAGCAAGACCCTTCTCCATCGATGGCTCAGTTTGGAAAGGAGGTTAGAGATTTGGTGGTTCCAAACTTCTTTCATTGAGGATAAATGGAGGCTACATGCTTCTATGAACATTCAAAGCAGCAAAATTGTTTCAATAGTCTTCCACAGATGCTTCTGAGCTAAATATTTAAGTGTCCCAGAAAAGGTTATGAATTCTTATGCAATGTACTTATTTTATTTTTTAATTTTTTATAAATTTGCAAAGCTGACACAAATTAGTTTTTTGTTTTGTCATTATTGTGCATGGAGTATAGATTACTGTGATTTTGTTTTAAGTAGTTTAAGATAAGGCAGCAGCATAACAAAATGTGAATAAGGGGATTAATACTTTTTCAAGTATTAATCCCCATGAATGCATGGATTGGCATTGTATACATTGTTGAACTCTCACTGTATTAGTGAAAACCTTACAGATAACCTAGAGATACTTTAGGTATCTTTTCAAGAGGTAAACGAGAATGTGTAATAATATCTTGGGTTACAGTAAGCATTCCTGGGAAAAAAAAGTTATGTATACCATTTTATCGGACTTATACATTAAAAGTAGGGCTGTCAACGTTAACGTTTTAATATTTAACGCAATTAACGCAGCATACGTTTGTTTTGACATCCTTTGTCTATAGTTATATTATATAATCACGATCTTATTGGTGTACAGGCTATTAAACAACTTGATCGCGATTTGAAACAGTTGCTTTCGCGTGATCCAGTCTTCTGTGTATAGTAACAGGCTAAAGGTTGCGTCGGTGAATCTCTGTCAGACAGCGAATCCGTGTTAAGTTCTTTTTCGTGCTTGAATAGATAAAACCATACAAGATTATGTCAGAAAGCCAGTTTTGTCTAGCATTTTCTTAAGCACAGATTTCAAAGTTTAAAATAAAATCTTAAATGAATGCAAAGAGTTGTGTAAATGGGAGTGCGGTGACTGTCAGATCTGCATACTGAGACAGCTCTTAAAGGGGCCATGTTCTTAAATGTGCTGCTGTGACTCCTGTCACTAATGTTAATCAAAGAACAAAATAAAAGAAAAAATCGATGCGATTTTTTTGCTTTAACGAGAATTCTTCTGCATTTAATTTATAATTTAACATTAAAGACTGTAAAGTGTTTGAGAACTTCCTTAAATGTCTATTTATTTCCTACTTGATGGCTCTCAATTATACTGTAGAATGGCTTAATAATTAATGTTAAAATAATCAATTTAATAGAGACATCAGTTACAGTACTAATATCAGAATGTTTTCTGTCATTCATAAAATGACGTTGTTAAAGAAACATGTTGTTTCTACATCAATTCGAAAATTAAATGTGAAATTATTAAAATGTAAAAGTATATTTTTAAATATTACTGTTGTGTGCGATTAATCACGATTAATCACAGAAAACAAACGTTTGATTAATCAGATTAGTCTTTTAATTGATTGACAGCAATGGTTAAAAGCAAAATTCAAGTATAAACCCCTAAACCTGATGGCAGCATGCTCCCAGTGAGCAAGCCCAACAGTGGCAAGGAACCGAAACTGTATATAGAAAAAACCTTGGGAGAAACCAGACTATTTAAGTATATGGGTCAGTGACGTGAAGACCACTTATCTTCAATAATATAAATAATTGTTTTAAACAAAAAAATTAAATGTATCTATTTATCTGAAATATGAATCTCCGATATCAGTTGTATGTGACTTTCAGGAAAAATAAGTTAATTGATTATTTAATTTTGTTAATTTGAAGGCTGAATAGACGATTTGGAAAGCTTCTAACTTTAGCCTGCTAGCACTGAAATCATGATCCCATCCTCCATGCGAATCGCCGTCCAAAGCCACGAGTCCTCCAAAACACACAAACTCGCACAAACCACAAGCTTTTGGATCAATTCCAATTAAATCATGTCTCATTCACCAGTGAGAATATGTTACAGTACAAAGTAAATAACGTTAATACAATAGAGAAAACCGGTATCTTAAACAACAGCTTTTAAACGGGATTAGAGGCAGCATAAATACCGTTAGAGGCTGGGTAACGATTAGTGGTGGGCATAGATTATTATTTTTTTAATCTAGATTAATCTGGAATTAATCTAGATTAATCTAGATTAAAATGGCTCATTTGAATTCTGCCGAAGGCATTCAGAATATGTGTGCTACCCAAATAATGACTAAAAGTAAGTCTTTGAGAATGGGTTTCTCAAGCCAGGTGGTGCATCAGACCAGGGGCTCATCTCCTGTTTCCAAAATGCATCACAAACTGCTTGAGAAAGCTGTTCTACTATGATCATTTATGATGAAAATTAAATTGTGTTCAATAAGATGTTCTTGTGTTTACTTCCGCATTAGCTAAGGGATGCTTTGTGTTTAGGTGGTACTTGAGACGGGAAGAGCTCCTACAGTACATTTACATTTAGTCATTTAGCAGATGCTTTTATCCAAAGCGACTTACAAAGAGTTAGGGAGCAACAAGCGATGTGTCATACAGGAGCCATAATACATTAGGTGCCAATACAAAGTTACTGGTTTCAACTAAAGCTAGACCACTATCTGTTGAGAGAAAGTTTTTTTTTTTTTTTTAAACCAAATGTATGTAAACCAATTCCATACAGTAGACCAATTCCACATTGAACAAGGTGCAAACAACCTTAGTCTTGTCAAGGTTTCCATTGGGAAGCTTCTTAAAAATAAATTTTCCCGGAAGCAAGCCCGGCGGCTTCATACTTGCATCCATGTTAGCACGTCACGTTTGATGCGGTAATTTCACAGTAACGTTATGTTGTGTTCAGACCAAATGCGAGTGACGCGTCAAGCGCGAGTGATTTACATGTTAAGTCAATGCAAAGACGCGATAGACCTACTTGCGGCGCGAATCGCGCGAATGAAGCCCTGGTTATGACATGATGAGGCGACGCGAATGAAGCGCGAATGACGCGAATGAAGCCCTGGTTATTAGATGATGAGGCGGCGCGAATGACGCAGATCACGCGAGTTGAAAACTCTCGTTTTCCCCCCCTACAGTGCAATTAATCTAGGTATACACCCGCGCTAAAATATCAAGGTGAAAGTCATCATAGCTTGCGTAGTATAGACCCAGCTCCAAACCCAACTTTGAGAATAGATTAACGGCGACATTTTTTTATCGCACGATAAGCTGCGTTAACGGCCCACCACTAGTAACGATGTAATACATAAAGGTCCACAAACTACATAAGCAACATAATCATATAGGTCTATTTATCCTACCTCTCCAGAAGTTTCAATGGCATCATATTTGACACCCTGGACTTCCATAGTTGCTCCCAGTGGGGAAAAGCAACACTTATTATAATCACACCCATTGCCAACACTGCTGTTCTGGCCAGGATTTTCCCCTTTTTCGCACATCATCTGTTGAAAACTCCAGAAACAATATTGCAAACAGACCGAGCGGGAAATCCCCAGAAACCCCTGCGAACCGACCGCCAGGAACCGGAATGCATTCGCGAATGGAATTCTGCTTTCACCTCTTTGCTGATTAGACGTCTTTAGTCGTGTAAGTTTTTAAGATGGCCTTCATTTTTGTTTGTCCTTTGCAAGTGTCACTTGCACACATTTAACAAGGGGAAAGTTAATTTCCGGGTGTTTACCTGCTATTCTCCTGCTGTGTCTGAATAGGGTATGTGACAGCGCTGATGGTGTATGATGTCTGGGTGAACAGGTTGCCCAGTGGGAGGTAAAATACGTTGACTGAAAAAGGACACATGACCAATCATTGCCCTCGTACGGACAATATATAATTATAAAAATACCAATGTATCAATTAACTTATTGATTGCTTTCAGGATGTTAAGATACTTCCAACCAGCATGACAAAAAAAACGTTTCAGGACAGGATTGCCCACTTTGTCTTAAGAAGACAAAATTATAGAGCAAAAATATGAGATCATTACCAACCAAAACTCAAAGAAATTGCAATACTTTGTTTGTAAACACTTTAAATACTAAAGATTTGTAAAAATAAATTAAGCATTTCACCACATTCTTAACGTTTGAAGGACTACAATAGATATAAATATTTATATTTAAAAATTGGCATGTCGAAAATCCTTATGTCATTGAGCCCTATATCTAATAGCTTCATCAACTTAATAACAGTTTGCAGACTTGATTTGGTTTCATCTGAACTGTGGCTAAATTAATTTCTAAACCTAGGTTATGGAGGAGCCTGAACGTGATAAATCATCATAAAAACCGTATAAACAGCAAGTGGAAGTCTCTGTGCCACCTATTACATCAGTTCTTCCGGCATTCCTCCTCCTCCCCATCTCCTCCTACTTTGCTCCTATTCTCTTTCCTCTGTGCAGTTTTATTAATTCAAGTTCAATTCAAGTTTATTTATATAGCGCTTTTCACAATGTGTATTGTTTCAAAGCAGCTTTACAGGGCAAACAGGAAAAACAGAAAAGGTAAAACACAGCACAGTGCATTGTATTTATACAACGAGTAAGATCATACTAATAAATAATAGATAATTTCTAAATAAATAAATAAATGCAGTCTCCCGGTGAGCAGGCCAACACTGCCCTGCTGTGGCGAGGAACCCAAACTCCAATGATTGATTAATGGAGAAAAAAACCTCGGGAGAAACCAGGCTCAACCGGGAGGGCCAGATCCCCTCTGACGTGTCATAGCTGCACTCAAACTGCTGACATGTGATTTAAGTTTAGCATTCAATACCAAATATTGTAACTTCAGCATTAATGAGACAAATAGTCCGTCTTTGCTCTTTGTTGGGGGTGTATTGGTCTGAGCTGGGATGGTCCGATGGTCATATTTCTCTTGGCTGGTGGTGGAATTGCCTTAGATGGGGCTGGGATGCTCAGTCAGTCTGCAGCTGTAGCTGGCGTTATCTCAAATTGGGGATGGGCATCTGTCGGTCGTCTGGACATGGTGGAACTTCTTCCTACCTCGGGATGGGCATCCCGAAGCAGAGGCGGAAAGAGAATAAAGAGAATAATTAGCGTAGCTGCTGTTCATTAACTATGCATTAAGTGAAAGCTTGGCTGAAAAGATGTGTCTTTAATCTAGATTTAAATTGGGAGAGTGTGTCTGACCCTCGAATAGTATCAGGAAGGCTATTCCAGAGTTTAGGTGCTACGTATGAGAAAGCTCGACCCCCTTTGGTGGATTTAGTTATTCTAGGTGTTGTCAAAAGTCCTAAGTTTTGAGATCTTAAGAGCGTGTTGGGTTGTAACGTGATAAAAGCTCGGTTAAGTAAATAGGGGCTAAACCGTTTAAGGCTTTGTATGTAATTAAAAGAATTTTAAAATCAATACGATACTTAATGGGCAGCCAGTGAAGCGATGATAAAACTGGGGTTATGTGATCGTATTTTCTTGACCTAGTAAGAACTCTGGCAGCTGCATTCTGAACTAACTGTAGTTTGTTTATCGATGATGCAGGACAACCACTAAGTAGAGCATTACAATAGTCAAGTCGTGAGGTCACAAATGCATGAATAAGCTTTTCTGCGTCAGCAAAACATAAAATATTTCGTAACTTGGAAACATTTCTAAGGTGGAAGAAGGCTGTTTTTGTGATATTTGAGATGTGATTTTTAAATGACAGGTTGCCGTCTAATATAACGCCTAGGTCTTTAACTGTATTTGTTGGAGTAACAGTGCAGCCTTCAATTTGCAGGCTGTAATCGGAGATATTCTGTTTACGTGTTTTTGGTGCTATAAGTAATATTTCCGTTTTGTTAGAGTTTAAAAGAAGGAAATTACTAGTCATCCAATGTATTAGAAGCGGGTTAAGCTTGGTGCTCGAGCCGAGCCTCTGGTTTGCACCCATTCAAGGACAGCAAGCTGAGTAAACAAAAATTTTGTTTACTCATATTCAAATTAAATGTGTATGGCGAACTCGTGAAAGTGTTCATGTTTTTTTCCGTTGTACATCGAGCTTTGAATACTGTGGATTGAGAACCATTTTAAATTATTACTGACACTGTCATTTAATTTAGGTTCTAAAAAAAAATATTACATTTCTGAGAACATCCAGATTAATGTAAATGTGTCTTGTTTCAATTTTAATTAATTTAACTCTTAGCACATGTAAACATCTATTGCTGTAGGTGTGGTGCTCGTGTGTTTTGAGGGCGATTCTGATGGCTACATAAATCTGGTGGCATATCCGTACGAGGAAAGTGAGGGACTGGATCACGAGGAGCTACCCGAGCGAGATCAACCGCGCCGAAAACACTCTCGCCGTAGCCTACATCGCTCCAGTAGCGAGCAAAAAGATGACAGACCACCTCACGACAGTGACAGCAATGAGAAGTGAGTGGCCTTTCATATACTGGCAAATTAATCCTAACTGATGAGATGAAGTGATGGCGGCCTGAATCTGACACCATTTTTTTTAGAGAGCTCAGGTTAAATGTTATTGAGTGCCTTAAGCAGTGATGAAACACTGATTAATATATATTAATATATAAAAATGATTACAGTGATACAGTGGTTTCTAATACAGTGTGACGTAGTTTTAGACACTTTTTTTTTAATTGCATCTTATTTTTTATTATGCTCTTTATAACTACAATAATACATTAAATCAAGAGCCATGAAATATATTACATCTACATAAATACAGTATAAAATATCTGGTGTTTGCATATGGATTTACTGAATGTTATCAAATATTGTCATCGGCTAAAATCTATAAATATTGTATTTCTTTACGAAAATCAAAAAGTGGTGCTTCCTTGTAAATGTCTGTGTACATTTTACCCATACTGAAAAGAGTAGAATACTGCATATGTGAAAACAAAACATTATTGGGGTATTTATGCAATGCATGAACATCAACATACAGTATGTATGGCGTCTGTTTTTCTTTGTTGCACTCCGTGTCTTTTTGAGAGTCTAAAATAGTGAGACCTGTGTAAAAGTTCTCACAGCTGCTTTATCTCACATCCAGGCTTCTATCATCATCACATATCTCTTAAACTCAAAGTGATGCCTCCCTGGAATGTACAACAGAAAAATATTGTGCACCCGTTTGTATGAAGGTCCAGTTACTTTACTCACAATGAAAAGATAAACGATAGATAGTCGTTCTTTTTGTATTGTTGTCTATCTGGTTTGGCCCTGCATTATACCGCAGAATAATCTGCAGAATCTGGGAAATCATCAGCCAACTCCCTTCCCTCAGACTTGTCTGTAACATTTAATAAAAAGCCATATGTCTAATTATTTAAATTTTAATTATGTGAGCATGTATAAATAACATGCAATCCAGAGAAAGCTGCATGGACTCAAAATACTGTATTTCACAAGATGGTTCATTTAAACTTGCAAGCTCAGAGTTTCAGATTCCAGGTCGGAAAAGTTCCTCTTGGCCAGGTTATGTTTCTAAATGTAGTGAACTTTAATGACAAGGCTTCTAAAGAGTAAATCTATAAGGGTGTGTCTTTACGACTGTGTAGCATATGAATGGGTCATGAATTTCATGTAAAGATGATTTCTGCACTTGTTTCCACGTTAGCTTGATAAATGAGGCCCAATAACTGGTTACTCAACTATTGGCAGCAATAATCATAATCAAACATTTCCTGTAGTTATTTATAAGTTGCCTTGATGGTAATTGATGTGTCTGTGCAGTCTACAGGAGTTGAAGAGTCCTCTTCTGGATCTGCATATCCATTCAGATGTTCCTTTCCAAATGATTGATGGAAACAGCGGACTGAGCTCAGAGAAGATCAGCCACAACCCCTGGAGTTTGCGCTGTCATAAACAACAGCTCAGCCGCATGCGCTCCGATTCCAAAGACAGGAAACTCTACAGTATCCTGCTTGTATTTAGAATGTTGTCAAATTCTACCAGCTCTAAGTTCTAAGTCACTAGGTGCATTGAACTGATCATAGTAATTATTTTTTGTATTGGCAAATGTCAAATGTTTTTTTTTTTAGTGTAATTAGGAATAGGGTTCTCAACTGGATTTCACCCAAAAAATTAACAGATTTCTAAGCGAGTGTACGTGCAAAAAAAATCTTTAAATTGTTGTGGGGAACTCAAGATGTTAAATGGCTTAATAATGTTGGGAAAACTAACTTTATGCCGTTTCTGCTTGGTCCCTCACATAAACAGGTGATGTTCTAAGCAGTGTAGAGTAAATGTATTACGATCCTTAATGCCAAACTTCCACAAGAATTTCTTCTGTTGGAAAATGTGGTCCATCATTTTAGCTACCCTTGTATCCTGGACCTGAAGATGGGCACCCGGCAGCATGGTGATGACGCGTCAGAGGAAAAGGCTGCCCGTCAGATGAAGAAATGCGAACAGAGCACCTCTGCAACGCTTGGTGTGCGTGTGTGTGGCATGCAGGTGAGGACGCCTTTTACCTTAGACCTGTTTGCTACTGATTGTATAGTTGATCGCAAAATGCCTGCAGCCCATGTAAGAGAGTTCAACACTTCATCCTATGCCATCACAGATTTGTCTTTGCTGGTTGGCAATGATTTGAATTCTTTATAGACTGGATTTTATAATATTTCCATGTGTTCCCATATAGAAATCTGATAAATGTAAAAAGAGCTCCAGGAGGATTTTATGAGCCCTTTTCCTTACTCTGGATGTACTCTCACCTAAAGGATTATTAGGAACAGCTGTTCAATTTCTCATTAATGCACTTATGGTGGTGGTGTAATGGTGTGGGGGATGTTTTCTTGGCACACTTTAGGCCCCTTAGTGCCAATAGGGCATCATTTAAATTCCGCGGCCTACCTGAGCATTGTTTCTGATCATGTCCATCCCTTTATGACCACCATGTACCCATCCTCTGATAGCTACCTCCAGCAGGATAATGCACCATGTCACAAAGCTCCAATCATTTCAAATTGGTTTCTTGAACATGACAATGAGTTCACTGTACTGAAATGGCCCCCACAGTCACCAGATCTCAACCCAATAGAGCATCTTTGGGATGTGCTGGAACGGGAGCTTTGTGCATCCCACAAATCTCCATCGACTGCAAGATATTATCCTATCAATATCGGCCAACATTTCTAAAGAATGCTTTCAGCACCTTGTTGAATCAATGCCACGAAGAATTAAGGCCGTTCTGAAGGCGAAAGGGTATCAAACACAGTATTAGTATGGTGTTCCTAATAATACTTTAGGTGAATGTATACAGTTCTTGGAGGGTGGGCAGGGGAGCACCAATGGTCTACTCAGCATTCCGAATCGTCCTTCCCTTTTCTGATGTCTGACTTTGTGGCTGAGCCAAACTAGACAGTGATGGATGTGCAGAGGACTCAATGAATGCCGAGTACAACTGTTTTAAAGGGTTCAAATGACATGGCTAAAACGAATATTATTGTTTGTTCAAGATGTAATGTGTAAACGTTTTAAGGTTAAAAATGCTGTATATTCCACATACCCTGAATGTTTGTATCTCTTCTTTACACCACCATTCTGAAATGCGCTGATTTTTTACAAAGCTCATCGCTCTGAAAAGCAAGGTGTGCTATGATTGGCCAGTTGGTTAGTGTGTAGTGATTGGTTCGAATACTAGAGCGTTTCAAGGAAATGTAACGCCTCTTACCATATTCGGAACATCAGGTTCCAAAGCAATTGTACTTACAGGTGACTTAATGTCATCAGTACTTCCTTATATCAATTCGGTTAACTTAAACGGAAAATGAATATGATCAAGCAGATACATCAACTTTGCCAGCGCGACTTGAGCAGGATGTAAAGGATTGGTAAGGTTTTATTAAAAAAATATTATGTTAAAGAGTTAAAAACTATATCTTACTGTTTCACCTTTTATAAACAACGTTATAAAGACTACATGCAAGCATATACATCAAACAAGCATATACAAACAAGCATATACATCATACAGAGTCTGTGTGAGATAGTAACAAGCTCGCGTTACAGCAGGGAATGGTAACATAATAAATAACCCGAGCGTTTTGGCCCTTCTTGATCAACCAGTGTTACGCCACGTCTCGTCATGACTCAGCAAAGACAATAAATCTCATAATAAACACGACATTTGTTGCGTCTTGTTGGAACATTATTACTGATTATTAGGATTTATGTTATCTTTTTTTACGTTGCGCACGTATCTGCATTTGCAGTTCACAAACACACGATAAACTCAATCCGCTTTAGTCCGTAGCAAAGTCTTTCATAATAAAAATATACTTACAGACTGCAAATCTGAAGCGCCTGTCATGCGAAGTTGTAATGGTTGGAATGGGCATCTTGATATCTTCCAGGTTCATGGAGCAAATATCAGTGAAATGCGCTGCACAAACTTGAATATTCGGATTGTACTTTTCTGGCTTTAGTGTTGTAAATAAAATGTAACTATTTGTTTTTAGCTGTCTCATCTTTTGGATCGGGCAAACAAAGAGTCTTTCTTTTCGCAACGAAACACACAGCAATTTTACGTGTCTAATACATGCATGGGCAAATTATAACACACCAAAGACACAGAAATACACGTATTCGCGCCATATGACCCCTTTAACAGAGTTTGTGGTAGGTTGAAATTCTTCAGCTGATGTAATAATTACAACCTCTGCTGGGCTGTTTTAGCAATGAAGCCAATCTGATAGTCACACTTCAGGTCCTGAGAGATGGTGGTGCCCAGGAACCCGAATGACTCCACTGTTGCCACCATGCTGTTCATGATGTAAGAGGGGCGAGTGCAGGTTTTTTTTCATGAAGTCCACAATCGTCTCCATTGTTTTAAGCGTGTTCAGCTCCAAGTTGTTATGACTGCACCAGACAGACAGCTGCTCAACCTCCTGTCTGTAAGCAGACTCATCACCATCCTGGATGAGGCCAATGAGTGTGGTGTCGTCTGCGAACATCGGAAGTCTGACAGAAGGGTCCTGGGCAGTGCAGTCATTGGTGTACTGAGAGAAGAGCAATGGGGAGAGAATGCACCCCTGGGGGGTGCTAGTGCTGATCGTGCGGGTGCTGGATGTGAGTTTCCCAATTCTCACTAACTGCTGCTTGTCTGTCACAAAGCTGATGATCCACTGACAGATAGAGCCAGGAACAGATAGATGGGTTGACTTTCTCTGGAGCAGTGATGGGATAATGGTGTTGAAGGCAGAGCTGAAGTCCACAAACAGGATCCTCACATAATCATTCCAAACATTCTGTGCCTTTGTAATAGTCAAGAGGGATTTTTGTATGAATAGGACGGTCTTATCCACACAGAGCCAGAAGTTGAGATCTCACCGTCACAGATTTGTGCTGAGATTACATAAAGAAACAATCGACAGCCTAAATTGTTTTCGACTATGATAACATCTGGGTATTGTATAGTCAGAAACAAAAAACCTAACCTGACTGTTTGCAAATAAACATACATTTTATAATATGCTATACAATATATAAAAACTTATAAATATAAAACTTTTTAGTTTATAAAATGTATTTTTTATTTGCAAACAGGTGTTATGCTTAAGTTATGCCATTAAAACAGCAACATCTTCCGACGGACAAAATGCTGCATTGTCACACGAACATGCCAGCTTAAGATAGTGAGGAAGTTACGTTGCTTACTTCGCCAAGTGCATTCCACACGTCTACATAATGCACGGATATGCCTTGTTCACTCCAAAGTCTTAACTCCTAGGGCTCTGCCCTTCGAAGGGAGTAGGGCATAGGAATGATGACTATATTTACATTTAGTCATTTAGCAGACGCTTTTATCCAAAGCGACTTACAAGTGGGGTAGGTAATGGAAGCAATTAGGACAGCATAAGTACAACAAAAGCATAAGTGCAATCAAAAAGAAGACTGGTCTCATATAGCCTAACACAGTATACAGAATCATTCATTCATACATTTTTATTTTTTTTAGAGTAGAGTAGAGAAGAAAAGAGTAGAGAAGGTGCGGGAGAGAGATTTTTTACCTTTATGGGATGACACCACAAGACGCGTTGGAGTGTTGCGTGTGACGATTCGAAAAGAATACACGTACCGTTACACCCCTAATATATATATATATATATATATTAGTGGTGGGCCGTTATCGGCGTTAATGTGCTGCGTTAACGTGAGACTCTTATCGGGCGATAAAAAAAATGTCGCCGTTAATCTATTCTCAAAGTTGGGTTTGGAGCTGGGTCTATACTACGCAAGCTATGATGACTTTCACCTTGATATTTTAGCGCGGATGTATACATAGCTTAATTGCACTGTAGGGGGGCGAGAACGACATTTTTCAACTCACGTGATTCGCGTCATTTGCGCAATTCGCGCCGTTCGCGCCGCCTCATTCGTGCCTACTCATTCGCGCCGCAAGTAGGTCTATCGCGTCTATGCATTGACTTAACATATAAATCCCTAGCGCTTGACGCGTAATTCGCATTTGGTCTGAACACAACACAACGTTACTGTGAAATGACCACATCAAACGTGACGTGCTAACATGGATGCAGCTATGAAGCCACCGGGTTTGCTTCAGGGAAAATACATTTTTAAGAAGCTTCCCAATGGAAACCTCGACAAGACTAAGGTTGTTTGCACCTTGTGCAATGTGGAATTGGTTTACTGTAGGAGTTCTACCAGTCTAAAGTACCACCCTTAACGCAAAGCATCCCTTATAGCTAATGCGGAAGTAAACACAAGTACATCTTATTGAACATAATTTATTTTCATCACCAATTATCATAGTAGAACAGCTTTCTCAAGCAGTTTGTGATGCATTTTGGAAACAGGAGATGAGCCCCTGGTCTAATGCACCACCTGGCTTGAGAAACCCGTTCTCAAAGCTCTTCAAAGCTTTTATGTTGACTGCGGCGCCACGCAAACTGTTCGCTCGAGTCACAAAATATGTTGTGCACGCTGCCATGCGAAATGAACAGCTTTGAAGAGATTTTGGTCGAGCAGGTTCGCCTGTACAGACATCTTTTATGATCAATGTGTCTGTTTTATATTGTTTTCAAAATAAAACAATATTTATCAACATTTCTCTTTTGGACTTTTCTTATATCGTCTCATTTTATATAACATAAAGACATCCAATAGGATAATCTATGGGAATGTACATTTATCAGTCCCTAACCAACAATATGAAAAAAATGTGTCTGCATTATGCACAGAAATGAAAGAGTGAACAAAACGTTTGTGGTAAAAAATTATTAAATCAACAAACAATAATTCGAAATGCATTTCCCCGTCCATCATCACGCATCTGCTTCACAAGAGCGATGTATTCTACATATCCACGTTTTTTGACATGAAGTGGGCGAACATTCCATCTCCTTTTTAGCCCTTTTTTTGATAGAAGCAACAACACAAAATCTCCTACGTTTCCTTGTCGAGCAGCAGCTCGCAAGACGCCATTCTGGATGATCTTACGTAATTCTGGTAAAATTCCTACTTTTCTTCTACTTCCTGCGGATTTACAGTATGATTTCGGTTGTGCGCCCCCAGTCGTTTCAAAGAATATCTCAACGGCGAACGCGTCATGTAAAAACGTCTCGCCGTTTAGGGAGTTGCGCGCGCGGTCAGTGGAGGCTCACGAAGCGGAGCCAGGCTCGTGTATAAACGCGGCTTAACTCGGCATTACTGTTCACCTCATCGATGCCATCTTGGAAATTCACTCCTTCGCTTTAGGTAGGCTATGTTATGTAATTTTAAATTCGGCAGAATTCAAAAGAGCCATTTTAATCTAGATTAATCTAGATTAATTCCAAGATTACAGTGAGATTAATCTAGATTAAAAAAATTATCTATGACCACCACTAATATATATACATACATTCACCTAAAGGATTATTAGGAACACCATACTAATACTGTGTTTGACACCCTTTGGCCTTCAGAGCTGCCTTTATTCTACGTGGCATTGATTCAACAAGGTGCTGAAAGCATTCTTTAGAAATGTTTGACCATATTGATAGGATAGCATCTTGCAGTTGATGGAGATTTGTGGGATGCACGAAGCTCCCGTTCCACCACTCTATTGGGTTGAGATCTGGTGACTGTGGGGTCATTTTAGTACAGTGAACTCATTGTCATGTTCAAGAAACCAATTTGAAATGATTGTAGCTTTATGACATGCTGCATTATCCTGCTGGAAGTAGCTATCAGAGGATGGGTACATGGTGGTCATAAAGGGGTGGACATGGTCAGAAACAATGCTCAGGTAGGCCGTGGCATTTAAACGATGCCCAATTGGCACTAAGGGGCCTAAAGTGTTCCAAGAAAACATCCCCCACACCATTACACCACCACCATAAGTGCATTAATGAGAAATTGAACAGGTGTTCCTAATAATCCTTTAGGTGAGTATATATTCTGTGTATATATATATAGAGGAGAAGCCTGTTCCTGCTGTATAGAGAAGACCCGTCTGACTTTGTATCTGTGTAGCTCACGTGTAAAGAGAAGATGGTAGACAACTTCTGAAGCCAATTGGGTAGGCATCGCCCAATTGCATTCAAATTTGTGTAGTACCATATTACTTTTTATTTTATCATGCGTCATGCAAAGAAGAGATTTCATTTGAAGGGTGGAGTTTCAGATTTTTGAAGAGAATGTCATATTTTATTTTATGGTGACTCTATGAAGAGCATAATTAAACCTTTATAAATGTTATTTCTCTGTCATATGTCTGTTATCTTAAGCCCTGGTGACTGATGAAGTTTTACACAGCTGCCATGACCTAACAATGCAGTTCACAAATGAGCCATGAAAACATCTGTTTCTCATCTGCTATATCTTCACCGTCATTCAGCCCCTCCTTATCTCTTGTCTTGTTCTGCAGGTGTACCAAATGGATACAGGTCATTATCTATGCAGAAACAAATACTACGGACGGGGTCTTTCCATTGAGGGTTTTCGAAATGCGCTCTTTCAGTTCATGAACAACGGGACGCAGCTGCGCAAAGACCTTTTTGAGCCCATGCTGAGCAAACTATGCACCCTGAAGGCTGTCCTGGAGCGCCAGGCTTCATACCGCTTCTACTCCAGCTCTCTGCTCATCATTTATGAGGGTAAAGAACCTGAGTATGTCGATGCCTGGCAGAAACCTTCAGAAGTGCCCTCTGAAAAGGAAAATCAGGCCGCACCACGTGGCTCTTTAGAGAACCTTCCTGCCTCTGACACGTTTAGCCGCCCTCGGGTGCCAAGCGTGGACGTGCGTATGATAGACTTTGCCCACAGCACCTTTAAGGGTTTCCGCGATGACCAAACCATCCATGACGGACCTGACAGAGGCTATGTATTTGGACTGGAAAGCGTCATCAACATTTTGCGAGAGATTCAGGAGGAGAACCAGTAGCTGAAATTGTTTCTTAATTTGCTGCCCATTATGCCCCCTTGAGGCTCTTGTCAAACAAAGACATTTGTAACATCGATAATGTTTGTAACAAAAGTCTTTCATACAAACAGAAAATGGTGGTGACCTCTACAGAAGCTCTTGACTTGCTCCACAGCTGTTAGAACTCAAATGGCTCCCCCCACACATATACATACACACAAATGCAGGACATGGATTTGCTGTTCTTCAGATGGATTCATTGCCACCATGTGGCCACGTGAGGTACTGCATTTATGAAACAAATGTAAACTGCTCAGGGCTTTAGGGTCAGTGTGCTTATACAGAGTCTGTGTGTGTGTGTGTGTTTGTGTGTGTGTGTGTGTGTGCGCATGTTCGTTTGTTAGAATTCTTCAGAATAGTTTTGCATAAAGAAAATTAAGCCTATTTTTAGTATGATAGAGAGTTTTTTTATTGTAACATTATTTTAATGATAATTAAGCTCTCCTTCCCATCCCTGCCCTAAAATAATTAACATACCTAAAAACTGACACAATGATTGTATAAAATCACCATAACAAATCTGAAGATGTATGCATGTTTATGTAAAGAATGCACCTTTTTTTTGCATAACAGTAATGAGCATGCTGATTTTGAAGGGAACATTCACATTACAATAATATCAAAATGCAAAAGTATCGTAATGTTTCTGAAGATAGGCTTAATTTTCACACATTGCAAAGTAGATTTTTGTTCTTGTAAAACATGACCCTAACACTGGGTCTTGTTTTGGGATGTTTGGGGTCTATCTAAAATGCAGTATTTCAGGTGTTTTAAATTGAGTAATTTAACTGAGAATGGTTGGTCACAGATTTACTTGCAGAAGTTGGGGGCATTTTAAAGGTGTTTTAAACCTCTGGTCAATGACTACAAAAAGGTAAATTCTGCCTTATGGCAGAAGCCATACAGCCTAGCTGTGTGAAAATATCATTTATAACAGGTACATATGTTGCTTTTTTTGGCAGTTGTCCTCGTCTGTTCATTTAGAGGGTCTGTTACATTTTACTGTGTTCTTATGCTGTTGGATATTTTTCTTGCCTCTTTCTTGAAGTCTTTTCCATTTCAAAACTTTTCAGAATACGGTGGGTTAGTTTTTGTTTAGTAATTTAGAATACCCTTATGTACAAATCCTTATTCTGTTGGAAACATGGTCATCATTACAGGGGGAAAAAACTTGATCTGTAGATTGTTATAAAGCCATTTCAAGACCATGTTTTTATTTTTGTATGTTTTAAAATTATCAGTTAGTTTCACAAGTATACCAGTGACATTTTATCCACCATTAGCACATGTAGCAACACAGTTTATGATATTCTCTGTGTAGGTGGTGCATTTATTGCACTGTGGCGTCGTTCTTTAAAAATGCACACTTCTTTCTCTGGCCTAGCCTCTACCTGCACTTGCAGTTGTCAAAATATAATATTTGTCTTGTCTTGTATACATTGCATACATCAGATTTGTATGAATAAGAAATTAACAAGACAAAATATGGCATCTTGATGTGTCTGTATTTACATGTGTGATTAATCGATAGCTGGAACTGGGTTGCTTTTGTTTTTGTCCAAATGTTTACCAAAATTATAGCTATAGAATTTTATCTGAGTTTATATTACATGATTAAATGCTTAATATTAAAAGTAGCACATGACATAATTTCAGTAAATGTTGAAGGGAAATGTTTCAGGAACAAATGCCACATGTGTGACTCGTCTTCTCACAATAAATAAGCATTGTGCTGCAGTTATGTTTAACAACATTACAAATACTGTACATAATTTCTTCCATGCCGACATTACTAATAAAAGTGTAGCTGTTTTGTTTATCTTCACATTTAGTTTGTGCTGGAACATAAGAAACGAAAAACTGATGTGGATGAAGCCAGCTATGTCTTTCATAGATGTGACAGAAACAAACTTATGCTGAAAAATACATTTTCCTTATCTCTGTATTGTTGTTGCATGAATGGATATTTTTTCAAGAAAATCACAATATGACAACTTTAAATGTGAGCTATAAATAGTTTATTTAAGAACAATCGTCTCATTTCTTTAATTTTTCTTTTAGTTTTTTAATGTTCATTTGAATGAGATTCAGACTGTGACTTGCTGGAATGTTGGTGTTTAGTGAAAAAATACTGAATAGCATATCCTGAAATTTTTTGTGGAATAACGCTTTCAATTAAATTTAAAATAATTTCAATTAAAATACCAATAATTGCAAAACCAAGATTTTTTATGTGATCCTGGATGACAAAACCAGACTTAAGGGTACATTTTTCGAAATTTAGATTTTTAAATAATCTGAAAGCTGATGAAATAAGCTTTCTATTGATATATGGTTTGCTAAGGTAGGACAATATCTGGCGGAACAACAAATGTTCACGAAGCTGGAATTTGAGGGTGCAAAAAAGGAACGATATTGAGAAAATCGGCTTTGAAATTCGTAATTCGAGGCACTATAGCATGTCTTCCACTCACATAAATAAAGTTTTTATGCATTTAAGGTATGAAATATATTCATGTAACATGATCTCAACTTAATATTATAACGGTTTTTGCCATAAAATAAAAATCTGTAATTTTTACCCATACCCTGAATTTTTGACGATAACTAAAAATGTTCTCGTGCTACTTAACATTGGTTTTGTTGTCCAGGGTCACATATACCAATAGTTATAAAACATTGTGTTCACACAAAGTGTCTACAATGAATAATTAAGACATACATGAAGATTCATATTTTCAGAAATGTTTATAAGTCTTTTAAAGGGTTTAATAAAATTCCCCTTTGCCTCATAAAATTTTCCATACATTATATTTCCATATATTCATTTGGCAGACGCTTTTATTCAATGCGACTTACAATAAGGAGAGCATATAACATTTTGTCAATACGTTAAACAGTACCGTTAGTTTACATCTTCTTAAAATAATTCATTATTTTTACTTTATCTACAAAACTGCACAATATGTTTATGTTTTTTAAGAAAAATGTTGAAAATGCTGTAATGAATCCAGAGAAGACTTATTTGTTTTGACTTTTATTTTGAAATGACTTTGTGTCTCGTTGGATTCTGCGCCACGTTGTTCTCATATAATTGGTTCGTGAAGACACGTGTGGTTCTGAAATGAGGGGTGAGTTTTATATAGTGTATACATCATTATACATTTAGTGTATTTATTTTTATGACTTTGAAGAATTTCTTACAATAATAATAAATATACCAATAACTTAATCGTTTAAAAGATATTGGTGAAATTACACTACTGTAATTTAAGACAAATATTTATGTTAGGTTCCCTCGAAATAGTGGTACAGTCCGTTGACCTGTGACGCAAAAACGCCTGTGGCCCCGCCCATATACAGAGCGGAACTGAAGTGAATTAATTCATTACAGAGCGATGTAGATCGTACACATCTGTCAGAAACTTACTCTCGATTAATTGCTGAATAGTCTTTATATGTTGGAGTCAGTATTAAACTCCTTAATTTTATCAACTGTAAATAATATCACATCTTTGGAGCAAGTTTGACGTTTATCGGTGAGTTTCTCGAATAAGGTTTAATAATGTAATATATATTTCATAGTCTATAGACACTAGAGTGATAAAAATGCTTAACAGCAACACGTGAAATGTTTTTATGGACAGTAATCTTTTGATCTGATGGCATTTTTCTTAAAAGTCTGAAAATAGTTTTGTAGACTAAAGATGCAAACACATAGTTTCTTTCATTTCAATACTATTAGTTTATTTAGTGAGAACGCTTTTAAAATGAATGACTTGGACTGAATAACGAAGAAGAAAAATCAGCCTAGAAGAACTGAGAATAGATACATTTAGGGTTACTTTTTTTAGTTACCAAACATGCATACATATACAGTATATACATACATTAACACACACACATATAGTAAATAGGGTGCTTCGTTGTCATCTAGACAAAAAAGTGTGGCTGCTTTGAAAAATTATTACTAAGGACTAGGTAGGTGTGTCCAGCCAGTTGGTAGTGTAAAATATCAATATCTAGTTCGTCGAGTATCAAAAGTCTGCGCATGTCATAAAGATGAATAACAGGCGTTTCAGGTTTGTTGTAAGGGCATCAAACAGGTGTCGGTTTCTTCCTGTGTGACTAGTTTTGAATATCAGAGCTCCTCTTTTCAGATACCTTGAATTGTGTGTCTCAGGTCCTCATTCCACATGAATTGATGCCAATCTATTCTGACTACTTTCAGTTATTGTGGACCATTATGAAAGCTCTGATTCTTGTTGGAGGCTATGGCACAAGATTACGGCCGCTCACCCTCACCGTGCCCAAACCGATGGTGGAGTTCTGCAACAAACCCATCCTGCTTCATCAGGTGGAAGCTCTTGTGAAGGTAGCCGAACACTCTGGTTTCGTATGTTTTCATTTAGACACTTTGTTTTGAAAACAAAAGCTAAAAGTAGCTGCTAACTTGCGGATTTGAAAAAAATATAAAATAAATAATATTACAATAAAAGCATGGGTTGGTCAGTCCTAAATTTAGAACTCCTAAATGTTTGCGCTAAGAGTATTTCACAAAGCGTGTTACCGCTAAATCTGTGGAACATTAGAAGTACTAAAGATGACTCATAAAGGCTGGGTTATACTCGACGCATCCACTAGTTCGCTTGGGTGCACGCGCCAAATATGAGGTCATTGCGGTGTTAGCAGAAGTTTGCTTTGGGTGACACGAGCTCTTTTTTTGCGTGGCGGTGTCCACAACATTTTTTGTGACTTGAGCGAACAGTTCGCGAGACGCTGCAGTCAACATGAACAGCTTTGAAGACATTTTGGCCGAACAGGTTCGCCTTATTGATCAGAATAAAACAATATTTATCAACATTTCTCTTTTGAACTGTTCTTATATCTTCTGATTTTATATAACAAAGACATCCAATGGGTTAATCCATGGCAAATTAAATGTATCAGTCCCTAACCAACAATTATGCACAGTAATGAAGTGAACAAAAAGTTTAATGTAAAAATGTATTAAATCAACAAACAATAGTTTGAAATGCAATTCCTCTTCCATCACAGGCATCTGCTTCACAAGAGCGATGTATTCTACATATCCACGTTTCGCAACAACACAAAATCTCCTACGTTTCCTTGTCGAGCAGCTGCTCGCGAGACGCCATCTTGAATAATCTGACGTAATTCCGGTAAAATTCCTACTTCTTTTCTACTTCCTGCGGATTTACAGGACGATGTGTCTGTGCGTCTGTCGTTTCAAAGAATATATCAACGGCGAACGCATCAAGTATAAACGTCTCGTCCGTTTGGGGAGGTGCACGTGCAGTCAAGGAGGCTGGCGGAGCGGAGCCAGGCGCAGTATAAACAAGGCTTAAGTCACTACGACCATTTCACAACAATCCTAAAATACAGTAAAACATATAATTGTTTAATTAGTAAATTGGAAAATATTTAATAATCTTAATTTGAATATGGCAACATTTATAATTTAAGATCTAAATAAAAATTTGTCAGCATGATACCTCATTCCATAATGACTGATAGAGACCCATCCCATCAGCCAATCACTGTGCTCATGCCAGTCAACTTGCTGACATTGTTCATGGCAACGATGTTAACCCCATCGTTTCTCTAAGGTTAATTTTTCTTTCTGCTACTAGGTAAAAGTTGCTCTCAGCAGCATTGTGAATAGGTTTTAAGAGGAAACGTTTAACTTAAAACTTTTACTGCTGTCTAGAAGAATCTTAGTGGTAAGATAAAATGTTATATGAATACGGGCCTGAGAATCCTGAGATTACATCTGTAATTGACACCAGGCCCAGCGTTTCATTTCTCAGAGGATTCCTTCGTGAACAAGGCACAGATCGACACTGGATTTGTGGAGAGACTAAAATTATAGACAGTGTTGTGCCGTCAATATTGGATCTGATAGTTATGGCGCAGCAATCTTATGTGAGTAAAACATTTTTGTACGTCACTATTGCTTTGTTAGAGATCGCTTGATGTGCCCTGAGCATTGTTCGCAAGAGATTAGTATTACCTGGGGACCACTAATCATTTGTATTAATTCCAGAGGTTGTCTGTGATCTTAAGCCTGTGAGAATAGGGATCTCTGTGATTTGGCAGGCAAATATATCATTTTAAGGTTTTATCCACCTGATTGAGTTCAGTCATTGTATGTTCTTAATTGATCATGTGACCTAGCTTCTGGAACTGGGCGGAGTGACACACCTGTCAAGAATCTCTGACTATCTTTGTGATGTTATATCCTCCCTTTTGTGGAATGGCTGCGCCAACAGGTAATGGGCCCAGAACAGAGTTTGGGAGCCAATGGAATCGATTGTGTTTCGACGGAGACTAAAGGAATTATGAACTGTGGGATTCGCATTTGCATCTGCTTGATTTAAAAACGGTCATACTAGGTGAAGCCCTCGCAGTGGATGAAGAGGACTTGGAGAGAGATGCTAATAAGAATGAAGAGGCATACGCAGTTCTAATCCAATTGTTGGATGATAAAAGTCTGTCGCTAGTAATGAGGGACGCTGCCGACGATGGAAGGAAGGCGTTACAGATCTTGAGATCAATGCTGGAGAGACTTTTAGTTACAGTTTATTGACTGCAATGATCTTAAAGTGCCTGCCTGATGCATTTAAACCGTTCTCTCTTTATGTTACACAGAGTGATGATAAGTTACCGTTTGCGGATTTTAAAACAAAGTTGTGAAGTTATGAAAGCACCATGAAGTTTGTTACTGCAAACATGGGTGAAGAAAGGCCACCAAGCGATGCACGTCGGCTACTGGGGGAGCGCAGGGAGCTGAGACTTTGGTGTAGTTTCTGTAAAGCGCAATGCACATAGACTCGCAATGTGGACAGGGAAAGCAAAATAAGGTAAAGCAAGCAGTGGACGAGGAGGAAGACCATACGTTTGCATTCAAGGTAGACAATGTTCCGGTTGAAGCGGTAAAGATGGATGGCCTTATGGTGGATTCCGGGGCTACTAAGCACATCGTCACTGACATTGGGAAATATGTGGATTTTAACTCAAGTTTTAAGCCTCAGAGCCATATTCTGGAGTTGGCTGATGGAGAGTGTGCCAGCGGTGTTGCGTTGAAGAGAGGCACAGCTAAATTGCAAAGGACAGTTAAGGCCGCATTGTGGACATGATGTTTAAGGAGGCGCTTCATGTGCCATCATTTACTCAAGACATCTTTTCCGTTAAAGCGGCAAAAACACAAGGAGCGACAGTCATCTTCAAAAAAGGACAGAATAGACTGATGTGTATGATAGACTGTTCTATTTTAGTACTGCTGCAAATTAGGGATGAGTCACGAATTTCGAATATTCAATTAGTTTTTTAACTATAGAGTTTCGAATAGTGTGTGCGATCTTAAAAAAATCGCTGTGTCTTCACGCTACAGTGTTCGTGATCCAAAGGGTGTCGCTGCCAATAAAGACGCACCTTAAACGTAAAGGTTGTCAATCAAGAGACAGAAGAGAAAAACATCTTCTCACAACAATTGTTAACGAAGTTACGCAGCCTGTAGACCAGCGTGGCATAACGGATAGGATAAATTGAGTCGGTGTCAAAAATGAGTTCTGTGTGGGGGTCGTTTAATAAAATTAATGACAATAAAGTGCAGTGCAAACTCTGAAATGCAAAGCTGGTTTATCATGGATCAACAACTACGATGCACACTTATTTGAGGGGGAAGCACCCTGCAGGTCCATCCACAGGTCAGCAATAAGTTGCTAGTTTTATGGTCAGACCAACCAATTGGATGCCAGATGGGCGGAGCAAATAACAGCTTTAAAGATGATCGTTAAGGATATGCTTCCGATCAGCTTTGTCGGAGGGAAGGCTTTAAAAATCTTATGGAGTTTGTTGAGCCCGAGTTTACTGTTTGTCTAGAAAAACCATCACAGCCAGACTGGAGAAACTTTTTGGAACTCGATGGAAATGGAAGCTGTCAATTCCTAAAATCGTTCCGGACTGTTCATAAATGCTGTCATTCGGTTAATATGTTTAACACGTTTTAAGTCTGGTCTAAAATCTTAATGGCTTTATTATAATTTTCTTGATCAATCACACTGCTGTTTTTTAGTTGGTATAAAGCTATCAAAAAACATGATATCGAATACAGTGGATGACAACTTTTATGGTAATTTCCTGATAGTTAGTCCTTTTTGAAGCTCTACAGTAACATCCACGGGTATTGCAATGGATCTATTTGCAGGGAACCTGTCAGTCTGATACCCGATCCAGCAAAAAAGACCCGTATCGGCCCCAATTCGGATCCAGAGTATCGGATCGGTGCATCCCTAGTTACAATAGACGTCTTGGACAGACCCCATATGTTATGCATATAAATATGACAAGAAAAAGTTGGGAAAAGGGAGTATTTGTTGGGTATGACAAAAATAGCCCTGCATATCTTGTCTTCTATGCAGACACGGGGAGAGTACTCAAAAATAGGCTGGTAAAGTTTGTTGTAAAGAGTACTAATGAATGTGATACTCAAACAGAGGAGAATGTGTATGAACACTGTGATAACAGGAAGACGGTTGAAACCGAGTTAACAAACTTTGACATGACTAAAGTAATTCCACAAGAAATCAAGGTTGAGGGTGATGTCAAAACTGACTTAAAGAATGAAAGTGAGAGCAGTCAGAGTGCCCGATATCTGACTAGAGAGAGAAGACCCCCTCAATACTATACTGATTATGATTGTGGTATAAAAAGTGATGAGGATAAGGTGTCTTCAGGTGAGAAACACAAAGTTCTTCTGAAGCTTGTGAAGTTCGGTCACGCGTCAGCAGACAGGCTACAAAGACTCATGCTTAGTTCTGGAAATAAGGACAAAGAATGTTTCACTGTCTTACAACAAATAGTAAATGACTGCCAAGTATGCCGAAAGTACAAGTACAAATCTTGCCTTTATTTTAAAATATTTTCTTCTACTTGTATTTAAAAGTTTGTAGAGAGAAATTCGAGTATGATTCGAGTTGCACCTAATCAGCAAACTTAAAGAGACTTGGAACCAGTTGGTTCAAGTTCATTAAAACAAATTTCAAAAGCTGAATCGATTTTTTCATTACGTAAATGATTTATAATTCAATGTTTTAACTAGTTACAAAAGCTGAATAATCATAAAAACGTACCGATTAGTCATAGAAATAATAGTCATCGAAATAATAGACGATCAGTCGATTAATCGGCCTAATAATCGTCGGGTTAATCGACTATCGAAATAATCGTTTGTTGCAGCCCTAGTGAGGAGTACTCTGGCAGGCAAAACCTTGGCCCTGTCAGATGGTAAAGATAATACTTTTTTTCTGGCAACTGTATTTTCTGAACTCACAACAAGAAATACTGAGATAAATGCTCCTCCGTTGGTCTGTGTTACGGACAACCACTCTTTGTTTGAGTCACTTAAGTCCACAAAACAGGTGACTGAGAAACGACTTAGACTGGAAATAAGCAGCATAAAAGAGCTCATACAGAGTGAAAGGATAAAGAAGGTACTCTGGTCGGACACAAAAACTCAAATTGCTAACTACCTTACCGAAAAGGGGCATCTTCCTAGGGGCTATTGAATGTACTTAGCGAAGGGCTGTGGTGCTATTGAAAAGCACTGTGAAATATAAAAAAGTTTGTACACATTCAAGTACATATGTAAAAACGGTTTTGTTCTAATAATTGTTGCTTTTGTTATGCACGTTATTTATATTTTTCTTTGTTTAAAGGATTGTTATTATGTTAATTTCCCCTTTATATAATGCAATTTGGTACGGTGTGGTTCTACACCATGCACTACGGTAAAGGGAATGGGGCAAGCGCATTTGCAGGAATGAGGTTTGGGCGAAGATGTGACGCTGTTAGAGGTTAGGTCTGTTTTGCACCAAGCTGTAACGTTTACATGCAATAAAGTGTGTTAACGGAGATAAACGTTGTGTTTATTGGGAGTAACAATGTTGATTATTTGGGTTGATGATCTTATTATTGCAGCTAGTAATGGTCAAATACTCAAACGTGTGAAGGAAATGTTGGGAGCATAATTTAAAATGGAAGATCTTGGACAACTTAAACATTCTCTTGGTATTGACTTTGTACAAACAGATGGTGAAATAAGAATGAACCAGAAAATATATTTTACAAAAATCTTGGAGAAATTTGAAATGAGTCACTGTAGACCAAGATCAACTCCATGCGATTCAATTAAATGAAATTTGACAATGATGATGAACATGTTGATCCAATGAGGTATCGTGAAATGGTTGGCAGTTTAATTTATGTGATGACAAGTACTCGACCAGATTTGAGTTTTATTGTCAGTAAATTGTCAAAATGTCTATCTGTACCTAAAGAAATACATTTGGTTGCAGCTAAACATGTGTTGAGATATTTGAAAGGCACTGTAGATCTAGGATTGTGTTACAAGAAAAATTATGGAAACCTTATAATGATGCAGATTGGGCAGCAGACCTGAATGACAGGCGAAGTGTTACTGGTTACTGTTTTAGTTTGTCTAAGGATGGGCCTGTTATTTCCTGGAAATCAAAGAAACAACAAACTGTTGCTCTATCTACTTGTGAAGCAGGATACATGGGTTTGTCAGCAACTGCACAGGAAAGCCTGTATCTTGTTAACTTATTAATCGGAATGGACAATGTATTTGAATACGCAACAGTGAAAGTTTCTGAGGACAATCAGGGTGCTATTGCTCTATCAAAAAATCCTGTATGCCGTCAAAGGTGTTAGCATATTGACATTACATATAATTTTGTCAGATCTATGGTTATTGACGACAAAATAACTATTCATTACCGTTCTACAGCTGACATGGTGGCCGTTATTTTAACCAAACCTGTGTCTAGAGTAAGAATGGATACATTTTCATTTATTTATTTTTATTTTTGGCATGTGATTCACTGTGTTATATAATGTCAATTTAAGAACAAGTGGGGGTGTTGAGTTCTGTCATTGTATGTTCTCAATTGATCATGTGACCTAGTTTCTGGAACTGGGCGGAGTGACACACCTGTGTGCAATCTTTAATAAAATGGCCATTGTTCATTCTCGTGTGAGATGTGCAAGTAGGTGAAACGATTCCCTCACTATCTGTGTGATGTTATATCCTCCGTTATGAGAACCGGCATTTCTAGCTCTTTTGGGGAATGGCTGCGCCTAAACCACCATTTGCGAAATAATGGAGGCTGTTTTGAAGTGTTTTGGTATTATTTCGGGTGCTGGGTGATATCCATAAGTTACCGGGAGTCTCCCGTTTGTTTATTTATCATGGTAACTCTCTTAACATTTGACGGGTCTCAAATTCTGACAAGTACGGTCATATATCATTATATGCAAAACAACTATAGCCTAAACAAACTATGCGCAAAGCCTTGCCATCACATCCAGGAAATAAGTCAGTGAATTTGAGAAAAATCATCCCGTGCGAATGCATCATATGAAATACTGATGTCGGGAGGTCATTTATAAATCACAGGAGGTCTCCAGATAATACAAATGCTGTGCGAAAACTTTAAATGGTGCTTATATGTAACCTAACATTACGTCTCTAACCAAATTCACAAAAGACTCCTACTATGCAAACTGCTATCCAATCAAAGCAGTGGGCGTTTACATTACCCATTAAAAGCAAGCGATTGGAGAGCTGGCCTCAAAACCCAGGTAGAAAAATACCCAGATTTTGATGTTTTTGAATATAAAAATCATGCGAACGTCATAACTAGACCTCATACAACAGTATAAAACAAAAGTTCATCACACTTTTTAAGGGGCCAGCGTTCTCAAACCTGCTGCTCTGGCTCCTGTCAGTGATGTTTATCAAAGAACAAAAGAAAAGAGGAATTCAATGTGATTGTAGCTTAAATCAGATTTCTTCTGTAATAAATGTAGCATTAATGAAGTCTTTGAGAACTTAATTAAATTTCTGTATATTTCCGACCTGTTAGACATGATAGCTCTCAATTATACTGTTGAATAGCTTTAATTAATGTTAAAATAAATTAAAAAAATAATACATTTAAGAGAGAAATCTGTTGCAGTATTAATACCAGAATGTTTGCTTTCAAAATGATGCTTTTAAAGAAATCTGCTGTTTCTACATTTATTTGGAGATTAAATGTAAAAATATTAGAATGTAAAAGTATATTTTAAAACATGAAAGTTACGTGCGATTAATCGTGAATTATCAGACTTCGATTGGCAACAGCACTAATTAAATTAATATAATTCAATTAAAATATAAATAGCTATATTGTTAAACACTAGCCAGACCGATAAACAAACACAGACCGGAAGTTAACTGCAGGGGTCCAGGGATGCACATCTGATCAAACTGTTTATAGAGACACTAGGGTTAGTTGGCCGTCTATATTCACATTTTTTTATTTTGTTGAGACTTTCAATTATTTGACATCTTTATACCAAAAAAGTGTTTTGTATTGGTCAAAAACAGCAAATAATAGTTTAAAATTTAAGACCAATATTCAGATTAGCGTGTTAACATTAAGTGATGTTAATCAGATTAAGTGGTGTTAACCTACTTCAAAATAAATAATGATGTTTGTTTTCTTTATAAACTTTAGACCGTTTCATTGGACACATGCATAGACTGCGTTTACCTTTATGTTTGTTTATCGGTCTGGCTAGTCTCTTATAATAAAACTATTTATATTTTATTAAATTTAGGTTAATATTAATTTATATTCTTATTTTATTTTATAATAATTGTAATAAATAAGCCATTTGTTGAATTTAGTTGTATGTTAATTTTGTTAAATAAACAATTTGTTGATTTTGTCACATTTAAAGAAACCGTATCATTTAGCATCAAGCTTGGTATCACTGTATCACAGTCTTAATCAAAATATTGAAAAGGCAGGTTTAGCCGCGCAACAGTTCTTTTCGGCTTCTTTTGCTAGTAATCAAAGATAATCTAGAGGCACTCTATTTTTTGCGAATGTCTGCTGGATGTCAAGGGCAGTCCACCAACACGAGCAGCATGCGCAGTAATGTTGGTTCATGTTACTTAAATATTTTTACTTTCAAAAGTAGAAACGTACTTGATATTTCATGAACTTAAATTCTGTATTAAAGGTTAAAAACTTGAAAAATGTAAAAGCATGAGATATGGTTTGTAAAAAATGACTTTATAAATACTAAATTATAAAGAAATACACCCTTATAGTCATAAAGTGCATTGCCCGTATTCTTAAAGCTTCTAAAGATCCTCTAAGAAAGCTCTTAATTTAGCTTTCAAACTTCTACGTAGGAATCTATGCTTAAAAACGATTCTGGACCAATCTGAGAGAAAATCGGAGCAAAGAAAGACTAAAACTTTTATCTTAGTTAGGGGGGCTGACCACGTTGCTATGTATGACACAGAGCCGTTGAGAGAGAGAGTCGTGTCTTCTCCGTTGACTCCAATGGAACAGTTTTTTCACAGTTTCAATAATTCCCGGAAGTTACTAGCAGCGCATGGTGCTGCGACTAAACTTTAACTCATTTAAAGACGATAGCACTATAAAAAAATTGAGGTTATAAACCAATTAAAGAGAAAACATAACTTCATGGAACTATCTGAAGGTTTCATGAATCATGTGATGCTCCAGCGTTTTGGGCTTCCGTTGGCTGAACTCTCTCAATGGCTCTGGTATGAAACAGTCTTTTAAAGACTGTGATTGGTTGGTTGACCAAGAAGGAAAAAAGAGCGCTTTTAAGTAAATGGTCGTCAGTTTGAAATTGCACATGCCCCATATATATATGTAACCGCGGCATGTGCACTCCAATAAAAGAGACTCAAACACAACAGCACTTCTGTTACAGGATTCTTTATTTTGGACTATGTCACAAAGGCGAAACAGCGTTAAAGACTGTTAAGTTTCCCTTTGTAGTGGCGAGTAAACAAAAGAAAACAGGTTAAACTTAGGTTGATGTTTCTAGATCACTGGAAAAGTACAGTATCCCAAATCAAAGAAATATAGTTTGTAAACAAAAGAAAGATATTGGATTAGCTACTTTTCCCTCACAGTAACCCCAAACATAGTCAGCTTTGACCGTTAGGTGTAATTCAACCCCAAATAAAACAACGGTAGTGGCTGTGAATTCTGTCTTTTTCTGAGAAACGTGGTCACAGGAAAACTAAGATGGCGGCTGACTCACGTGCGCACTCGGAGGCCCCTCTCCCCTGCGCTATATTCGTCACTGCATCCTGTTTACCGTCACCGCTTAGAACTTTCCCGCATGCACACAGGCATATAACCGTACGACAGTTTAATCCTCGCTCAGCAAACACTAATAACAGAGTTAGATATTACTCCTGCTGCCCGAGAAAACGTCTCCAATCCACAAGTTTACATGTGCTCAAGGCAATGTAATCGCCAGCCGTCTTTTTCGCTACTACTCACATTCATGATTACAAAATACATATACGCAAGAGCTCCCCCTCTAGGTGGGTATGTACAACCGCAGGCTGTTGTTGCCCTGGTTACATTTATATATACATACATTTATAAATATCCTTTCCTTTCTTTTTTAATTACCTTGCTGGTAATGTCGTAGTTGTCTGCGTAGCTGATAGAATACACAATAAGTTTCTGTAAGTGCTGTACTTATTTCTTTGATCACTATAGAAGGTTGTGACCAAACTGAATCATCTCTGCTGCTAGCTGCATTTCTCCAGTCGCTAAATATGTTAATATAGTGATTTCTTCTATTTCTGGCACTATGGCATTTCTGCACTGTTTTGGAGATGTCAGCGTGTCACTAATGGGATCGGTCACAAACATCTAATGTGTTGTGTCTTATTAACTCACTGTCATTCAATGTAATTTTATCTTATTGCGCTTTTACAATTTGCATTGCATCAAAGCAGTGATGCAAGAAAACCAAAAACAGGATAATCAAAAGTTTAACACACAAATAAAACAATAAAAAATATAAGATCTGATAAACCCTAAAAGTAATATGGAAATTGTCATGCATTGCAACACATTCTTCTCACTTTTCATGATTTGTCCATTTTCTTTGCTGCTAAAGAAACTCTTAAGTCTCTTAAAATTCCTCCTTGCTACTCCTAAAGAGCCTTTTAAGGGTTAAGATCTTTTGTGAAATACTTTTTTCTTTCCTAGCATCTTTTCTGTAATTCTAAGTGGAAACGGCCATATTTCTAGGAATTTTTTTAGAATTTTGTCACTAAGAGCAACTCTTTGCGCTATTATTGTTCCTGTATACGGCTCCTGATATTTGAATTTTTTTTAAATAATGACAATACTTGCACAAAAAAGTTAATACAATATTAAAATGGGATATTAGATTTATTTTTTCTTCCAACCTCAGCCTTGCCTAATTTATTCTAGGTGTAAGAATTTTCGTTCTCGAATAAATGTGTATTTCTGTTCTTATGTATTTGTGTATTGTGTCAGGCTGGAGTCAAGCATGTCATCTTGGCTGTCAGTTACATGTCGGAGCTGTTGGAGAGAGAGATGAGAGCTCAGGAGCAAAGAGTGAGAGTTCATTGACTTGCACTTCATGTTTCACACATGGCCTATCATTTGTGGGACATATACAAATAATATATTTCTATTTTTGAACTGAACAGCTTGGAATTAAAATCTCTCTTTCACATGAAAAGGAACCTCTAGGCACTGGTAGGTAAACAATCCCATATTCAGACTGCACAGCCTTCAGCAAATATGATGCTTTAACTGTCCAGTTGTTTCTTTCTAGCTGGTCCTCTGGCATTAGCCCGAGAGCTTTTGACAGACAGCGAGGAGCCTTTTTTTGTCCTCAATAGTGATGTCATCTGTGATTTCCCCTTTGAAGACATGTTGAAGTTTCACCTGCGGCACGGGAGGGAGGGTACAGTTGTTGTAAGTAATGTGTTTCTGTTAGAAATATAATAAAGCTCATAAATGTCATTTACGTCTGTGTCAGGTGACATATTTTGTATTTGGGAGGGGGCTAAATATCTGCCTGATGTTTCAGGTTACTAAAGTGGAAGAGCCATCAAAGTATGGTGTGGTTGTTTATGAAGGAGACACTGGACGGATACACCGCTTCGTAGAGAAACCGCAAGTGTTCGTTTCCAACAAAATTAATGCTGGGATGTACATCTTCAGCCCTGCCATGCTGAGTAGAATCCAGGTCAGCCATTTTGCTTTACTACTCACCGTTTTTGATCAAAGTTTATGTACTAATTCTTTTGGATCATAAAACCTGTCAGAAACATTTAATATGTATTTGATTGTTTGTAGCATTGATTTCATGGCAATTTACCGGCCTGATCTCAGAATTTACTATTTGATGAGGTGGCTTTTTTATATGAAGAGTTGAATTGCATTAAAGCATACAGATATTAGGAAAACGGCAATAATGAAGTCCCACGCCTCAACCCTGGAGGGCTAGTGTCCTGCAGTTTAGATAAAACTTACACTGAAGGGGTATTTCGTAAATTGAATGTCTTCAAACTAGGATAGGTGTTTTTTAACCATCTAATGGAGAAAGCAATTGGTATTTCCCACTTGATTTTTCTGTCATTTATCCCTCAGTTGAGACCAACTTCGATTGAGAAGGAAATCTTTCCTGTCATGGCTGAGGAAGGACACCTTTATGCCATGGAGCTACAAGGTGCAAGAACAAACACCAAACATATCCCACCTCTAACAAGCACACACATCATGTTCTTGGAAAACTATTTTAAATGTTGCAACTAGTCGCCGCTTCGACATACCAGACCATGTGAGCGGAGCTGAGGAGTGAGAATTTCTGCTCAAGTGGGTGTTTGCTCCCCCCGCTCTACTGCTCAAACTCGCACCAGACCGCTCAATTCTGCTCCCCGCTCACCTACAATTTCATCCCGCTCCAGTGAAATCATGTGGCGCTGCGCAAATCTATCAGCGTATGAGATTTAAGTACCGCGATAGCTTTTCAAGTGCAGATTGCTCGGTACGAATTTGAATAACTCTCGCGGTACAATCTGCGCACCTCAGCATTAAGTTGAACGCGCCTGTTCCTGAAGTCACTGATTAACCTCATCAGGTGTTTTATCAGAGTTGGGGCTAAACTCGGCTGGAAAGTGGATCTCTGGGGCCATATTTGAGAACCGCTGTTCTAGTCTATGCTTATGTTTACACCAGACGCAGCGCAAGTTTTAAAAGAGACCCAGAAGCATCTCTCCACGCCGCTTCGCTAAAGATAGGCGCCTAGTCTTTTGAAGTGTAGGCTGACAGTTTTGTTAATTGTTGAAGGGACAGGTGAATTCAAGAGCGATCGCTCCTGCCTTTGGATAAAAACTCGCTCCATGCTCCAACTATATCTTTGCTTCTATGTTATAATTCACTCTGATTTACCTTTATAGTCATTTATATATGAGTAAGTAAATATATGGTGTTTCAGGGTTCTGGATGGACATTGGCCAGCCAAAAGACTTCTTGACAGGAATGTGCATGTACCTGCAGTCCGTTCGGCAGCAAGCCCCTGATAAACTTCACACCGGACCGGGGTTCCTCGGAAACGTTCTTGTGGTATAAACAAATTTCACAACTGGTTGATTTTGATTGGATAGTGTGGTTTATTCCGAATTATTTTGGCTTCACAAAGTACAGTACAAATATGTTTTATGATTAAAGCTTAATACACTTGCCCCTTTGTACACAGTAAATTGTCTTGGATCTCTAGTGACTTTAGATATATTACCTATCTTTTTAGTGAACAAACATTGCAGTTTATTTTGGATGATGTTTATATTTTTCTGGCAGAAATATTAGACGACTTGAACTGTAGGGGAAAACTGCATCACTAGCATCCAAAGGATAAGAACGCTACATTTAAAAAAAGAGTCCTTGGCAATAATGTATTCAAAGTATCATTGAAAAAAAAATACAAACGCACATCCTATTAACATATTCAGAACAAAAGACCACATTGGAATTACTCACTACTGCGAAGAGTTGTTGTTGGTTGCGTTGCGGAATGAAATAATTAAAAAAAAAATCTTTTCATTGTAATATTTGTTATTTTAATTTTATCTTCGGTCTGTTTTTTTCAACTTAAAATTTCCTCTGCAGTTTGTTCATCTCAGTTTGTCCAATAGCCCACAATTTGACTTCTGTACATTGTTATATAATGTATTTTCAAGTAAATGTAAAGTTTATATTGTTCTCATATAATTATCTAATATACAATCTTATTAGAAAATTAATTTGACCAAAAATAAATGATTAAGATAAAGGAAAGTCATTCTGTTTAAAGTATCCCCTTAAAGTATTTTAAGGAAAGATTTATCATAGTGGAAATCCAAAACATTACACAAGTTGAGCATAAGGGCTTTTAATAATTTAACATAATCTTTTGCGTACTCAGTCTTTGTGGAAACTTTACAGAAATGTTCTCTCTTGTCATTTAATCAGGCGTTTGATCACATTTATAAAAGATAGATACAGCTGTGCTATTGTTTCCGAAAACATACGGTTGACGGGGGGAGGGGGAGGCTGAACCAAACCAAACCACTTGTGCACCCATTGTCAATAAAACACATACATCAGTTTCAATCATCCCATGTGGTTCATGTCAGGCATCTTTTAGTGCTGGGACGGCTCCATATATCGGTATCAAACGATCTCCAAATCCAGCTTTATATCCACCGTTTATATAACATTCATCACCCAAATGCAGTGAACACCTGAACTTTGTGAACGTATGCTCTCTCTCCTGCTTACAAGTGAAAGGGATGTCTGCGCATGCTCCTTCTCCTGCTCTCATGTAGCCGTGCTTTTCCGGGAGAATTGTCCAATAAGGGACTGAGGAAAGTTTTTGGGAAACTGTTTTATATGTTACAGCATTGAAGGAACAGCATTGAAGAAGCTTACCTCTACTTATATTTTAAATAAAATCGTAAGATTTGTTAAGAAATATAAAAAACTTCTAAAGAAATATAAACAATATAAATAAAAAAAAACATATATAAATTCTGTCTTTAAAACTAACTTTAAACATTTAAGTTTACGCTATTAGATTAAAAGGTTTCCAAGATCATGTAAAACATTTAATATAGACTATTTAGAAAGTATCACTTTCACATAACATTATGGCTTAACTACAGGTTGTGTTACTATAAAAAAAATGTAATACATAAAAAAACTGAAAAAAAGGTTAAGCAAACTAATGAAGTGTCATCTATTCCAATGGCAACTATAGTCAACATATTTCTTTAAAAAAAAAAACATATTGACAAAACCACAGTCTTTTTAACTGCCTATGTCATAAATGTACCACTGTCCAATCATAAATTATCAAAATGAATTCATAATAATTACACGCATAATATTTTAGTTTACTTTCCTGCAGTGTTTAAAACCTCTCAGCTTTGATATTTAATGTAAGTTATATCTGTTTTATTTACATATTTTATGTATGGGCGTCCCCCCTCAGCTAAAACAGTAATGCTATGCTAAAAATTTTTTTTTTAATTTGCAGAACCGTTTTTATAATGCACTTTTTTACCAAAGGACCCAACAGCAGTAATCGGTAAGAACTGTACCATCGGGCCGAATGTGACAATTGGAGCAGGAGTGGTTCTGGAGGATGGTGTGAGGATAAAGCGCTGTACCGTACTGAAGGGGGCGCACATACGCTCCCACTCTTGGCTGGAGTCATGCATCGTGGGATGGAGTTCATCAGTGGGACAGTGGGTACGTTTCAAGCTTTCAGATATGTCTTTCTATCTAGAAAATCAATGGTATTCTTACTTAGGATCTATACCTATTTGTAGTTGCTGTGCTTAGCCTGAGGCTTGGTTGCTAATAGTATGTGATTGCTCGTCAGGTGCGGATGGAGAATGTGACGGTTTTAGGGGAGGATGTAATAGTGAATGACGAACTCTACATCAACGGTGCCAATGTTCTGCCACACAAGTCCATCACAGACTCTGTTCCTGAACCACGGATCATCATGTGAAACAGCCTTACACATGCCTCACAAAGTGCCCGAGTGTGTGTTTGGCAATACAACGCTGATACAAATGACAAAGAGAGTATTGGCTGTGATAGGATATCTGGAGCTTTTGATGTATGCACCTATAGATTGATGTGTTTAATGACGATCCAGCTGGTAGATAACATCTAGAGTAAATGCTCCCAATGTAAAGTGTTGCATTACACTGTATCAGACACATTATGCAACTCCAGACTTAAAGACTGGAATCAGTCTAAAGATTATGCACAAACAAGGTCATCCGCAGAAATGTCACTGATATGTCCTGTGCATGTGAACGAACAGTAAAAACAGACATGCAGCAATGCAATGCAGTATACACAAATTGAGGGTTATTATTGATTTTGCTTTTCTATCAATGTATCAATTCTATCAACTTTTTTGTCTAAAGCAGTTTCGACAATTTAAAAGTATTAAAAATTGCTGGGCATGGTTCAGGGTAAATCATATCTTATTCACACATGTTCATTACATGATGATTGTAATTATGATGATGCTAATGTGCAGATTCCATTGGAATTTTTCATATCTTAAATATTAGAATAAACAATAATATCCTATGCTGTGAAAATACCACCAGGCTGGTGATTCATGTATTTACTGTACTCTTCCTTGAGTACTTCCTTAAGTACTATAAATAAATGGGCCTGTTAAAAGATCAAATAATCGATCAATTTGACCTATACAATGTATTTTTGTCTTTTACTAAAAATGTTCCCAAGCTACTTAAGTGGTCCAGGGTCACAAATGATGACAAATTAAATTGTACTTTGCAACTCTTCCTGGTAAAACTATGGTAATAAAAGTGTTAACGATACACAATTACTACACTTAATTTCCCTAATGTTTCACCATAGTAACATCGTCATAAATATCCATAGGGAGAATTAGAACATGAATCATATGACAGGTATTTTTGTGGGCTTTGAGCTGTGTACCAAATTTCTTCAGGTTGATACATTTCTGCTTTGCTTCCATATAAAGTCAAATCCAGTATTGGGTGGAAACAGAGTGTTGTGAATGTGAGACTCTGGTGGGTTTATCTCATAGTCACGCATGATGTCATTCAGCACACATCACGGGAATGTGTTTAACGGTCAGTCACATCTCACGGACACATGGATCAGAGACATTGCATACTTGACCAGTGACGACTACACGCAAGGAACTTTAAAAAGACTTTACTCACTCAGCAGGACGGATGTGATGGCGGGCGTTCTGAAGGTAAGTCTGAGAATTACGAAATTAAGTGAAATGTTTGTATTTTGATGTTGAATTCGCGTTTGTTTTATTACTTAGAGCACACTTAACGTTACCTTTGTTTTGTTTTGTTTTTGTAATGTACGGGTCTTGGTCAAAGAACATTTGCAAACGTTTCTGTTTGTTTGTTAGTTTTTGTCTCCCGTTTAATGCACATTGACGGCCAAATTTAAGACGTTTATCCAACAGACTGAAGCAGTTTAACGAACAAATTGGCCTTTACAGTGCTTAGTAGTTTTGAATACTTGTCAATCTATACAGTCAACTGAAGTAACGTTAAGCATGTTTTCCTACGGCAGATAGATTTTTTATTTTTACACAACAAATAAATATTTTTAAAATGTAAAGCAATGATAAGAGCTTACGAGGCCAAACCCACCAGTCGTATAAAGAAAACAAGTTTTAAAGCAATGGTTAAAAACACTTGCATCATAATATTATTCACAACTTGTTAACAGGAGGGGCTGCTGAGTTATTTGAAGTTGTCCGAATACTTAAGTTTACTGCACTTAAAAGCAGGTGATCCTGTCCAGAAACATTTTGTCATGCTGGTTGGAAATATCTTTACCTCATGATAGCAGAAGTACGGTGCCGAACGAATGTATTTTGCATACCACTGCATATCATCTCCCATTTTCACAATACTTTTTATACATATAGGATTTTATTTAAAACGGGCTTTCTGTCATAATCTTGTGTGGTTTTGTTCGCTCAAGCAAGACAGAGCACATAATAGTCGAGCGCTGTTCACTGACGAAGCCTTTTGCTCGTGTCTATACACCACGCTGGACCGCTGTCGTGTTACGTTGTGCGGCATCAAGGCTGGGTTTGGGTTATACTAGAAGCTAGAAGCTGTCTGTCTACACTGAACGTTTCAAAGCAACTTTTTCAAATCGTGCTTAAATAGTTTAAAGCTTGACAGTGGATGGCAAAAATAGACGGATGCTGCGTTAATTGCGTTTAATATTTTAACAAGTAAATCTGAAAAAGATGAACCGCATGCGTTTACGGGTCTGTGCCCCAGTATAAATCTCAAATTTTAGTAAAAAAAATCGCTGAAAAACGGATCTATATGCAATGTAGTAGGAGTGTTTAACCCAACTCGCCATAGCACATTAACCGCGTACACACTGAAATCATTATCTGCGTTTCATTCCGAGGTGATGATCACCCCTATACCATATTCTCTTAGAAGAGTAAAGCTCTTTATGTGTAAGCTCTGAAGGAAAATGCAATTGTCCGTTTAAAAGTCACTTGGCAAAAGTAGCATTCAAAACGATGTAATTTTCTATTTATTTGGAGTGACGTTTTGGTGTAGCCTACCCTTCCCGAAGGGCCCGTCGGACGGAGATATTGGCTGCGTTCAAATACCAACATTTGCGGTCTTTGCACTTGACCACTTGTTTACTTTCATGACATATTTCCTGTTTGTGGCCCTAGTGTTCAGTGGGCGTGAAGATCACAAGTGAGCATGTAGTATTTCTAACCCGATGGGACACACTTAATCAATGTGGTGTTTCTAATTATGAGGTAAAAGCAGTTTTACAAAATATATAACTGGAGTTTTCACAAATAAAATATGTAACACTCCGTTTTACTACGAAATTATATGTACTATCTAATTATATAGTCAAATCAAGTTAGATTTATTTTTATACTGATTTGTATTGTATCAAAGCAGCTGTACCCCAAAACAAAAGAAAAACGCATGTTAGCCAAATATAAATTAAATTAAGATATAACCTTAAAAAGTAGTAACATACACTGGAAAGTTTTCCACAACATCTGGCGAGACCCGAGCAAGAAGTCTCATGATTCATATCCAGAACATGATGATGATGTAAGCTCCAAAGCAGTATTCAAGCTAGTGTGGGTTAAGTGTACGTTAAAAGCGGGATGTTCTATTTCAACCTCTAGCCGTTGTTGATGTTCAAATCACCAAATCAAACACACCCCAAACCCTATCTTTTGCTTTGGTCAGCCCTCGGCTCGACTTATGTCCATTCTGTGCACTGTGCCCTTTACTGCTGATTGGATACAAGGTTTATTTTGCAGATGTGGGTAGAGTAGCCAAAATCTTTACTCAAGTATAAGTACACGTAACTACAGAAATAGTTACTCAAGTAAAGGAAAGTCACTATTTAAAAAAATACTTTAGTAAAAGTAAAAAATATGCAATGAAAATACTACTCAAGTAGCTAGTTACTTAGGTACTTTGTATCTGATTATAAAGGCCTACTACATTTAATTGATATTAACGCCAAATTTTAATATTACATTTTAATCAATATTTTTATCAAGCAGATATCTTTGCAATATACACACAGAGACTAAAATAAAGACAAACACAGAAGCCACAAGCATTTCTATAAATTTCCTCTAGTCCTAATGTCAATGTAGTTTACACAACTTATTTAGAATAGAGCGTGTCAAACTAAAGTGAACCTGCAGAGTTTTGCGTTTTAAATGCATTTAACTAAACTCAGAGCATTTCCTAAGATGATCTAGAACATATGGGGTGCCCTCTTAAACGAATTAAAAAAGCTCATGTTATCTCATGTTGTGTCAAGTATGTTGTGGAACGCTCTTACTTGTAAACAAACAGTACACAGTGAACCACACCCATCAACAAGTTTTCTTCCATCTGTTCTTCAAATGTATATTTCTGCAAGCCCACGTCTCTGTGTCTGACAGGTAACATGCATGTTGTGGTGTGTGACGAACAAGTCGCATGAGTGCGTGGATATGGCGTCATTTATCATTGCTGGCAAACAATATAACACATTTGGAGTTTTGAGTGTATAGATATAGATTTATAGATTTAAAGTTTATTTTTATAGACGTTCCAGCTCATGGGGGAACAAGGCAGAGATCGACACTGGATTTGTGGAGTCCAGTGGAATTAAGACCTTCAAGGTTGAGCGGGGCACCAAGTAACGCAGTGTTATTTGTAACATAGAGGTTTTGCATAGCTCAAATATTTTTTAATGATTTAGCTAAAACCAGCAAGTCTTAACCAAAGACATTGATATTAACAAGATGCGCCACTACCGTTACAATGAACAGCGAGGAATGCAACACTCAATATGAAACTCTAGAAAAATAAGTCCCGCCTTCCAGTATGATCCAATCGTCAAATGATAAAGAATGAAGATTAAATGGGGCGGGGCTCTCGTGAGGTGGTTAACAGCCTGTGCACCGGTGCAATAGATGAAGCAATATCGAAAAAGGGGATTTTTTTGTCCAATTTAAGCTTGACAAACCAAAGTTATGATACAGTTCATATCATGTTTAATTATGGATTATATGCTGTTTAATCATGAAAATATTGGCCTTCCCCCATTCAAGAAGATAGGACTGTGGACTTGCTATGGCGTAAATAGCTGCCCAAAAGTGTTGCAAACATGGCTGCCGATTGGCATGACTTCTGTAAACGGACTTTGGCGTTACGTTGTGCCCCGCTTTAAAAATAAATACAAACTGTGGAAATGTGATTCAGATATTCAAAACAAAAGACTGTTTTACCGGACATTCGAAAAAATAATATTATATATATATATGTATAAAAAACGTTCATATTGCATGTTATGTACAGGTCAAACTGAAACATGACAAGTAATGCAGTTTTATAATGCTATTATTTTTTTGCATTTTAACAGTCTTTGCAGTATGATTGACTATTTGTTCCAATTGAATAGAAAGTGCTAATGTTTTGACCGAATGACTTGATTTCGAATCTGTTTTAATATGTTTTGATAGATTCAGTATACATTATATAGAAAAGACATTCAGCATTTTGATATGTAGTTTGTATTCATTTAACAAATGTGATTTTGGGAGAAAATTATTTATTTGCCTAATTGTGTGATATACTTGTGTTAGGGTTAAATATTGATAAATGCTTTTTAGCAATTGAAAAACACTGTAAAGGCCGTTATGGTGTAAAAACATGTTATCTTAAGTTAACACATCCACAATCCAAAAACAACAGACAGGGAGAAATAAGTATTTAAGAATGATGCATCAATGTTTGTGGATCTATGTGTAGATACCTAAAGTTTTCACTCCCAAAACTTTGTGGTCAATGTCACTTAAAAGCAGAACGTTTATTTATATTTCCTTTCCTTGCATTTTTACTTTCCATATCTGTTTAGAATTATTTACATTTATTTGTGAGAATATGTGAGTGGTGGTAGCACTGGGACTCTTCTACCAGAGTGGTTCGACATACCAGCAGTTATCTTCATGGCTAAATATGCTTGCAACTTGCAAAAGCTTTTTGAGGGGCTTTGACACCATGGTATCATGTTGTGTTGTTCTTTTGTGTTCTTGATCTGATGTTATTTTTGTCCTACCCTTCATCACAGAGCTTAATAAGCCATCTGTATGGAGAGAGGACAGTGCTTGGCAGTTTGTTATTATGGCTTGTGTTTCAGAGTACAGAGACAATTTATTTAAAGTGGTGTGGCAGTTGTCATCACCTTAAGCCATCTGATAAGTGTGTGTTTTTTTATTTCTATTTTCTCAATGATGACCTGTAAAGATCAACATCAATGCTATTTTCATATGCAGTTATGCCAATGAAAACAAAACCATCATCCTCATGTTCATTTATACAAGTTGTCTACTTATTGAGGGTTGTGAATCGACTCACATTAACTCTTCTTAACATGGCTACACATCTGAAACACAGAATTGTCATAACTGTTAATTTCATGCTCAAAATCACACATTGTAAAGTAAACTCCAAAACTCATTTTAATAATACCCTTTCACAATACACTGTATCAACCAGTACTCTAACACTCTACTCTCTCTACTAATGTCAAGAAACACTAGGCAAGACATGGCATGGGAACCCAATTGCAGGCAGACACAGACGGTAGAGGTAACAGGGGTGTTTATTTTACAATAAACAAGACTATGCAAACAGGCAAAACAAAAACCCACGAGGGGGAAAACAGGACAGGATAATATATAAACTTTAACAAGGACTAAGACACTGACTTACAACTAAACTAAGAAAACAAACACTTGAGACAAACACTAAACTGACACTTACTATACACGAGGGAACAGGAACAGGAACAAGGTAACAAGAATAGCAACAATAAACAGCTAAGACCAGACAGCATACAACAGCGGGGGAACTTCATACAATGAACGAGGTCTGACAATAGGTACAGGTACAATGCACGAGCACAGGACAATGAAACATGAGGACTCTTTAAAGGGAACAAACACAGGATACTTAACAAAAAACAGGTGCTGGGGATTAAGCACTCAGGGAAAGCTGACAAGGAGTGAGAGGGGCGGGACCAAAGACGAGACACGAGAAAGATCCATGTCTTTCTCACATAAAACCATCAGGCAATGCCATGGCTCCACTTGAGACAGGAATAAAACATGACATGATAGTGGAACCATGACAACTAACTGGAACATTTAGTCAACCATTTCAAGGCCCGTATTAAGATTTCAGGGGCCCCAGGCACTACCCAACACCCCCCCCCCCCACACACACACGTGCGCACAATAAACTTTTTAATTAGCCTATAGGGTACTCAGTGTTGTAATGTAACGGAGTACAAATACTTCGTTACTGTACTTAAGTAGAAATTTCACGTATCTGTACTTTACCTCGCTATTTCAATTTATGTCAACTTTCACTTTTACTCCACTATATTTCCTAGATAAAATGTATACTTTTACTCCAATATATTTCCACTAAGCATCTTCGCTACTCGTTACTACTAAATAAAATAATCAGAAGAAGAAATGTGTGCGACTGCAATAAGGGAGGTTTAGCGAATCACTTCTCCTAGATTGCATTACGCACGCTCCGCACGCTCTATTTCAGCGTAATGCTTATTTGTTGCCAAAGGCGGAGGAAGCACAACTGAAACCGCCGGCGCCATCGAAGCACCTACTAGAGGACCTCTCGTTATCTATGACGACAAGCCCGACAATAGTGGTGAACTCGGTGAACAGTGTGAAGATAACGTTATACATCCGTGGCAGTATTTGCAAGAAATGTTTCTGTACATTGGAGTATAAGATTCTTCCTACCGGATGAAGTGCCTCTTATGCCTACCGAAAGTCACTGAAATGTTGCAATTCAAAAACTCCCCGTTCAACCCGAAGAAGCACATCGAGGCAGGTTAAATTAATAGTTATTCAGTAAAGCCACAATGTCAATGTGATTCAACATTAGTTATCAAAATCCGTATCAGATATCTGGCTAACGTGATGGCCAGGCTAACGTCTGCTTGTTAACATTGCTAAGTAACGTTAACTGACATGGCGCACATGCTAGAACCCCCTTAGCTGTTCTAAATCCACTGTAAAACACGGCTTCAAGGGGCTTTTTGCTTTTATAAAACGGTTACTGCATTAAAATATTCATTTTAATATTTATTTTATTCATATTTATTTTATTGCGTGTGTGTGTGAGCGAGCTGGGGAGTAACCCCTACAAATGCTCATACCACATGACCAAAATGTTCTCCCGAGTCCCTACCAGCAGGTCTTTGTTTTGTTTGAAAGAAATGTTATTTTTTATTTTTCATATTACATTTTTAGTTCATACAAAAGTGAAATTTCTGTTTCTGTTTTTTTTCTTTGATGTCAGCTCAAAAAATATGCTGTTTGTTTATTGAACTTAAGAGAATTGTGCTTGAAAAGTCCCGGAAAAGACTGATTTTTGAGATTAAGAAGAAACCCTGAATATGCTTCATGCTTTACTATAATAAAGCACATAACTTTAAAGCCACAATAAAGTTCAAAATCAAAGTTCTAACCCCTTCTTTAAAAAAAAATTTTTTTACTTTTACTTCAAATACCTAAGTACAGTAAATATCAGATACTTTAAGACTTTTACTTAAGTACTATTGTAAAAGGTAACTTTCACTTCTTGTCTTTTTCTAGTACGATACTTGTACTTTCACTCAAGTATTGCTTTCTAGTACTTTATACAACACTGAGGGTACTACATGTAGACAACACAAGTTTCTAACTATGATCACAACCTAAAGGACAATATCAACACCTATACACATTCTCCATCATACAGGATTTATGCCACATGATTGCAACAATGCTTTCCTGGACCAGCAACAACAAAATCAACAGATCTCCCAGCATACTGACTCACTGGCATTAGCAAGCACACACTGCCTCACCTGTACCTATAATTTCAGTTCTATCAGACTCTTCCATAATTCTCGCAGAAACACAGCAGATTCCCAAAACTGTCATTATAGTTTTTTACAATTGCTATGACAAATTTTCCAATACTTTTTATAAATTTCCTAAACTCTTAACACAGTTATCACAATCTGGCTGTGAATGAAACATTTAAATTTTATTAGATAAAAGGTGAGCGTGATATTATAGCCCAAAGTCAACATATTGTTTCCAAACTTACAAATATTGTTGCAAATATAACCCTGAAGAGACATTTAAATATATAGTTGTAATGTAATACGTAAATTTCACTTTGAGTGCAGAAAGAAAAGTAAATATTTACTAGAAATATATAAATTCTGAAATGTTGCATTTAGCAAAAAAAGCAGATACACACTTAACCCTCTGGAGGCCCCCGGACCCCAGTTTGAAAATCCCTGTCATATCATACAGATAGCCTGCACTGTAAAATTTTGCTGTAATTTCGGAGCAGGTTAAGCAGTAACTTACTCTAGATTTAATGTACAATTTTGTTTTAAGCATATTACCTAGTTTATATATTTCTTTTTAATAAAACAGTGCTTAATATCTTGGGTCACTTTTCTTTTTAATTAAATGTGTGGTAATTTAAGAAATGTTAAATCATTTTACAGAAACCTTTTGAAAAAAATACATGAATGTATCTTGAAAGACTCAGGAAACTATGTCCCAGACTGTTTGTGTTAGGTGAGTGATAGATAACGAGATAAATGATAATAATAAAATCCTGGGTTCAAACAAGTCTGATGATCGGCAGACAGGTAATTCTTAGGAGATGGAAGTCAAAGTGTTTTAATTTTGATTACAGTTTTTGCCCGTTGCTTGAACACATTTGACAAAACTTCGCTCATTTTCCAAAACTCTACACACAAGTAAACATGACACAACACTGGGAAATATACCATTCACATCTGTGTCAAATTGAAACTCTACTATCAAAACCTAACATTCTTTTTTTCAAAATGTAATTCTGATGACAAAATGATACATACTTGCAGGGTCGGCGCCAGGACATACAGAACGAGGGGGCCTCGTTGTGTCACTGGGGGGGCATACCTCCACAATACACCCACTTTGAATTGAAACAACAACAACCATCAAGTCACCATTTTGGCTACCAGACGCAACGATACAGAGCACGAACGCTGCCTACAGCATTCTCATAAATAATAAACGGACCAGCACTGGCTATAATCAATATCAGACAATAAAAGCAAAAAACACATCTTACCTTTAGAAAAGCTGCAGTCGACGAGTGGAGGAGTTAAACTTTCTCAGAACGAGGTCTTTCCATTCGTTGGGCATTTTCTTTGTAAGGTCCCGCTCAAACGCAAGTTGCACGAGCTGAGACTTACGTGTGTGGTTCATTGCTCGTCTGTTGTCCGTGAAAACGTTCTTGAGCACAGAAAATGAGTTCTCACACTTAGCGGTAGAGGCCCCGAATGTGACAGCGAGTTTAAGTGCGGACAAAACACTCGGCATTGCTTGGAGAACTTTGTGATGTTCAGAGAGAAGTCTTCTAGTAGTCATCATCTGCTGGCTTTCCTACTCTTTGATTCTGGAGATATATTGCTTTGCAACAATGCACTCAGTTTCCACAATGGTAGAATTAGTTAAATCCATGATGGGCTTTATGGACTTTACATCCAAAAAGGTCTCATTTTCTGGGTCAAGAGCGGCAAGTGCTGCGGCAAACTTTGAATTACGTTCACTGAAACGCCTACTGTCGCTCGGATGGGCCTCTGTCACTGCCCTGTCGACATTACGGGTGGTGCTAGTGCTAGGCATGACCGTTTTCACTGATGTCGTCGAGGTGGTGGTAAACCATTTCCTTAAATCCATGATTGCTTGAATGATGTAGCGCGTTAGGTGTTTTAGACGAATACAGATTATTATGAATTGAATAAAGAGTAGAAGTTGACTGAAAAAAGAATACTTAACGTCATGACGTATACAGTCATATTTCAACCAATACCATACAAGCTGCTAGTGACGTAATTTAGTTAATCGCCTGTTGCGAGTTTTTCATGCAAAGTTGCAAAGCTGATTTGATTCTAGTAAAACTAAATTAATTGACAAAAAAATATATATATATTTTAAATATATATAATTATATGTCAGGAATAAGAGGGCACAGCCACAGTGGAACCGTCACCGTGCCTGTTGCTGAGTCTCAACGGCTGAAATCGCGCTCCGAGGCAGGGTGGTGTGCTGACTAGAGGTGAGGGGGCACAGTAACCTAGGTGGCCGGGCCAGACCCCCTGGGGCCCCCCCGTGGTGCCGACCCTGCATACTTGCATCATATGCATACACTTTCAGATCAGGGGGAACACACTAGTCTACTTTATATAAAACACAGTCTTTGATTTTCACTGTTTATTCAGAAAGCATATTCTCAGGAGGCACATTTTCAAACAACCAAAAAAGGAAATAGGCCTACTCAATATTGAACATTGCAGTAACATGAATTCAGATAAAGCAAAAAAATAAAATAGAAAAAACACTATACGTAAACACAGAAAATCATGGCAATTGTGCATAGGTGGGCTCATGAATCCCGCCGTCTGTTGGGGTCTGGCCACAGGATCTCATAGACATCGCAAGCAATGTCTTCTCGTGCCAGGCACCAGGGAAAATATCCCCTTGCATGTCGAAACCATCCATGGATTGCCGTCACCTGAATGTCGCGGCAGGCCTGTTCCATTGCCTGCAGAAGAGGCATGCGTACATGTGGTTGGCGGTCATATACACGCCATCTCCAAGCCAAAAAGAATTCCTATATAGGGTTTAAAAATGGCGAGTAAGGGGGCAAGTATACCACTTCAAATTGATTGTGGTTGGTGAACCAGGCCTGGTCCAGAGCAGCCCGATGGAAACTGACATTATCCCATACCACCACAAACCAGGGCTGATCTGTTCTGTTCTGCTCAGCTGTATTATGGAGAGCATCTAGAAATGTCAGTATTGTAGTATTGTATGTTGGCTATTGTATGGACCTAGTTTTGCATGATGATGCAGAAGCTCTTGAAGGCTTATGGCAGCACACAATGTGATATTTCCCCCGCGCTACCCTGGGACAAGAAACAATTGCCCTTTGGCCAATTACATTACGACCCCGTCATCTTGTTTTGCTCAGGTCGAATCCAGCTTCATCAATGAAAATGAATTCATGAGGCTGTGCAGCTCCATCCTTGGCCAAGATTCTCTGTAACAAAAACATATTACCGTACTACAGTGCTACACATACAGAACCCGCACCCCATTACACAGGTACCTGTGTAGCTCTCCGAATGGATCCATGTGGTACTGATATGGTACACATTCAGCTGCTACTGGATTTCTCCAATACTGTATTGTAAATGTAAAGGACAGTTATACTTACCCGTACATATTCAGCTCAAAGTCCTTTGACCCTGACACTGTTGCTCTCAAATGGGACCCTGTAGAGCTGCTTCATAGTGATGTTGTGTTTTCCCAAGATGCGTCTGATGGTGGTGATGCTCACATGGTTTATGTTGTTGAACACTTGCCTGTCTGCAAGTATTTTCGGTCGTAGCTGGTGGAGACGGATGGCATTGTTTGCCCTCACTAGGTCAACAACGGCAAGTTCCTGCTGTTGTTTGAACAGGCGTTGGCGTCCTCCCCCAGAAGGTCTTCTGGTCATTCTAGAGAAATACAACCACAAATTGTCATCGGTTTGCTTCTTTTTCTTACAGTACTTTACTGTATATACTGTATCATCCACTGTACTGAAACATCTCAATATACTGTAAGTAATCATGCCATGTTATGTTTCACAAAAACTACCACTTTGGCTGCAAAGGAGCATTAGCACCCTGCAATTCCCTGTACACGTGATGTAGTAATGTGATATACTGTAGTACAGTGCTGTGAATACCATCTGAGTAGAGTAGAAGGTAGAGAGGTGAAGACATACCTGTTTTCTAGTCGGAATGTTCTTATTACAGATGCCACTGTGTAGCGGCTTAGATGTCTCTGCCCAGCTTCCCTCATAGTCAGGCCATGGTTGATGACATGGTCCAACAAAGTTGCTCTTATATCATCAGAAATAGGGGTCTGTGCATGGCCTCTTCGACCTTGACCTCCTCCTCGTCCTCCTCGTCCTCCACCTCCTCCTCCTCCTCCACTTCCTCCTCCACCTCCTCCTCCACCTCCTCCACCTCCTCGTCCACCTTCTCCTCCTCCTCCACCTCCTCCACCTCTGCCTCTTGCTCTACCTCCATCCATGCTTGCAAAGTTCTTGAAATGGCCAAACTGAGGGCTTTTTGTAGCTGGGCTTTTTCATTTTTGAACGAAATTACTTATGTATGAAATAGAGTGTAGTATGCAGGACCAAGTGTGTTGCATAAAGGAGTATGTGTGTTGCAGAATTGCAACTAGTGTGCAAAGCAGTGCTTTTGTTTTATTATGGGTACATGTGTTTGAGGTATGGTAACAAAAGCTCCAAGTTGTGGTACTTTAGTCTAAGCATGGGTCTATAGTGTTCAGGCAACGGGCAAAAACTGTAAATGAATGTTTGTGCTGTATAAAACATCTCTGCAGTCAAGTCTCTGAATACTGTTCTGTTTCCTCTTTTCTCTCCATCTCGTGGTTTATTTTCCAGATGTCATTGGGGCTGCCACCATCGGGAAGGGGTGCGGCGTGTCTGACATGTAAAGAGATCTGCTGCGGGTTCCAGCCACATTCCTGGAGGTAAAAGAAAATAGTTAAAGAGCATATAAATAGGTTTCTATGTTTTTAAGATGTGCATTTACATTTAATTTAAGGATTTAGCAGACAATTTTATTCAAAGTAACTTGCAGAGAAAATAAGGAAACAAGTCAAGTCAAGTTTATTTATATAGTGCTTTTTACAATTTTCATCGCTAAAAAGCAGCTTTACATGAAACTAATTGACTATAAGCAAAGCATTAAAGATACAAGTAAAAACAGAAAAGTGAACACCCACAGAAAACAAACACGCACACAGGTTCATACACACCCACATGCATAAAACACAACTCCACACGCACGGAGCCCAATATACACACGCACTTACACACACACTCACAAACAGCGTATTCGATTCAATTCAAGTTTATATATATAGTGCTTTTCGCAATGTGCATTGTTCCAAAGCAGCTTTACAGGGGCAAACAGGAAAAACAGAAAAGGTAAAACACAGCACGGTACATGGTGTTTATAGAACGAGCAAGATCATTCTAATAAATAATATCTAATTAATTAATAAATAAATAAATAAATGCAGTCTCCCACTGAGCAAGCCAACACTGCCCTGCTGTGGCGATGAACCCAAACTCCAATGATTGATTAATGGAGAAAAAAAAATGAAGAAACCAGGCTCAGCCGGGAGGGCCAGATCCCCTATGACGTGTCATAGCTGCACTCAGTGACCCCGACCAAAAGCCACCGAGCAAGTATCCATGAGGAAGAGGGAGAGCCCACCATCCGCAACCCAGAAAGTCCCACTCGCCGAAAACCATGAGGGTCAACCCGGTCACACCACGATCAACACCAGAAAAACAGAGGAACAACCAGGGAAAATAGTTATGGCATGTTGTAACCTTATTCCTCTGTTGTTCAATTTGCAGGTTGTAGTCGGAGATATTCTGTTTACGTGTTTTTGGTGCTATAAGTAATATTTCCGTTTTGCTAGAGTTTAAAAGAAGGAAATTACTAGTCATCCAATGTTTTATGTCTTTGATGCACTCTGCCAGTTTGGATAGTTTGAAGGAATCATCTGGTCTTGTTGAGATATATAGCTGAGTATCATCTGCATAACATTGGAAGCTAATTCCATGTTTTCTAATAGTTTTGCCGAGGGGCAGCATGTATATGGAGGAAAGCAGGGGTCCTGAAACCAATCCCTGAGGTAATCCATAATTTGCTTGCGTGAGATTTGACGATTTCCCATTTAAATGGACATATTGATATCTGTCTGTTAAGTAAGATCTGAACCGGTGTAGTGCCTGTCCCTGAATATCAGTATAATTGTTTAAACGATCAAATGGTATTTTATGGTCTACAGCAGGGTTCCTCAACTCTTACCCTCGAGGTCCGGAGCACTGCAGAGTTTAGGCTCCAGCCCTGATCAAATACACCTGAGCAAGCTAATCAAGCTGTTCAGTATTGCTAGAAAATCACAGGTATGCAAGTTTGATCAGGGTTGGAGCTAAACTCTGCAGTGCTCCGGACCTCGAGGGTAAGAGTTGAGGAACCCTGGTCTACAGTATCGAAAGCAGCACTAACGTCAAGCAGGACTAAGAGTGAGATGTTACCTTTATCTGATGCAATAAGAAAGTCATTTGTAATTCTTACGAGTGCAGTTTCAGTGCTATGATGGGGTCTAAAGCCAGACTGAAACTTTTTGTGTATGTCATTATTTTGTAGTTATGTCCATAATTGAGTTGACACTACTTTTTCTAGTATTTTAGAAGAGTACGGGAGATTTGAAATCGGTCTATAGCTTCCAAGTTCATTAGGGTCTAAGTTTGTTTTTTGATAAGAGGCTTAATTACAGACAGTTTAAAGGGTCCTGGGACATGGCCTAGATTAATTGACGAGTTTATAATGTTATAAATGGGCTCAATTGCAACAGGTAGTAACTCTTTTAATAAAGTAGTTGGAATGGGGTCTAATAAGCATGTTGTCGGTTTGGATGTTGCAATAAGTTTAATAAAATCTTCCTGATTTATAGGAGAAAAACACTGTAGCTTTTCTTTTTGGGTGATGGTCGATACTAATTCTTCAGACACACTTGGAGTTTTTTTTTTTTAGGTATGTTGTCTCGTATGTTTTCAATTCAAAAATGCATCAATTCATTGCTACCAAGAAGCGGCGGAATAGCTAGGTCAGGTGAAGTCTGTTTGTTTGTTAGTTTGGCAATTCTACTAAATAAAAACCTTGGATTGTTTTTGTAAGTTTCTATGAGGTTACGTAAGTGCTCGGCTTTTGCTGCTTTTAGTGCCTTTTTATAACAGTTTGCACTCTTTATTCATTTCCCGAAGGAAATTTGGTTGCAGCACACAAGTATTCACATAAACACAATACATTACATTACAAATACATTTCCTTCCTAAAGAGTTCTTACCTTACACTTAGAAACTTTACAGCTGAGGGGATAAATGAATGCCTAAATCGATTTGTTTTACTAATCGGAGTTCTAAAACGAATGCCAGAAGGGAGTAGGTTACACTCACGTTACACTCACAACACATCATCACATTAATCCCTTTGTGTTTTGTACATTATGCACGTACACCCAGATTGCCAACAAAACACAGACGTATGACTTAGTTTGACTTAACGTTTACAGTTCATGTCCGACATCTTTTAGCACTGGAACCGTGCAATGTATCCGTTTCAAACAATCTCCAAATCCAGCATTATATCCACCGTTTATATAACATCCATTGCTGACTGCTGTGAATAGAAAAACCCACCTAAACTTCACTACACAAGAGTAACAAGCTGCATCTTAACGCAGCGCAGATAATCTTGATGGTAAGCGAGTCTCGCTCGTCGGTCATCTTGTGAGCAGGCTCTTTCTTTTGCCTAGCTGTGCTTTTGCGGGAGAATGCCCAATAAATGGAATAGGAACTTGTTTCAGACGTTTTTTTATAATTCTGTGAAGTAGGATGATTTGGTGAAAGGAAGCATGGTTTGTCTCTTTTGGTTCACCCACTATCAGTCCAGATTGAGAAACTGTGGTTTTAAACTCAATCAAGTAAGTAGCGTTTTTTTGTCTGAGCAATGTTAAATAAGGTTTGCTTATGGCCAAGTAGTATTTTGTCTTTCATGTTTTACACTCACTATTTGGTTTATAAATGCCCAGCTAATGCTAGTTTATATGTTTGTTTGTAGAAGGACTTTTTAATATGCATGCACTTCATCATCAATTCATCAACTTTGTGGATTGCCTAATGCTTCTGTTGTGTTTGGCCCAAAATGTGTTCATTAATCAGAGAACAGTGGTGTCAAGGATTTATTTCCGTATCTGGCGATTTGGATTATGTTAGATTAACCGATTTCCTTGGATTACCTCACTTACGTGGACATGTCACCACTGCAAGGGACAATTGAGTCTATATTACTATATCATGTCTTTGGATAGGGTTTTGTTTATGTAAATATATTTACCTCATCTATCAAATTTTGTATTTGATTCATTCTGTAAAAGAACCAAGTTTGGTCTGTGGGTCCCTCCCTCTAATTATCTTGTAGCTAGTCTTTCTAGGGTGTTCTTAGGAAGACCGTTACAACGAACTGTTTAACTCCTCTTTAGTATTCCAGGATTTCATGCACAAAATACTCGAAGACATTTTGCATCGGTTTGTGATTGTCTACAAAGACAACATTATAATCTACTCCTCAAACACTCAGGAACATCAGCGCCACCTTGCATAGGTCCTGCAACACCTCAGGGTACATTACCTTTACCTCAAAGCTGAAAAGTGTTGCTTACACATATCCTTCATACAGTTTCTTGTTTACCACATCTCCTAAAGGGTATCGCAATGGAGAAGGGAAAGGAGGCAGCAGTAAAGCAACTGGCCAACACCCACAACAATCAAAGAACTTTGACGCTTCCTGGGTTTTGCTACCGGCGATTAATTAAGAATTTCAGCTCCACTGTTCTTTAACTCGCAGTCCTCATCAAGAACAAATCCAAATCCCTGTCCTGGTCTCCCTCTGTCACCGAAGCCTTCGAACACCTGAAGAAAAGGTTCTCTTCATCGCCACTCCTCTGACATCCTGATCCATCTCAACCCTTCATTGTTGAGTTAGCCGCCTCTACCAGGGTAGGAGCAGTGCTTTCTCAGCGGCAGGGGAAGCCATCTGTGCTCCATCCTTGTAGAGGCCAGGGTACTGTCACGGAGACACCAGGCTCTCTCACCACACCTCCACCCCGAACTTTCTCACCCGAATACTAATCACCTGTCCCTCATCACCGCACTCATCAACCCCAGCATATAAGCACACACTCCTCATTCAGTCATTGTCTGGTCTCAGCAATGAAACGGACTCCAACCTGCATAACTTACCCAAGTACCTACCTGAAAGCCCCCATCGAAGTCTCCTCATCTGAATGTGTGTTCCTCGTCGTCATCTGTGTTCTCCTTATCTTCTATGTGATACTCCTGTCTTCTTCCAAGCTATCTGATCTTCAGCCCAGCGTCCACAATCTCATGTTTCACAAAGGACAGATTGCCATTCTACATGCGACTGTGTTGTTTTTTGTGCACCATCTGACTCCGAAGTGTTCGGTTACACTAATGTTTTACAGTACATTTTACTTAATATTTAAATGTTGTTATTGTTAACAAATAGGCAGAATATACTCATTTTTATAAATAACACTCTAACTAATGTATTTAAGCGACTTGAGTTTCATGGGTTGTTTTTATGACCCTCCAGAATCATTTTGGAGTATTTATTTCGTTTTTTAAGTTGTAACTATTTATAATAAAAAAAAATGTGGGAAAAAGGTACACATTCTTTTTGGCTCACTAATAAAGATAAATAATACAGTTAAGTTAAACCTAACCACCCTCCAGAATCTTTTTTACAGGTTACTTTGCAGACCCTGGCATTAAAAGGGAACATGCTAAACACTTGAACTTTCCCTCTAAGGGAAAAAATCTAAGTAGAATTCAATTTCTTATAAAAGTAAATTTCTTTCTCAAACTTTGTTTAAAAAACATCTAACAAATTTTTGAGCTCACATTTGTTATTAGTGTCACTGAAAATGTCGGTTGTAATGTATTTCCGTTCTTATTTGTATATTAAGGCTCTATACATTTGCACTAAACAAGCCTTGTAAAGACATTGCCCCAAACATGGAACTGAGAGAAGGGTCGAACCTTTATAACCTCCATATAACCTCTTTAATAAATCCAAACGTCAACAACAATCCATGACATGAAACGAGAGACAGAAAACATGACTAGGCAACCCATATACAGTACATACATCTAATCACAGTCAAACACAATCGCAAAACACAGGGGTACATATACCCAGGGAAAGTGGCAATGCCTGAATGAATTACTCTGGTAACATATGAGAAGGGTGTAGTCTGTTGTTGAAGTCCATGGTAACTAACAAGAGGAATGACGAGTAGCACTACAACAACTATTTTTGCAACAAAGCATTTTCTCATATATCAATCCATATGTTTTGATCTATATTAGAAGAATGGTTAAATGAGGGATGGCGGGATGATTAATGGTGTTTTTTAATAGACAGATGTACAAACAATATCCAGCTTTAGTTTATAGATAAGAAGAATAATATTTAATCTTTGAGCAGAGTTATTTGTGTTCGGATCAAATTTTCTTGCGCTAACCCTCTGTTATGATGAACCTCACCCATGTGGTAAGTTGTAATGTTTTAACTTCTGTCAATTCTGCTGTTATTGTATGGGAATGGTATGTTCTAGAAACAAATAGGTGTTCATTACTAGCAGAGCTGTTTATGTGCTTGTGTAAAATTATGATTAATCAAGCTCAAATATTTTTTGAGTGATTGAGCTAAAAACAAAAAGTGTGGATTCGCGCCACGCTCTCCCCATAAAATGTAAGTAATGGAATGGAGTGTAATGTAGATAAAGCACACAAAAAGGCAAGAGAACAGAAATTCATCTCCAATTTTATAAGACCATATTCACTGTAACGTTCTGTTGATTTTTGGACAGAAAGGCCTGCATGCAATGTCATTGCAGTCAGGCGGAGCATGCAGTCACCTCTAACAGCGAAGATGACTGGAAGGTGGGAAGACTGCTGGCAGAATCTCGCTATGCATATCTTACAACTAAGGTTAAAGGAGGAGATGGACTAAGAGTCTACAAACGGAATCGCATGATCGTCACCAATCCAGTAGTCTCCCGTAAAGATCCAACTTTCAACACCATTACCTATGACTGGGCCCCACCAGGTCTCACTCAGAAACTGGTAAGATTTGTGAAAAACTAGTGACAAATAAACATTTAAACGTTTAGCCGTTAAACGTTTGAAATAATCATGGGTTAAAAATGGAGAAAAAATAAGCATTTAGGCCTTGTTAGCTCATGCTATGATACAGGATACAGAATATCGAAGTGATGTGTTATTAGTATCTGATTTCACAGATTTGTTTAATCAACAAATAATAATATTGTGGATGTCCGGAAATGTAATCTGTGAAAGAAATCTTCGATCCAGCATTGTTTATAAAAATGTTTATAAAAATACGTAAAAATGCCAACACTGCGATAGCGCACTGTGAATGCCTGAACATAGCCAAAATGTTGCCATGGTAATGTCAGGGTTACAACTGTAAATTAACAGCATTTACTCTCATTCCGTACTAACATGGAATCCTTCATGGAACGATTTATACTTGGTTTTACTTCTAAAACTTGACAGTGTGTACTATCGAAAATTTACTTTTTAACGCTTAATTTTGCTTCAGAAGAAAATTTATATTGATTTAGGAATTGTTTACTTCATATTTTTGATTTATGATTCTGTGGTATTTCTGCAAAACAAGACAAACAATTATTTGTTCCTTGCACTGCACTAGTAACCCATTTTAATATATAAAATTAGGCACTATGCCTATTGTTGTCGTTTGCTAGTGAGGAAAAGAAAGGCATGGCACACAGAATTGCACACAGGAATGGCACACAGAATTCACATTTGAATGGTTGCATTGTTTGAAGTGTTTTATTTGGTTACACTTTGTTTTGCAGTGCAAATGTTACTAATTTAACTACATGTAACTAACCTTAAACCAAACCCTAATCCTAACCCTATAGTAAGTACATGTAATCATGCATAATTTATAGTAAATACTATAGTAAATGCATGTAACGTGTAACCATGGCACCGTAAAATAAAGGGGTACAGTTTATTTTTTAGGAGAGTCAATTTACTTCAGTTTGTTCAGCTTTCTCAAGCCAACATAATAAATTTGATTTTCACATCTTCTTCTTCTGGGACAAAATGTTCTGACTCTAAATCCTCCTACAGCTTTCAAGCTACAGCCACCAAACCTCATACAGATCTTCAGACTGGTCTCACTTGAGCTATATCTTTTCAAAGAGATCAGACTTACAGTTTTCCTGAAAAAATCCCGTAGACTTAAGGGCAAGTTATGGTCGTGCTTATGATCATATATAGCAGGTCTTTTTTCTGAGCAAACCGTTTTCGAAACTGCCATGTTTAGTGAGGAATGCTAGAAAAGAAACTGGAAGGAGGGTCAGGAATAGCGGTGCTAATAGGGTGAGGGTGGCCAGGACGCGATCCTCCGGGATCCTCCGGGACAGGATTGAACAAAAAAAACTATCAAATGACTAATACTAAATGATACACATGACATTAGACAAGGGAAATGCAACAGGGCAAGGTAATCCAATAAACAAGGTAGGGCAAAGGACTAGGTAACATCACAAACATAGCAAAACGATTGAGCACAGGACAGCAGACACAAGGGCATTAATTAGGGAGATAATTAACAAGGGACAGGTAGGGGGAATGAAACACTAATGGAAAGCTAAACGAGGAAACCAGAGGGGTGGGGCCACAGACGAAACCGGAGAGAGCACATGTTATGTTAGAACCAACAATAACATGCCTCTCTCCACAGAAAACATGACGCATTACCATTATTCTGCCACAAGATCAAGAAAGACATGACATGATGATGCAGAATCATGACATACCATTTGGAATCACGTATTCGACTTCTCGCGACACCTGCGTATATGCACCTCTCAGGTTTGAGGTGAAGATGGTGCTTGTGGAGCCGCTGGAGGACCTCAGAATCGGGCTGGCGATTTTCGGCCTTGTTCCGGGTGTAACAAAGAAGTCATCAATGTAGACCAGCATGAAGCGGTGGAGGTACTCCCGGAAAACTGAATTATCTCGTTATTTAAAAATCAACCGCGGAGTCCTTGGAGACCCAGTAAGGGAAGGCTTGGCGAGCTGCCCTCCATTGCCTCTTCTTTTTTAGCCGACCCACCCGTCTGGTGGTCGGCTGGAGGAATGAGGTGAAAGGCACACCTGGCTCGGGGTCGGAGGCCTCCGAAGACGACCCAGAAGACGTTCTTCTCCCCTGCTTGCCACAGACACCGTTCGGTGGTGGCGAAGCAGCTGCGTATTAGGTGGAAGGCACGGTGATGCCCACCATCCCAACCTGCAGGGTACAACTCTCTGGGATAGCGGCCAGTGGAGATGGATAACTGGATTGTACTGGGACCCTGGACTCCGAGGAACATGAGCACAAGTAACAGGTAATCCAGACGAACAAGGCGTAGAGGCAGGCATACACACAGACAAACGTAAATGTTAACGCAATGACCGACACAAGACAATGAAACATGAGGACTATTCAAAGGGGAGCAAATCAAAAGGGAACAGGTGTGAGGCATGAACTGATTAATTAGGTTGTATGCACTTCTGAGGTCCAGCTTGGTTAAGATCTGGGCTCCACGAAGCTGTTTGAATGCTGATAGGATGAGAGGAAGGGGGTAACGGTACTTGATGGTAATTCGATTGATAAATCTGTGCAGGACCTCGAGCCACCGTCCTTCTTGCATAAGTAATATGGAAAACATTGTGTAAAACACCTTTTACCCCACTTCAGGACTTCTCCGGATGTCCATGAGTGGACAGGGTTGTGTGTGATGAGCCAAATCTTTCTCCGCGGTGAAATCTTCCAGAACTAACAGGCAGGTGTCTTCTACATGTAACTTGCCAACTAGGAGTTGGAGAGGACCCACAGAGTATCTGACACAACTTTGGCCATGGGGCTTTCCAGTTATGCACTGAATTTTGTACGTGGTATCGTTGAATCTTTTCTGCAGCTTGAGCTGGTTGCAGAGACTGGCCGAGATGAAGTTGACGGCTGACCTGGAGTCAAAATCAACCGTTGCATGTTCTGAGAGTTGTCGACACTTACTTAATGTTGGTAATGATCAATGTAGATGGGTTATGGGGTCTTTATAGTATATTTCTATTTGTTTTTCTTTAGTTTGATTAAGGTTCATTGTAGTCTGATGTATTTGTTGTTCTTATTTTTCCCCCTTGTGATGTAGAATGGACTAGTCCAATCCTTTAAATGTTTCTCTGTTGCCTCATTCAGGGGGCAGTTTCAGTTAAGTTCTTTTAATTTAATTCTGATTTGTTTGACCGTTGTTAAGTTTATGTGTTAATTGATTTTCTTATGATTTTTGCCAAGCTATTTGATTTGTTATTAAACAATTTTTCCTGGGAGATTTTTTTGTGGTGTCCTCCATTCCTTGTTATCAGACTTAACATGTTATTGGTTCACGTTTATGTTAAGGTGTCTGATTGGAGCAACTATGGGATGTTCCTTCCCTGTACAACTGGAAATGAAAAGGAGTCTAGAAAAGCATGAGGAGTGCTCCGGTGGTTTAGATCATGGCCACACTGCTGTGTAAAAAAATATCTTTCTGCTGACTATATTGTTTCTCGCCGTGTTCTCTAATGTAACTTTTCAAGAGACACTGTTCCCTCCGACACAACACATACGTATTCTATTTTTGCCAAACGCTGTGTCCAAGCTGCACAAATTTACGTCAAAATAAAAGTCTCTGTGCAGACTTTCATTCGTATTTCATTCATTCGTATCTTTGACATACTACTGTAGTGTGAAGTGTATTAATAAATTGACCACAGATAATTATTACACCTACATTACTTATTTGTTCATGAATGCTGTGTCTCCCTCAGGCAATGCAGTACATGGAGCTTCTCCCTGAAGACAGGCGACCTGTGGCTGGCACTATTGGTGCATTATATCGCCACAGGGAACTGATGAGACAGTTGCCGTTCTACGATCAGGACCCCACATACTGCCACAGTCTGTCTGAGGCAGAGCTGAAGGCCATGGCTCAGTTTGTGAGATCCTACAAGGATGAAGCTCTGGGAGTAGGGGAAATTGCTCTACCTGGGGAAGGAGGAAAAGCCAAGCAAAAGAATGAAAAAGCAATGCAGAGTCCACAACAGTCTAATGCAGTGACCACTGCCAATGGAACAACAGAGGAAAACAACATGAAGAGTGAATCTGTAAGTGTAGAACAGACAGTGCCTTGCAGAAGTATTCAGACACCTGTTCAATTCTAGACTATTCCACGTGTGACATGGTACACTGAATTGTCACTGTGATTGATATTTTATTTTAACAGACTGAAAATCAAAATCGATTATTTTTAGGTTTTATTCTCAGGTGGTTGGAAGCTGCCAGGTTACAAAGATGAAAGAAATCGCTCTGACAATAACACAATAACTTTGCCATTAACTTTGGCTTCCACCTGTGAAAATCCTGTACACTCTGGAATCATGTATGTTGAAAACATCATTGGTCATGTACAAATCCCACACCCAGCATGCTCCTGTCCACCTCCACTGACCTAAATAAAGGACAAAAAGTATAAAAATATGATTATAAAAAAGGTTTGCTGGCTTTAGTGAAAGTGACCTTTTTGTCAGGTACGGTGACCCATACCCGAAATGTGACCTCTGCTTTAACCCATCCAGAGAGTTTTGAACACACGCACACAAATGGTGAACACACGTACACCCAGAGCAGTGGGCAGCTATCACTGCTGCGCCCCGGGAGCAACTAGGGGTAAGGTGCCTTGCTCAAGGGCACCTCATTCATTACCCGCCCGCCCTGAGGATAGAACCGGCAACCTTCTGATCACGAGTCTGACTCTCTAGCCATTAGGCAACGACTGCCCATATTCATGCATTAAACTCAACAGAATCAGTGCAAAACAACGTCAGAGGAAAAAATACTTTTTTGGTTGTGTTGAATACAAAAGAAGATATTTTGAAGAATGTAGGACAGCAAACAGTTCTGGGGATCTTTTGACTACCATTGTCATTTTTACTTCCATGGCAGTAAATGAAGAACCAAGAACTGTTTGGTTTCAAGCATTAATCCAATTATCTTTATTTGTGTTCAACCGAACAAAGAAATTTCTTTGTGTTCACCTCAAACAATCAAAAAAATCACACAATATTTGTTCCTACTTTGGGAAGAGGTATATGGGTTAAAGGGATAGTTCACTCATAAAATGTCCAGTATTTTTTCCACCCTCAAGTGATTAAAAATATGTGGCTATATGAAACATTTATTAGTTTATCTTGTTGTGTACACAGGTAAGCAGAGGACAGACAGCACCTCAACAATATTTTCAATTACACAGTTAATTCAGATGATGTTCTGCACCTCGATAATATTTTTAATTTACAAAATTAAGTCAGAGGGCGGTCAGCACCTTGACAAGATTACATTAACACTGTTAATCAGAGGGTGTTTAGATTACACAAGCACAATCAAGCAGTACTGCTGTCTGCAGGACAGTTGATGAGACTGTCGTAGCCACATCTAGATGATAAAACTTGGCAAATGTCAGCGATGATGACCGTCCTGCTGCTGCGCTGACATTTTTCAAAGGAGTCCCACTAAACAATGCCCAGGAGGTAGCCACTCCTCCCTGAGGGGGAGGCATCCCTGTGCTGTGATAGGCGAGCTCAATCAGCCTGACAATCCATTTCGACAGCCTCTGCTTGGTCACTGCCTGGCCTTGCACCAAGTTTCCATGACACACAAATATCTGATCGGTACGCCTGATCTGTTGTGCCCTGACAGGACAGATTATATGGATTCTGGCCAATTTCTCTGAAGCGTGAGGAGGTGGATGGAATGGTTCTAGCACCAAATTCCAGGAAGCAAAAGAACGGAGCAGAACTTTTGGAAGAAATTAAGCGTTTTGGAGAAGCGACATAGATGAGCCTTCTTCTCCCAATCTCAATCATGCAAAATGCACAAAGAAGGCATAAATTTCACTCACCCTCTTGATTGAAGAAATAGACAAGAGAATTGCTGTTTTCAAGATCAGAAATTCCATTCCTAGTTCATGTAGAGGTTCGAAAGGAGGTTCTGCCAGAGCCTTCAAGACAACACCCAGATCCCATGAGGGAATTATTCGAGCTTGAGATGGGCAAAGTCTGATGCCTTGTTGTGATGAACTCCGACAGGCGGTCCTTCAGCACTGACTGTCTCTGTAGAGTCAGCGATGATATCATCAAACTCAACCCAGGGAATGTCATAACTCTCGTGGGAGAGAGACAACTCTTCTCGGTGTTCAGAGTCAGCCCCAATTTCTGAAAGTGGGCTAAGACCACGCTTGTTTCGCTCCTGGCCTGTACCTCTATAGGGGAACAGATTATCCAATCGTCCAAGTAATTGGCAATGTGGAGACCTTGGCGACGGAGTGGAGTGAGCGCTGCGCCCATACACTTGGTGAAGGTAATGACAGACCGAAATATAGAACATTGTACTCGTAAGAGTTTCCCTGAATGTGAAACCTGAGATACTTCTTTTGGTCTCTGTGAATTGGTTTATGGAAGTAGTCATCCTGGAGATCTACTGTCTTGAACCAATCCCCTTCTCTAAACTTCAAAAGAGTTGAAAGACAAAGCATATAGAAACTCAGTCGCTTTAAGTGTCGATTGAAATTCTTGAGGTTCAAGATGGGCCGAAGACCCCCATCCTTCTTTGAAATGAGGAAGTAGGTTGAATCTGCCCTATTGCTGAGGGCAGCCGTGTTATTGCTCCCTTCTCTAAAGAACTGAAACCTCTTCTTCCAGAAACCTGCGTTGCAGTTCTCTCAACACAGTAAGAACTATCCCTTGAAATTGAGGTGGTTTCGATTTGAATTGGATTCTATAACCGGACTCCAGGGTACTCAGTACCCATGGACATCGAGTGCATTGGTGCCAGTGCAAGACAAGTTGGCTGGAAAAACAGGGAGTCGGATGTTGATGACTGTCATGGATGGTTTCTTCCGCCACGCCTAGTGGAGAACTTAGCTTGTTGTGTACTACGAAAGGACTGCCCGGCTCCTTTCTTGGTCCTGTGGGCGCCCTTTGAGCAGCAGAGCGACGATGATCTACAAAGGCATGGCTTGATGATTCAGCTCGAGCCCAGACACTACTCATGGACTGCGTAATTTTGCCAGGAGTAGTGTCTTCCTCGAACTGAATCATAAAGCCATGCCTTTGTAGATCATCATAACCACTGATCGGGTTTGTTCTCTCGTTCTGCAAAACTGTTCCAAGGCAGCTTCTGCCGGGGACCAAAGACCTCTCCAGGCACCAGTGGGGCTGCAATGACTGCCATGCAGTCTTGATCCAATAGATTAGCATGAGAAAGCCATACCTGTCGACTTGCTTGGACCACATTGGCCATGGATTGCTCCCGGGCTTGGGCATGTGCACTTGTTCCTCGGAGCAGCAAATCAACCACTCGAAATTATTCTGGGATACTTTCCTCCTCTGTCAAGGAGGAGAACAAATCCTGCAACAGACTTTCCATATACACCAAGAGGAGAGAGTTTAGCTGACAAGGCAGAGCCCTCATAGGCTTTCCGCAGCTGACTGTCAATTATCCTACCCTGCTTATTAGGGTCTGTAGCATCCCTTCCAGTCTTAGCCAAAGCTCGGGTCAACATAGCAAATGTTGGTCCGATCTGAGGAGCTGTAGTCAGCCCCTTGGTCGCTGCTTCTGCCATGCTACTCAGCTGCTTCCTAGGAAGTGCCGCGGAACTAGGGGCTTTCCAGGAAGACTGCAACTCCGCTAAAAAAACCGGAAAGGATAGGCAACCCCTCTGATTTATTACGCTGAGGGCCTCTTTCAAACAATGGGGTTGGTGTTGAGGCAGCCTGGGGAGGCAGCTTTGCTCGCACAGCTGCTCTGGAAACCACTACTTTGTCTGAAGGGTCCAGAGCTATTGCGTCTGAGACTTGGGAAGCGTACTCACCCATGTTGGAGTCAGAGATGTCAGCCGTCTCAGAATGCTCATGGCCTTTTCCCCTTCCGAACCTGCCAGACGCTACCACTGAAATTTCATCAGCGTGGGGGTACGACTATTTTGGTTTTGGCAAACCCAAGCCTCGTGGTTCTGCAGCCCCTTGCTGATCCTCCACCAGGGATTTTAGGGTCTCCTGCATACCTCGCATTTGCGTCAACAACTGATCAAGGTCCCCTTGTATATGCTTACGTTTGTAAGCTTGTTTTCGTCTGACCCCGTCATCCTGAGAATCCTGACTGGCTCCGTGCCTGCAGGCATTAAATCGAACTGCACCTCTTGCATCCTAACAAGGAAAGTCGGTTCCAGAAGAAGGCTTTTTTTCCAGAAACAAAGAGGCCACTGTGACTGAATAGCTGTAGTCCCGAACGGGTCTCCACAAATCTGTAGCTTTCACCCTCACGGGGGGAAGAGGCTACTATCTGGCGGTTAGGATCAAGTGACTGTGAAAACACAACTTATAATTAACCAAACATAAACACAAAGATTAGCGGTAGCATTCCCCCTCAAGGGAGAAGAGCCACCTCTCTGGCGGTTATAATCAAGTGACTGTGAAAACACGACTTGTAACAAACCTAAACACAAAGACTAGCGGTAGCTTACCTCCTCGTGGATGAAGTGGCTCCAAAATTCTCACAACTTGTATGTTTACCAAACAAAAAACGAGCGCAAATGTGCTCGTTCTCGTGTCTTTATGGGATGTGTGTGAACGCACGCACAGATTCCAGAAAATCACTGGCAGTGTGAATGAACAAAATCTAACGCTCCCGGGACAAATTCCTGGACACGGTTTCGGTGTTTTTTCCAGCATCTATGTGAAAAAGGTGAAACACAAAGAAAGATACTACGAATTCAGCTATTATTATGTCTCTGTGAAAAGAGCGTAACACAACGGAAGACTATGTATTATGTAAACATCTGGTACATATAACAGTTTTCTCCCCATTTAAATTCTTATCATGTTTACTTTGTTTCTTAGTGCTGTAGTGGTTGTGGGAAGTTGGCAGCTGCGAACAGTCCAGTGGTGTATGCAGACAGAGCGGGCTATGAAAGACTGTGGCATCCCACCTGCTTTGTGTGTTGTGAGTGTGGTGAGGCTCTTGTAGACCTGATCTACTTCTGGAAGGAAGGAGCACTACTATGTGGACGCCATTACTGCGAGAGGATCAGGCCACGCTGCTTGGGGTGTGATGAGGTGAACTACTGAAAAAGACTGCAACGTCACATTAATATAGATTGTACAGTCACTGATGTGTTTATTAGAAATTTGCAACTATTTCAAACGTGGCTCATCCAACAAGAGAACTTGAGGCCTGTTTAATTGATACCCTAACTGATTTTCTCACTCTTGCTTTTATATGTAGCTGATCTTCTCAGAGATGTTTCATCAGGAGGCTGATGGTGGTGTCTGGCATAAGGAACACTTCTGCTGTTGGCTGTGTGGGCAGAATATCAGTGTTCAGTGTGGGTGTGACAAACGCTAAATTTAAAAACAGACAAATGCAACAAAATTAAAAAGCAACCCTCTGCTCGAAAAAAAAACACAAACTACTTTAGTCGTTTTGGACACAAAATGGCCTGTTCCAATACCCACATGTGCGGTCTTTGTACTTCCTTACATAACTGCTTGCATGATATGTTTTCTGTAGTTAGCCAAAGTTTTCAAATGGACCTAAAATCCATATGGACGTATCGGCCTAAAGTGATGTCCAGAGGCATATTTGTAAAATACTTAATTTATAAAACACTAAACAATTCATGTATTCATGCAAAAAACAAATATGCAAAAAGGCAAACTACAGCAAACACTGAGTACAGTTTTAGTTATTTATTTGCATATTTATTGATCCTCTCTTGAAGTAAAATTGTGTTGCCATTTTCTGGCCTTTGATTTAGTGTTTTGTTCTCATATAAGTCTCATACGTTTGAATGGCTTTCCTTTAGCTCAGTGGTAAGAGAATGGCGCTAGCAATGCTGAGGTCAGGGGTTCCATCCCAGGATTGCAAATACTCCAAAACAATTGTATAGTATAATGTAATGTTAGTTGCTGTAAATAAAAGTGTTGGAAATGTAATGCCTTTTTTAACCTGAACTTCAGTTTACACTTCAAGCACAATTAGGCATAACAAAAACATTTGGCTGCTGCATAAATGTGTTTTGTCAAAAGCTATCAGAGACACAAGCCAGAGCCTGAAAACCATAGAGTTTGTATAAAGTGCTCTTTGGAGTATTGTGGAGTATTAAGTTTAATGTATTTTCTCCTACATCTTCTAACAAGAGTTACTCTGTGTGAGTCAATTGATATGTTTGAAATTAAATCATTTCGTACTTTGTGTTCATGGGAGTGCTAATTTAAATATAAACAAGGTGTTACAGTGTGTTTCCATTGATGCAGAGCATGCGGAATGGCCATTTTAAGCGTGAACCTCAACTTCCATAGAAATGGATTGTTATCACTCACTCTGCGCCAATAGAAACGCACAATTAGAGTCAAGGTCAACGGCTGAACTGGAAGAATCAGATATTTAATACACCAACTGGAATGTCAAAGGATTTTTGAAAAAGGTCCGAGATTTAAGGGATAAAAGATATTTAGCCAGTTGAAAATAAGTGTTATAGATTTGATGTGTTGTTTGTTATAGAACGGCATTACACTACAATCCAGGCTTTCATGCTTATAATTTGATTTTACTTGCAGAAAATATATTAGCTGGTTTTTCTGAAATTATACTAGGCTAAATTGATTTTGCTAGTTCTGAGTGTTATGTATTCATTTGCCAATCTGATATGTTTAAGGCCAGCACATAAATTCAATAAATCTGCGTTAATCTTTGCTTATTTGTTCATTCCAACTATGATCTACATTTTAAAGTTGCATTTAAAAAGCCAAATATTCTATTGTTATAATCATTTCTCATTGTATAAAAAATTCAAATGATTTGGGTTTACAGTACATTCTCAAATATAATGTTAATAAAGTGGTTAATTTACATTTAAGATTGAAACCTGACCTAGATACATAATTTTCTTGTGTTGAAAGTTTTGTTTTTCTTCACATTAAACAATTGCAGTTTTTGAGTTTCCAATTATATGTGTTTTTTTCACATGCCATAGCGGTCTACTTAAAAGCAAATGAAAATGCAATTAGATGTTGTTGAATTTGACGAGTTAAGTTATTTTCTAGTAGCATGATTCACCGATCTCAACTGTGTGCTGTGCTGCTGGTCCTGAATGAACATCATAATGTCAGGGAGTAATTGCATGTAGAGACACAGAAAAAAATTGTGAAAGCAGTAAACAAATTGAAACTGTGGATTAAAAACCATGTGGATTAAGCACTCACTGATGTCAAGAACCAGTGTATGAATCCTACTATAATAGTGGCGACAATCAACATTATAGCATTTTAAAAATTCGCGCTGATATATTTTCAGACAGATCACAAGTGTTTTTTGATTAAGACACCTCTAACATAAGTCGAGGCTTAAACCCTCTCTAGGAAACCACCCCATTAAGTGTTCATTCACGATGAAAGATTTTGCATGACAGAAATATACTCAAAATGTATGGGTAAATGGAGAGGTCAGGTATGGGTCACCATATCTAACAAATAGGTGACAAAAACTGCTTTTTGTCACAAAGAGCATCAGAGGACCATGAAAAGGTGTCTTTTGCAAGAGAAAACAGTTGATTAGACAAAAGCTCGTTTTGTGCACTTTCAACTTTCAGAAACATGCTTCTTGCACTGAAAACTGCTTTTTGTTACACAGAGCATTAGAGGACCATGAAAAAGTGTCTTTTGCAGGGGAAAAAATTTGATTAACCAAAAGCTCATCTTGTGCACATTCAACTTCAAGAAACATTCTTCTTAAACTCTGAACTGTTTTTTGTTAAACAGAGCATCAGAGAACTTTAAAGAGTTGTCTTTTTAAAGAGAAAACAGTTGATTAGTGCTCTTTAAACTTTCAGAAACACGCTTCTCGTACTGAAAACTGCTTTTTGTTACACAGTGCATCAGAGGACCATAAAAAAGTTTCTTTTATAAGGGAAATCAGTTGATCAGTCAAAAGCTTGTTTTTGTGCTCATTCCACTCAGAATGAGAGTTCATGAAAACTGACGGTGATCCTTTGCTTAACGCACTTTTTTATTATGTCCCCAGCAGTTTTCAGTCAAAATCTCATGTTTCTGACACTCAGAGCACTCACAGAAACATGCTTCTCATACTGAAAACTGCATTTTGTTACACAGTGCATCAGAGGACCATGAAAAAGTGTATTTTGCAACGGAAATCAGCTGATCAGTCAAAAGCTTGTTTTGTGCAATTTCTACTCACAGAAACATATCGTTCTGAAAACTGCTTTTTGTTACACAGTGCATCATAGGACCATAAAAAAGTTTCTTTTATAAGGGAAATCAGTTGATCAGTCAAAAGTTTGTTTTGTGCTATTTAAACTTTCAGAAACATGTTGAAAAGCTTGTTTTTGTGCTCATTCCACTCAGAATGAGCGTTTATGAAAACTGACGGTGATCCTTTGCTGAACGCACTTTTTTATTATGTCCCCAGCCAGTTTTTCACAAAATGCAGTTTTCAGTCAAAATCTCATGTTTTTGACACTCAGAGCACTCACAGAAACATGCTTCTCATACTGAAAACTGCATTTTGTTACACAGTGCATCAGAGGACCATGAAAAAGTGTCTTTTGCATCGGAAATCAGCTGATTAGTCAAAAGCTTGTTTGGTGCTCATTCCACTCACAGAAACATACTTATCGTACTGAAAACTGCTTTTTGTTACACAGTGCATCAGGACCATGAAAAAGTGTCTTTTTCAAGGGAAAACAGTGATTAGTCAAAAGCTTGTTTTTGTGCAATTTCTACTCACAGAAACATGCTTCTCATACTGAAAACTGCTTTTTGTTACACAGTGCATCAGAGGACCAGAAAAAATGTCTTTTGCAACGGAAATCAGCTGATTAGTCAAAAGCTTGTTTATGTGCAAATTCTACTCACAGAAACATGCTTATCGTACTGAAAACTGCTTTTTGTTACACAGTGCATCAGAGGACCATGAAAAAGTATCTTTCGCAACGGAAATCGTCTTGGTTACGTATGTAATCTCGGTTCCCTGATGGAGGGAACGAGACGTTGTGTCGAGAACGAAAGATGGGGTTCGCCCTTGAGAACCAATCAACTCTGACTACTATAGAAAAGGCCAATGAAATTTGGTGAATGAAATTTGCATGCCGGGATCCGCCCCCGGATATCACGGCTGCAGCAGAATACGATACATGTTTGTGGCATAAGGGACACAACGTCTCGTTCCCTCCATCAGGGAACCAAGGTTACATACGTAACCAAGACGTTCCCTTTCTGTCTGTCTCTCGACGTTGTGTCGAGAACGACAGATGGGGTTGCCTATGGAAAACGCCACAACGCTGTATCGCGTCACAATCTCTAGCGAAGCAACGGTAACAAGCCTGGGCGTGTCAGCTCGATGCTTTCGCGAAACTGTAACCTTCCAGTGTGGTGGTCGGGGGGTTCCAGAGCTTTCTTGGAGAAAGATGGGTACAGCCCTGACCGGTAACCTTTCACGGACGGGGCCTTAGCTCTCTACAGGCGAGAGGTCGTCCGGCTCAGGTTTACACCGGGTAAGCGCCACTTCCTTAATTAGGAATGCGCTGCAGAGGCCACCTCCTACCCGTGGGGAGGAATATGGTGGATATAGGTATGGTCTCTTCCTTGGAGGAGTACGCATGGAACGTGCGGACTGAGTAGTTAACCGCGAGGTGGAGGCCCACCTGGGGAAGCTCATGGGTTACCAGGAGTGCGAACCATTCTCATGAGGATACATCAGACGGAACAGCCCACGGAGGAGGTGTTACAGGCGTCCGGTAGCACTAGGTCCGGTTAGAGCTATCTGTGATAGCTCACATGGTATCCCGGCCTAAGGGGGAAGGCTGCTCTGCCCAGCCAGCCCCCAGGGGGTGCTTGTTTGGTGATGGATCGAATGCCTATTCTTAACCAGTGTCTGGGTAAGAAGGGGGATTGGTGAGGTACCAGTTTCTTAGCCATGTGTTTGGGTAAGAAGAAAGGGTAGATAGCACACTGACCCAACCTGTTAGAGGGTGGAAAGGTGCTTTCGCAGGCATAAGCCCCCCCGGATGCCAGTCCTACATGTCGCCACGCAGGACGTGGGCTGACACCTGGTTTACACGAAGGTTGGTAACCCTTGTGAAGGTGTTTGGGCGTAGCCCAACCCGCAGCTCTACAAATGTCTGCTAGAGAGGCGCTTCTGCCAGTGCCCAGGAGGTGGCTAAACTCCGTGTGGAGTGAGCCCTCACTGCCAATGGGCATGGGAGATTCTGAGATCGGAATGCCGTCGTAACGGTGTCCACGACCCAGTGCGCCAGCCTCTGTTTGGAGACAGCCTTCCCCTTCTGCTGTCCTACAACAGACACGGAGCTGGTCAGAGCTTCAGAGCTCTGCGTGCGGTCCAGCATGTACTTGACACAACACTGATCGGGTTGGGTCTTCCTCCCCTATGGGGAGCGCCTGCAAGTTCACCACTTGGCCCCGGAGGGAGTAGTGGGAACTTCTTGGGCACGCATCCGGGCCTGGGTCTCAAGCTAACGTGAGAGTTTCCAGGGCCGAATTTAAGGCAATCCGGGGACACGGAGGATGCTCGGTGGTCCCCCACCCTCTTGAAGGAAGTGAGCGCCGTCAGGAGGGCCGTCTTACTCTGTGAGGAAGATCGGAACCTCCGAGGGGCTCTTGGGGGGCCCTGAGGCTCCCCAGGACCACTTAGGGTCCCAAGAGGGTATGGAGCGGAGGTGAGGCGGATTCCGCCCTCTCGCGCCCCTTAGGAACCTGGTGACCAGGTCGTGTTGCCCTAGAAACTTTCCACCGACTGAGTCGTGATGAGTGGCAAGAGCGACTACATACACATTCAGTGTGGAGGGGAGATGTTAGTCTCCAGTCCCGTAAGAAGGAAAACACAATCCTGATCGAGCACCTCAGTGGGTATTTCTCATTGAGAGAGACACCTGGACGACAAGAGGTGCCGTCTAGAGGCGTGTAACCGCCTAGTAGATGGGGCCCTAGCCTGGGTGATGTTCTCTGCCATAGAGGGGGAGTAGCCATCTCAGGATCTTCTCGTCCCGTCTAGGGATCAGACATGGGTGTTCCAGAGGTCTGATCTGGGATGCCAGAACGTGTCCCTCCCCTGATAGAGCAGGTCCTCTGTCAGGGGAATGGTTCAGGGGGAGTCGCTGTCCAGAGCATTAGCTCTGAAGCCAAGTGCGGTTAGACCGGTGTGGTGTAACCAATAACACTTGGTGCTCCTGCTCCCTGACCTTGCACAGTGTCTGTGCAAGGAGGCTCCTGGGGGGGGGAAGGTGTGCTTCCGCCTATCCCGCGGTCAGCTGTGCGCAAGGATATCCGTGCCAAGGGCAGGAATATCAAGCAGGCAAATGGGGGTGTTACGGGAGGCGAACAGGTTTACCTGGGCCTACCCGAACAGCCTCCAAATGAGCTGGACTGCGCGGGGGTGAAGTCGCCACTCTCCACGAGGCATAAACTGGCGAGAGAGCACGTCGGCTGTCTAGTTCAGTTTGCCCGGGGTGTGTGTGGCCCGCAGGGAACGGGTCACATGTTGACTCCAACGGAGGAGGCGTCGAGCAAGTTGTGTTAGCTGCTGTGAGAGAACGCCACCCTGACGATCTGTGCTCGCTACAGCTATAGTGCTGTCCTCGGACCGGCACGTGCATGTCTTGCACGAGAGGCCGTAGCCTGCTCAGTGCAAGTAGCACAGCCCACAACTCTTGGCAATTGATATGCCAGCGCAGGCGGGGGTTCGTCCAACACCCCACCTGCGTGCTCGTTGCACACTGCACCGCACCCCTGCAGGGAGACGTCAGCCGTCACCACGACCTGCCTCATAACCTGCCCAGAGGGACCTGAGTCCGTCGAAAAAGTGGATGTGCATCACCCGAGGGGTATTAACCCGCGAGGACGCCATGTGTCCCAGGAGCCTCTGAATTGTTTCAGGGGGACCGCTGTCTGTCTAAAATGTTCATTTCAGACAGTTCAACACTGGTTGGGCGCAACTGCGGACAGTGGCACCGCCATGGTGACAGAGTTGAGTTCCATACCAAGAGAGAGGATGCTCTGCACTGGGGAGAGCTTGCCCCTCTCTTGGTTGACATAGAGTCCCAATCGATCTAGGTGCCGGAGCACCAGGTCCCTTGGTGTACATAACAGATCTCGCGAGTGTGCCAAGGTAGGCCAGTCGCTGAGGTAGTTTAGTACCCGCTCGCCTTCTTCCCCTCAGGGAGTAAGGGCGGTCACGGACAAACCGAAAGGGAGGACTCTGTACTGATATGCCCGCCTCTCGCACGCAAACTGTGGGAACGGCCGTTGTCGAGGAGGACCGGGACACGAAAGTAGGCGTCCTTCAGGTCGATTGCCGCGAATCAATCCTGACACCTGATAGATGTCTGGGCGCGCCTCTGCGTGAGCACCCTGAACGGCAGCTTGTGAAGGTGCTCTGTTCCGGGTACGGAGACCTTTCGGCACAACCCACCGTCTTTCTTGGGAACGATGAAGTGCGGGTCGTGACCCACTGAACATCTTGGTTTTGAGGGACGAGCTCGATGCCTGTTTGCCAGAAGGGTGGTGACCTCTACCCGAAGTACGGAGGCGTCCCTGCCTCTGATAGAGGGAGAGATGATGCCCCGAAACTTTGGGAGAGTCTCTGGCGAACTGGATCGAGTAACCAAGACGGACCGCCCTCATTAGTCAGCGAGACAGTGTGGGCAGCTCTCGAGCTCCCAGGGACTGTACAGGGTGACCAAGGGGACGGTCTGCTTCATCATTCCCACGGGGGTGGTTCGTCGGCTGGCGGAGCTAACCATCTGTCACGGGGGGTCCCCGGAGGGAAAGTTGGCTCAGCCTACTTACCTGCCTAGCGGGACAGCTGCACGCACTGTCGGTTTGAGAGTGGTAGCAGCTGTCGTGTGTGTACGACCCTACGCCTCGCCAGGGCGTGAGGTCGGGTTTGCCGGGCACAGTCCAGTGGAGTGTGTGATCGGCTGCAAGTACACCCGGGGAGAACCGAAAAAACTCTGTGAGCAAGTGGGCGCCTGGCCTTGAAAAGGGTCCGGCTTTGGTGACGAGGCAGGGGCCGTCCCGTACCGACCAATCAGAGCCGTGAAGGTTCGGGCCCGATGTTGTTCTCCCTGGGGTTTTCCCGTCAGTGTCCCTTCTCGCGAGAAGGTTGCTGACGGGGTGGAGGTTTCCGGAGCCGAAGTCGAAGGGGTGAAAAAATGTGGCAGATTGCCACTGTCTGCTTCACCGTCAAAAACGCTGAGCGCAGTCCTCGACGGTGATACCAACAACCCACCCTGCGAGATGGGTGCATCAAGAAAGCGTACTTCCTTGGTGTCACTCTTCTGCACAAGGTATAGCCGGGGGTGTCTCTCCTGGACCATTACCGTGGACATCGTCCGACCCAGGGCCCGTGCCGCTGCCTTGGTCGCCCGTAGAGCGCTGTGAGCGGCGGAAATCCTGCATTATACCCGGGTCGGCCTTGCCCTCGTGGGGCTCTCTCAACGCAGCCTTCGCAGCATCGCAAGCCTTCGACACCAGTGATGCCGAAGTCTTACGCGCTTTGGACGGTAGACGTGGCTGATTCCCCCCAGGTGGTAGCCGTCCGCGGCACATGTGCACCGCGGGCGGACGTTCTACCCGGGGGATCTCGACGTAGTCCTTGGCTGCCCCACCATCGAGGGAAGTAAGGGAGCTGGAGCTGGTTTCACTGAAACGGTCCGTGAGTGGAGCGTTCCAAGTTTTACACAGCTCCTCGTGCACCTCCGGGACAATATTTGGTCGAGATATAACCATTTAAAATTCTGGAATCTGAGAGTGGGAAAAATCCAAATATTGAGAAAATCGCCTTTAAAGTTTTCCAGAAGTAGTCCTTAGCAACGCATATTACTAATGATGGGAGATAAATGAAACTTACACCATTGATTTACCACAACTTAAACTTTATACACACAAAATTCATAAAAATAATTTACCAGGAACATATACAATTTTACACTTGACTTTTTCACATTTTCTCACATTTCTTTCATATGCTATAAATACGAATTTGAATGATCGTGTATTGCTTTTCCTCCCACCAGACTTCTTTTCCTTCAGCTCAATTCCATGCTCTTTATAATGTGAAAGCAGACGTGTGAGGCGATCTTGGCTTAGCCTGGGGAAAAAAAGAAAATTCACATTCAGATCAACACAACTAATTTTCAATAACTTCTGCACACAGAATGTCGTTGTACATCCCAGCAAAGCAAATTTTAAGTATCTATTACATTTTTCAATACCCTTTGCTTCAAAAGCACTGTAAAAACTGTGTGAGAATCAGTGCGAGCAAGACAGGCCTGTATAGGAGTGTTGAGCAGGTGTTTGTTCCCCACCCCTAAATAACTGCATGTCTGCATGTGTGTGTGAATCTTTTCTGTTCTGTTCTATTCTATATTCCTGATTTTTGCTTGTTAATGAAGGAACAGTTAGAAAACCAACTAATCTTGTTGAAAACTTAGCAAGCAAGAGATGATGATTTATAAATTTGTTATGGCTGTTAGGGGTGTGAACCTACACTGGTGTCACGGTTCGGTTCGATTACGATTATGATGTCATCGATTCGGTTCAATTCGATATCACGATGCATTGACGATGCATACGATGCATTGACGATTCATTGACGTCTCAAATTTCAATTTTAAGTGGGCACATGTTTGTCAATAAATACAAGCAGTCAGATATATGAACTGAAACTTTAATTTTACCTGCTCTTCTTCGAGTATCAAACACCAAACAAAACTCAAGTCTGATCATTAGCATGAGCAGGAGAAACAGGAGCAAATACAAAAAATAAATACTTAAAGTGCACAATGCAAGGACTGTACTTTAGTACTTACAGTATTGGTGCAATGTACTTGTAACACATTTTAATGTAAGCAAATGTTGAAACATTAAATTAAATAATACACCAAAATAAAGGCCACACCTACTTGTGAAGTCAATCTTCAAAAACTAAAAAAAAAACATTTGCACTTCAGCAGTGTTTTAAAAGCAAATAACAAATATAAAAGAACATAAACACAGGATACTTCCTGAAACATCACAAACTGCTCAGCATTTGGGAATTTGTAGGTTTTTCTTTAAAAACACTAACTGGTCCACATGCTCTGGTTTAAGACTGCTTCTTTTAGCAGTGACCAAATCTCCTGCTGTGGAGAAAACACACTCTGCAGACACGCTTGTGCCTGGGATACACAAGTATTGCTTTGACAGCTGAGACAGGAGAGGAAATGTGGACCTCATGGACACGCCACCAGTTCAAAGGGTCCTCAGTGAGAGGCAGAGATGGAGCTTTACAGTATGCCTCCACTTCCTCCTTCGCAATGACATAGGGGGTCTTGGGCTCTACCGTACCTTCACTGCCTGTGAAAGACTGTCCCAGCAAACTCACAATTAGAGATGATGGAGACTTTCGTTTTGGAGCAGACGAGGGACTGTCCTCCATGGATGTTTCTTCTCCCAGGGTTCTTGTTCCCTCGGTTGCTTGACACTTATTCTGTTTTCGAACAAAATAATTGAAAATACTATTAAACTAGCAGACAGTGCACTCAGTCAATACAACAAATATTATATATATGGACTATAACTGTTTTTCAGTTTTAATAAAAAACTGAAAACTTTAACTCTTTGTAGCTACTATTTATATTATGTTTAAAGGGTATTCGTTTTCATTTCTATATTGTACAAAAAAAAGAATTACCTTCAAGGATGCAGCAGCCTCTGTCAATGCTCCATATAGCTCTAATCTCTCCTCTTCTGTCAGAAAAGGCATTCCCTTAAACCTGGGATCCAATGCAGAGGCTGTATGAAGGATTCTCTTCTCTGACTCACTGTTGTACCTCTTCAAGAGATCTGCTCTGATAGCATTTTTGATCTCATGGATCATATCAGAGTCTCCAATGGTGTCTGACATGTTCTGGAGGAGTTGCGCATTTAGAGGAGCAATGAGAGAAACTGTCGGATTGCGCTCTTCTGACATAAGTGTTGTTACATCCTTCATTGTTTTTAATGCCCTCACAGCGTCCTCTGCATTTGTCACATATGTTTCAGTAAGAGTGCACAGATCGGATTCTCCTTTTCTGACTTCTGGTGACAGCAAGGTGGCACAAATCGCAGGCTGTTGTTCCAAGAACCTCTCGACCATGTTGTATGCGCTATTCCACCTTGTTGCAACATCAGTAATCAGCTTATGATTACTCAGGCCAAGACATTGCTGTTTCACTTTCAGACAGTGGCTCGCTGGGGTGCTGCGATGGAAGAATGTTGATATTCGTCGGATTCTGCCCAAAAGCCTGGAGAGCGCTGCCACTTTAAGTGCGCGCTGGGACGCCAGATTAACTGTATGTGCGAAGCATTTCACGTGAGGGAATGTTCCGATTTGAGCTGCCGCGATCATATTCGACGCATTATCAGTCACAAGCACTACATCTTTATACGACAGCTGCCATTCCTCGACAGCATGAGACAATAGCTCTGCAAGAGATGCACCTGTGTGAGACTCATAAACCGCTCTCGTTTGCAGCACATGTGACACAATCTTCCAATCCTCGTTAATGTAATGTGCCGTTATTGTCACATACGACTCTGTTGCGACCGAAGTCCATGAATCGCATGTTAATGCAACTCGATGAGCTCGGCTCATTAACTTCATTACCTGGGCCTTGGTTTCGAGGTAGAGTTCGGGCACAATCTTTTCTGTAAAGTGGCTGCGTGAGGGAAACTTATATCGCGGCTCCAATGTATTCAACAGGTGGCGAAACCCAGGGTTTTCCACCACAGAAAAAGGCCGTAAATCCTTTGCAATAAAAGCTGCCACTGCTCTGGTAATTCTCTGCCCTCTTTCAGAGTTGGGCGGCAATGTTGATATCATTTTATCTATTTTTAGCTGAGCTGGGTCCACCTTGGCAGTGGCACTGACATGCGTTAACAGCTCAGGGTGAAAACGGCAGACGTGGTTTCTCAGGTTTGTGGTATTACCACAAAGGGGCAATCGTGGCCTAATGGTTAGAGAGTCGGACTCGTGACCAGAAGGTTGCCGGTTTGATCCTCAGGGCCGACGGGGTAACGATTGCGGTGCCCTTGAGCAAGACACCTAACCCCTACACACTCCCCGGGTGCTGCAGTGATAGCTGCCCACTGCTCCGGGTGTACGTTTGTGTGCTCACTAATCACTGGATGGGTTAAATGCAGAGGTCACATTTCGGGTATGGGTCACCATACCTGACAAATAAAGTCACATTCACTTTACCCCCTGCGTGTTTTATTTGTGCGTGACAATGTTTACACACAGCTTGTGTCCTGTCCAGGTCATGCTTACCGGGTCTTTCATAAAAGCCGAAATGTGCCCAGATGTCGGCTTTTAAAGTAGTTGGAGCATTTTTGATTACTCGCGTCTCGCCTTCCTCCGCCATTGTATGCTAAACAGCACGTTCGCGACATGACGTCAGAAAAACGTAAGTACGTAATAACTGGTTATGGTCTGTAACTGAACCGATACCGAATCGTCCTCGTTTGCATCGCAAAAACGATTAATTTCGACACCCCTAATGGCTGTGACCTATCTGTCCAATTTTCAAGAAAAAATTTAAATTTCAAGGTTAGAAGCGTGTGAAGACTTCCCTTACAGAAAAGATACATGCTTTTCACCTGTTTTTTTGTTTGTTTGTGTACAACATGTGTTTAACATGCAAAAAACAAATGTGAAATGTCTGTTTTTGAACATTTGTGAGTATTTGGAATGACATGTGCAACATGTGGTGACATGTGAAGAGCATATGTGACCCTGGACCACAAAACCAGTCTTATGGGTAAATTATTCAAAATTGAGATGTATACACCACATGGAAGCTGACTAAATACGCTTTCTATTGATATATGGTTTGTTATGATAGGACAATATTTGGCCGAGATTTAACCATTTAAAATTCTGGAATCTGAGAGTGGGAAAATCGCCTTTAAAGTTTTCCAGAAGTAGTCCTTAGCAACGCATATAACTAATGATGGGAGATAAATGAAACTTACACCATTGATTTACCACAACTTAAACTTTATACACACAAAATTTCATAAAAATAATTTACCAGGAACATATACAATTTTACACTTGACTTTTTCACATTTTCTCACATTTCTTTCATATGCTATAAATACGAATTTGAATGATCGTGTATTGCTTTTCCTCCCACCAGACTTCTTTTCCTTCAGCTCAATTCCATGCTCTTTATAATGTGAAAGCAGACGTGTGAGGCGATCTTGGCTTAGCCTGGGGAAAAAAAGAAAATTCGCATTCAGATCAACACAACTAATTTTCAATAACTTCTGCACACAGAATGTCGTTGTACATCCCAGCAAAGCAAATTTTAAGTATATATAACATTTTTCAATACCCTTTGCTTCAAAAGCACTGTAAAAACTGTGTGAGTATCAGTGCGAGCAAGACAGGCCTGTATAGGAGTGTTGAGCAGGTGTGAGTTCCCCACCCCTAAATAACTGCATGTCTGCATGTATGTGTGTGTGTGTGTGTGCATCTATTCTGTTCTATTCTATATTCCTGATTTTTGCTTGTTAATGAAGGAACAGTTAGAAAACCAACTAATCTTGTTGAAAACTTAGCAAGCATGAGATGATGATTTATAAATTTGTAATGGCTGTGACCTATCTGTCCAATTTTCATGAGTATACATTTTACTCCTGCCATACTAACTGGATGTCAATTCTCTCATGGCTGCCCTCCTATGCATCATTTCCTCAGGAGAGAAGAGACGATAGCATGGCTGCCCATCATTGTACTGACAATTACAGCTGGATATAAAACAGTGTCATTTTGTTAAATAAAGGAGCTGGCAACGAATCATCATTAACAGAGGCAGACCTACATGCTAAGATGATGTTTTGTTTACATTTTGTCAGAGCAAAATTGGCATAACTTTGACATAAACCACTACTTTGTAAAGAAGCCATTTAATAATGTTTGTGACTGACTCACCTGAACGTGATCCAAACATTGATTGAATTTGTCGTCTTCCGGGGCATCCTCTTATGTCAAGCCGGTCTCTGGACATTCTGTATTATCTTCCAATGATTTGCAAAAAAATCATTTACTAGGTTCGTTAAATTATTGCTGTCATTAGCGTTTAGATTGAGCAAACGCGCTTCCATAAGAATCCATGTTTTGAGCCGCGATCATGACGGATTGTGTACGCTGAGCACGTGACGAAATTGACAGCCAATTAGAGACGCTATGCCAGGCCGTTGCTAAGAAGAAACAGGTTTGTTTTAACACTCTCTATTGGCTTACCCTTTTAATGACATAGAAGAGAGTAGATGAACTTGAAAGCGGAATCTCTTAACTTTACATATATACCAAACTTGAATGGGTAGTTTTCATAGAGCGGACAGCAGCGAGTTAAGTTTGTAGGCATGTTTCTGACCATTTTTTTCACGATATTAAGGGATCGACTCACAAAAATAAAGTTTTGATATGTTTACGGTAGGAAATTTACAAAATATCTTCATGGAACATGATCTTTACCTCATATACTAACGATTTTTGGAATAAAATAAAAATGTATCATTTTGACCCAAACAATGTATTTTCGGCTTTTATCAGAAATATACCCGTGCGACTTACGACTGGTTTTGTGGTCCAGGGTCACATATAACAATTTCTGATCAACCCATATCAATTGCATGCTTAAAATAACTTACTGGTTAAAGCCCCGCCCATCTCAAGACAACCCGACCCACTTCCCGGTTAAACCCCGCCCACTTTCGGGTTAGGTCCCGCCCAGTCCGAGTACAGATACAGATACAGATAATTCATATGGTTAAGAGATACAGATACAGATAATGCTGTGCTCGCTCATCCCTACTTGATATGTGTGATATTGTGTGTAGCTAAGTTCTTTTTTGTTTCCTTTTATTTTAGGTGGAAGTTCAGGCGCGGCCATGTCTGTAGCAGTGCATGAAGCTAAAGAGCTGAAAGAAGGCCGGCGCTGTGTGGTGATCCTTCCCGACTCCATCCGCAACTACATGTGCGTTTCAGTGTTCCCAGCAGTCTAATGTGCTTAGCTTAGTTAATGTAAATTTGCATAATGTTTACTGGTAGATTATAGGAGTAGTTCAGACCAAAATGAAAGTTCTGTCATCATTTACTCACCCTCTTGTTATATCAAACCAGTATGACTTTCTTTACTATGCAGAATACAGAAGAAGATATTTTGAAGAATGATGGAAACAGAAAACCGATGGTCCCCATTAATTCTGTAACCATACTATAGAAATCAATCAGAATCACCGGTTTTTGGAACCAACATCGAGATACTATTAGAATAATGTGAAGGATATAATGCTTTCTTTCTCCCCAGGTCTAAATTTCTCAGCGACAAATGGATGTGTGAAAAGGGCTTTCTGAGAGAGAAAGATCTGGTTAACAAGCCATGGTGAGCATATTTACACATCTGTGTAGTGTACATGTTAACTGGAGGAAGACAGCTTGCTATTTAGAAGCAAATTCAAAGTGTCAATGATTACTCTCCTAAATTACTGTATTTGAAGGTTTGTAAGTGCTCCATTTTTGAAAATTAGCAAATAACCCTGTTGAAAAAACAGCATATGCTGGTTTGGTATGGTTTGATGCTGGTAACATACCTAACCAAGCATATGCTGTTTCTTTCAACAGGGTTACACGTCAGGAACTTTATAAGATTCGCAAAATCATTTTGATAGGCTTCTTAAGCAAAGCAAAGCTGAGACTTCTCTCTTGCTTCTCCCTGCCCCTATCTCTCGGTAGGTGGTGGAATCTGACGCTGCAGGAACTTCAGCTCTCTGCCCCGCTGACTGTCCTCCCTTCATTGTCTATTAAAAAGACCATTCAGATTCTGAAAGTGAAAGCTTTCAACCAAGCACCTGTGGTGGATGAGGCTGGGTAGGTTGTTTATCAACAAAGCAGTTACTCCAGAAGTTGAAGTCACTTGAATTAATGGAATAGTTTTAGATAATTTGTTGCTACAAATTATTTCAACAGATCAATTCGTGAAATTAAAAAAACTGATTTTAAAGCTCTAAATAAGTGTAGTTGTGTAAAGAGTCACCCATCGGTCCAGTGACGGAATCCAAGGTCTCTTCTCTTTGGCTCTCAGAGGAGGCGGTAGCATTTTTTCACTTCCCGTCCTTGCCCTTATTTTCCCTGCTTTTGTCTCTTGTCGTCTCATCTATTGAGAGACTCTCTCTGCACTGCCCTCCAAACTTGGAAAATGATGGATCTGATCAACTGGTCTCTCAACGCAATTGACACCATTTTCTCGACGAGGAAACTGGGTTCGGGGGAACCCGTCTGCCCTGACGGAACGTTCGCAGCTGGCTACACGATGGACGGGTGGGAGAGATGGCGGATCGTGTGTCTGGCGGCTCTTTCTGTGGAGGACATTGAAGATATCTACCTATTTGGAATCATGATAACAGGTCTTGTGCTGATTGGATTAGGCTTTGCCCTGGGTTATCGAAAAATTCATAAAACGGGAACAGCTGTCCAAAGCCTCATAAGGCTGCCCGTATCGATTGAAGCTGTGGGAAGAGTGGTCAGCATTGAGACTGAGACTATAAATCGAAATATGGTTGTTATCAGGGAGATCTTAACAGCTATGGATAGGAAAATTGATAGTTTGGGAGATCAGAAATGACAATTTACAATGAGGGTTGCAGTGACATCTTGGAATACGGTTTCCCGACTAAACAAATCGCAATCTTATCTTTTCGACTCCCCGTATCCAGCAATGGCCTTGGACAAGGCTGCAGCTGGAAAATTAACCCTGTGAGAGCACTGCAGTGAGACACTCTTGCATTCCTCCCCCACTCTACAGACTCAGAACTATGACACACACACACACATACACATACAGACTTTCGGCCTTACCCGATCCCACGCCTCCGTAGCTTTGAACCGCCAGCCTGATCAGCGGGTCTGTGAGCAGCGCCGTAATGGCACTGAGCCAGATGGCTGCTTGCCGGAGCTGGATTATCTTAGCCTGTTGCAAGTCTTATCTACAGTGTATTATGTGTATCTGTTTTTCTCACCACTTCCCTCATGTTATGCTGTTTTTTCTTCTTAAATCCATTTCGTTACACTGTACTTGTTATATGTGTAATGACAATAAATTGAATCCAATCCAATCCAATGGTGTAGGCAAAGGTATCTCGCATGTTCTGTCTATCCAAAGTGCTCTTAAGGGGAGTAGCGCTGTAGTGTATTTTTATTTGACTCCAATTATAACATTAACAAATTCACAATTATTTGCCAATAATTTAGGTTTTAATATTTAAATTCTATTACTCTGTTATCCTTTTGTTTGAGACCTGGTGTCGCACCAAGTATGTGGATCTCACGGTCACAAGACTTCTTGGTAGCGGATGTAACCTCAGTTCCCTGATGGAGGGAACGAGACGTTGTGTCAAACCGACAGATGGGGTTCGCCCTCGATAACCTATCAACTTTGGCAAGTTTAGAAAAGGCCAATGAAATTGGCGAATGAAACTTGCATGCCAGACTCCGTCCCCGGATATCAGATTCACGTGCAGGTGAAATATTTTTGGGTCTACCACTTGAGTTTTTTTTCCCATAACTCTCAGGATCTTTTAAGAAATTTGCAATGAATGTCTTACTGCATCCAACCTCAGCAGTGATGGACATGTTGCGAGAGCCGTTGCTCGTGCAGCTCAATTTTTTATTGAATAATTTATTTATTTATGCATTTGGCAGACGCTTTTATCCAAAGCAACCTACATTGCTTTATCCTATACATTTTACATAGGTATTTGCAATCCCCTGGGGTCGAACCCACAACCTTGTGTTGTAAACGCAATGCTCTTATCACTGAGCTACAGGAAAGCGTATTTTGATGTGTTCAAAGACAGACAACAGAGTTCAAGAGATCATTACATATGACTGCCTGAAGAACAATGTTTTCGTTCAGATTTAAACATTTAAGGCTATGGTCTTAAACTTTTGATCAGCTGATGAACAGTCTGTTTGAGTTTAAATGAAGTTTTCAATAAATTGCCTACTCTCTGTTTTTTTGTCTCTTGCTCTTGCTCCTTTTTTTGTTTTGGTATTTTGATGCTGTACTTATAACCTGGTTCTCCTGTTGTATGTTGCAACTCCACAACTACCCCTAATGTTGATTACTTCGCCAGTTGCATTTCACAGTATAACAATATATCAATACATGCAAGCGTTCACAACAACAATAAAGATGAAGATCCACTACCTAAATTCTCCTTAATTTTTAGACAACCCAGGTAATTAATAGTATTTTGCATTAGAATAAGTTTTAAAGTTACACATAATGTATCCTGATCATTAGCCCAAAAATATCAAAATGAAATAACAGATGGTTGTAAGCTGAAGTAAGGTGTGGCTCAGTCTGGTTAAGTAACTTGTCAGGAAAAAGTGTTCCCAGAGTTTTCAATTTAACTTAGTTATTGTTCATCATTATAGTGGGAACGTCCATTAAAGCTGAGTATATATATCTCTGTTTACGATTACACTAATTAAAAAGCTTTTTTTTCATATTAACACAGCTGTAAATACTCCCGTTTTGGCAGAGAGTTTACCGCTTTTCACACCCATCTCCCGCCACCCTCCCGTTTTGTTATTTCCACCCTTGAATTTCATTTCACTTGAATTGTATTTCAGTTATATCGCCTTTGAAACTCCCGGACAGATGGGAACCGGAACAACAGGGTTCTTCAACAAGGGTGTCTCTGTGGGCCGAGCCGCTGCCCATTTGCCCTCACAGTCTGAGGCGGCCTTTGGTAGGCGAAATTGAATGGTAGCCTAAGTGGAGAGAGGATTGACCGATAAAAAGGTCTGCATATTCCACTCGCATTTCCATTTAAAGCTCGCTCCTCACAGTCTGTGTCCACTCATCGACAGGTAGATGCAGTATAGTCTGCAGTATAGTCTACATTACAGCAAGTGCTTGATCTATTGAAGTAATATTTTACTATGTCTGTCATGATGTAATGTTCTTGCTCTTGGTCAACTGTAACAGGGTTTTTTCAAGTCCACCTAAAACATCATCTTTAAACACCACTTAAGCTGTTTTTGTGACACTTTCTTTGCCTTCAGACGTATGTCATTTCTGACTTTGAGATCTCATGTAAATGATACCTTGTAGATATACAATTCATGATTGAGCTGTGAGCTGTGTTACAGTCTGTCTTACAATTACATTTAGGATAAATGTATTGATTTAAATTTAAGAATTTGACATTCAAATTATATATATATATTATATATATATATAACATTTATAACAGAGGAGTGTCACTGTGCAATTCATTACATCAGTGTTTATGTACGATATTTAATTACCTGTGCCAGCAGAGGTAATGAAATGCCTCAATAGTTAACTTCTATCTCTCCATTAAGGTGCATCTAACTGATAACCTTGGGAAACTTTCTCATATTCTCAAGATGGACAATTTCGCCCTTGTTCTTCATGAACAGATTCAGTGTATGTAAAGTTACTTGAAACTCTCCTCCATGATAGGTTGACACAACGTCTCGTTCCTCCATCAGGGAAAAGTGGGAACAGTCGTAACCAAGACGTTTCCTTCATGCCAAATTTCATTGTTATTAATATTTTTCTCATGCATTATTTCAGACCTGTGTGTTAATAATACCCCAAAGTTTGTGTATTCTGGAGAAAACTAAATTATAAAGGTTTAAAGTAGACTGTGCTGTCTGTGTTATCCATAGTTATCTGTAAAAGTATGAAGTTATTATTGATAAATAGTCTCAGGTGTGTTCTTCCTTAATGCAAATAATGAAGTGCGGGGTTTTAAAGAGAAGACACACAAAAAATATCAGATGCAAGTTATTGTTCAGACTGAAATCTGAAGAAAAACTGTTAAGTACAACAGGTGTAAAGAATATAAAACACCATCTAATAAGGATTATTATTCTGAAGCAAGCATCTACATTAGATCCTTAAAAAAGCAAAAGAAAATAAACTAACTCTTTACACACTTTTTCTGGAATAATTAGGTACTTTCTGACCGGATCATTTCATAAGAAATTGTCCAGAAAAAAAAAAGAACTAACGGAGAACTTCTTGCGAACAATAACTAACTATAAGGAGTAACCAATTAATTACTAATCACAACAGAAACACGTCTAAAAGGGAATATTTTGTATTTTTATACTCCTAACATGTTGGTACCAAAAAAGTTTTTTTTTGTGGAATCCCAATTCATACGTATTATTGCACTGATGAGTAGGGCAGGTAGATGGCAAATGCAAGTTTAATGTAAAAGTAACATCCAGGGACAACAAAGCAGGGAACGAGGCACAATGAACACATTACAGTTATATTTTAATTTATGCATTTGGCAGACGCTTTTATCCAAAGCGACTTATATGGCATTTTTCCTATACATTTTGTTTTTCTAAGTAAGTGCAATCCCCTGGGATTGAACCCACGACGCAATGCTCTTACCACTGAGCTACAGGAATGCATTACGACACAACATTACCAGACAGCTGACAAGAGAAACACTAGGGCTTAAATAAACAAACAATTGAGGGTAGCAATACACAGGTGTAGGCCCATCGCCACAAGGTGGCAAAAGGGGGGCATTGCACCCTCTGATATGATTTGTGTAAAAAAAATTAAAATCTTGGGGCAGTCATGGCCTAATGGTTAGAGAGTCGGACTCGTTACCAGAAGGTTGCAGGTTTGATTCTCAGGGCCGGGACTGAGGTGCCCTTGAGCAATGCACCTTACATGGGTTCACTACTCAGTGGATGGGTTAAATCTGGCAGAGGTCACATTTCGGGAATGGGTCACCATATCTGACAAATAGGTCACTTTCACTTGAGTGGAATCTACCAATATCCTTTAATAAAATCCAGTGTCGAATAAAAACGAGCCGCACCTAGCCAATCAAGCAATTTGTCAATCCGTGGCATTGGATATGCATCAAACTTCTACACAGCATTCACCTTTCGATAGTCCACGCAGAATCGTACTGAGCCGTCTGTTTTAGGGAATAAAACGATTGGGCTCGCCCAATCACTACTGGACTCTTCTATTACCCCCATATCTAGCATACCGCTTAATTCCTTCTGAACAAAAAAATTTTGTGCAGGGGCGAGAACATATTCCATAAGAAAAATTCCGCTGGCAACATCAGTGATCTGGGAGGCCGTGAGGGGATCTCCCCCTGGGTGCAGAGCGAGAGATCGACTTTTGGTGGTCACTTCTAGCCTGAGATATTCCTCTCTACTCACCGCCGTCACCAGCTTCACCTCGTTTATTCTCTCCATATTTTTAGGAGGTTTAGGTTGTAAATTGTGCCCTGGCCCTGTCTGATCGAACCACCTCATAATTGAGATCTCCAATTTGCCGTGTGACCTCAAAGGGCCCTTGTCACTTGGGGAGTAACTTAGAGTCATACAAGCACCTTCTCTCCCGGTGCAAATTTGCGTAATCTGGCACCCCTGTTATATTGCCGGCTATGTCTGTCCTAGGCCTGTAACATGTTCTCCATTGAGAGCCACGCCCAAAGCATAGAGTTTTGTTCTCAGGTTCAGGACATACTACATTTATTTTTTTGACTGTCCGAAGGTCTGTCCTCCCAACCTTGTTGAGTGGGAGGTGGACGAACGGGACCTCAACCTTTTCCCTCTCGGCAAAGCCAGCCACTGAACGACTTGTATTCTTCTTACCGTTGTTGCTCCCGGTGAAGACCGGCGAGTGATTGGATCACTTCCGCAAAAGGCGTGGCTGCCGGGGACTGCATGATGGCGGAGGTATCCCTTTTCTTCCCGGGTTTCGACAACAGTGTAATAAAGTTCAAATAATAGGAAGAAAGGAGTCGGCATGGCTGGGAATCGGAGTATCTTTAGTTGAAGATAAAGTATAACCGCGCCACTGCGCATTTACTCGTAAATAACCCACAATCAAATGTTCGGTATCAGCTTTCAGTCTCTCCTCCTGCAGACAACACGTCTTGTCGACTTCCCTTCTCTTTCTCTCTCCTTGTCCGCTCAAGGTGGCTTCTAACCATCTCCTCACCAATCACTGGAACGAGACACAGGTGTTTACAATGTGCACTTGACCAACTTACACATCATTCATCTCCTGCCTCACCTTCTCGGTGCAGACCTCGCTAAACCATGCTCCCCTTGCCACAGTCGTAAAAAACATGTTTTATTGTTGATGCAAAACGCAGAAAAGAACGAAAGATCAGTTATGCTTACATACATGCCTTGTAGCCTGCAAACAACTATTTGACAAACATCAGATCCCACAAAGAGGTTCCACCGAGATTTTAACTCGGATCACTGGATTCAAAGCCCAGAGTGCTAACCATTACAACATGAAACCCATGATAAAAGCAAGCTGCTTGATTCAACTAACACATGTCTGTATACACACTTGTACAGAGGGTGAGTGGTATGTGGTTTGGCAACTGTGTTGATGAGCTTGTCCAAAACAAGAATTATTGTCTCATGACTTGCCCGACCTCCTTGTCTTTGCTCGGTGTCCGAGGCTGCAGATTTGCCCGAAGCCCGAGGCTCGTTGGTCTAGGGCAGGGTTCCTCAAATCTTACCCTGGAGGGCCGGAGCACTGCAGAGTTTAGCTCCAACCCTGATCAAACTTGCATACCTGTCATTTTCTAGCGATACTGAACAGCTTGATTAGCTTGCTCAGGTGTGTTTGATCAGGGCTGGAGCTAAACTCTGCAGTGCTCCGGCCCTCCAGGGTAAGATTTGAGGAACCCTGGTCTAGGGGTACGATTCTCGCTTCCGGTGCGTTAGTGTGAGTGTTAGTGCGTGTATGATATTTAATGAATTGCTTGTAGTTAACACATTTCCATGTACCTTTGCTTAGCAACAAAGAAACATGTTAAAAAGCGCTATATAAATGAAAGTTACTTTGAGTTGAGGGTAACATTTAAAGGGGTAGGGGTAATTTTGTGCCAGTATCTATTTTACCTACCCGTCACGTTTCGACACCCTTAAAACGTATGCATGGATGCATATATAGCCGAAAACAAATAGTTTGATGCATGCACATAAGCAACAGTGTGTGACTTATGAAGCATTCATTCATAATTACATAGACATGATACAATTTTAAGGTCTCACATACACACTACATGGTACAAATGACAAAATATTTTCTAAAGCAGGATGGGGTCATTTTGGGGCAGGATCTGTTTTACCTACCTGTCACGTTTCTACCCCTTTTAAACTTATGCATGGATGCATATATAGCCAGAAACAATTAGTTTGATGCAAACACACAAGCAACAGTGTATGGCTCATGAAGCATTTATTCACAATGACATAGACATGCCCTTACCGTCTTTTGTTTCTGCAGTGCCTCACACTTCAAAGTATTTTGGGCTTGTTGGTCTAGAGCAGGGGTGTCAAACTCAGTTCCTGGAGGGCCGCAGCTCTGCAGAGTTTAGCTCCAACCAGCTCTAAACCACACCTGCTTAGCTGAACCAGCTGTGCTGTGCAGAGCTGCGGCCCTCCAGGAACTGAGTTTGACACCTGTTGTCTAGAGGTATGTTACTTGTCCAAAACCAAACGTATTGTCTGATGAGGACCCTGACCTCCTAATATGTGCCCAATGGCAAAGACTGCAGTTTGGTCTGGAGCCATTGGCTCATTAGCTAGTGTTTGGCAACCGTGTTGTTGCACTTGTTCAAATCAAGAATTATTGACTCATCAGTATCCCGACCTCCTTGTCTTTGCCCGGTGCGCAAGGCAGATTTGCCTGAAGCCCGACACGATTTGCTCTAGGGGTGTGACTTTCGCACAATTCAGATTGTTTCATAATTAACGTAGAGATCCGATATTCAAATATCCTTATTATCCTGATAGTGTTGAAGCCACACTCGCTATTATTGCTGTAGTTTGATGTATTATCGATCACATAACTTTCTGCAGCTCCTGTTTCTCATCTTCTAACTTACAATAGTCTCATACACGTTTGCCAATTTGAGTTCTTAATTTCCGGCGGGGGCATGCATGTGATGAGTAAATTTTACCTTCTACAACATTCTCATGTTTCTGGGTTACCTACTTGCAAATTTAGCTTAGTGGTATGACAAAAACGATGATGTGGAAAAATGAGAGCGATCATGTAGGAAATAAATTGACATTTAAGGCAGTTCTCAAACACTACAGTCTTTAATGCTTAATTATAAATTAAATGCAGAAGAATTCTCGTTAAAGCTACAAAATCACAATTGATTTTTTCTTTGATTTTGTTCTTTGTTTTAACATCAGTGACAGGAGTCACAGCGGCACGTTTAAGAACATGGTCCCTTTAAGAGCTGTCTTAGTACACAGATCTAACCGTCACCGCACACATCATCGTCACAACTCTTTGCATTCCTTTAAGATTTTATTTTATTTTACAGAGAGTAGGTGGAAAGATACCAAATCTACTGTAGATGGATTAGCGCTTATAAAACACGTGGTATTATTTTTACTAACATTCATTTTCATTTCAGTGGGGAACTGAACAGTGTTTCGACAGTGTAAATTACAACATTTTGGAATTCTGAGTCGTCTGATTTCATTAAAGCAACATTTATTTGTTGACTGAAATAGAAAATGGCCATACATTTTTTTTATGGCTTGTAATAATAATAATGATTGAATTAGTACTCGTTTATAAATCATGTTGCAATAAAGGGCCTGATAAATATGGAAATGTATAAGTACAAAAACTGCTAAATTTTCCGTATGAAAAATTCTGATATTCATGCTGATGACACTACGGCACGAGTTAGTGGCACCATCTTGTGGTTATTTGTGGAACTCTCGTGAGCTCACACTGTTCTTTTTTAATGTGTACGAATTATTCTTGGAATTCACTTTTGCTGATATAAATAAAAAAAGTTATGCTGTTTTTTAATCATATGTAACATCACCAAAAGACTGCTTTGCAAATATCATCCTATTTGTTTAAACATTATTTATGGCATTTTTAAACTATTAAACATTTAACTGATCAAACTAAAATTGGTAATCAGTACCAGGTAATTATAATCTATAATCAGGCATCTATTGTGTGGCAAAGTATGAAACGTTTGTTTCAGGATAACGGGATTAAAATATTTAGGGTCCTCACTAATGTTCACTGAGGACTTAACATTTTATTATGAACTTTAAAAACTATTTTTCATGTTTAATTGTCATTTTAAATTATTTGTTTCTTAGACAAACAAGTTAAAAACAATGTATCATTGTGTGGAGGTCGAAGCTAATATGTGTGTCAGGGGTGTGGTCTATGTTCCTTCATCACATGCCTGCTGATGTCGAGTTAGGGTTAGGGTTAGGGTTTTGGCTCAAAGTCGGCATTTAAAGTCACACCAAATGTGTTCAACTGGGTTTAGGATTTGGCTTTATGCAGATCAGTCAAGTTCTTCTTCGCTGACTAAATAAATAATTTCTTTCTGAACCTTGCCTTTTATATAGGATCATGTCATAAGGGAATAGAACGGGCCCTTCCCAACTGTTGCAATAAAATTTGAGGCACACAATTCTCTACAATATCATTATGTGCTGCAGCATTAAGATTTGAAGTCACAGAAACTATTCATTAAAAAAAAAGCATCTCAATCCTTGTGTTGATATAGTGAATGTTGAGGGATATTACTGTTGTTATTACATATTTTATTTCGTATTTCTTATGGTGTGAAGATATATTTTTGTTTCATACATTCATTCATCATATAATCTGCACTATCAGTGCGATATTGGTGTGCTTGCAACAGGAGGTGTGAGTGTGTGGGGGAGAGGGGGCAGCTCGGCTGCAGTTGTGTAGAAAGGTGGGGGAGGTATGTGGAATGTTGTTTTTCAGGAGTGTTTTGCAGGAACCAGATAAAGCAGAAGTTGGTGATTGGTGGAAACAAGGGGGATCCCGGCCCCCCTGTAGAAGAGAGATCGTCGTGACATACCAATATATGCTGTGAATATGTGCTGTGGGGGTTGTTGTTGGTTTTTGAGAGGACAGAGGAGTGTTCATCCAACAACCCAGCATGCTGTATTTTTTGTAATCTGGTTAATAAACCTCATTTTATTGGAAATCGTCTCCCTCCCATTTTTGAATATGCAGGACGCCTAAAAACTCCAACAATTTGGTGACCCCGACTGAGTGGAGAAAAAGACGATTTCTGAACGAATTGACAAGTCAGGGGTGAATGAGACGGAATTAGATTCAACACATTGGGCGCCCTAACAAATAAAAGGTAAGCAGAAACCTGTTTATTCGAATTCTGCTATTGAAAAAACAAAATTAAATGTGTTGGATTTGATGAAGGTCTCACGAAAAACGCATGATTGAGGTTTATTTATCAAATAAATTTGGGTAAGAGTCCCTTGTTATTGAAATAACATAAATATGGGTTGGAGTCCCTTGTTATTGAAATAACATAAATATGGGTTGGAGTCCCTTGTTATTGAAATAACATAAATATGGGTTGGAGTCCCTTGTTATTGAAATAACATAAATATGGGTTGAAGTCCCTTGGTTCTGGAAACCATAAATTTGTAGAATTGTAAAATAATATTTTCTGTGATTTCTTTGGTAAATTTTTATTTTTCTATGTATTAAATCGTGTGTGTATAAAATAGAGAAAGAATGGCAGAATATGAAAGGGAATGTGAAGAATATGGAGGTACGCTGATTTTAGACCAGTGGCAAAGTGTTGTGGATATGTTACTAGCTCAAGCAGAGCCTAAGCGTCATAAAATGGAGAAGAAAATATGGGAGAATAAATGGAGTCAGATATGTATAGAGAATGGATGGGATACGCCCAATAAAATGTCATTGCCACTGGCACCAAAAATTAGGGATATGGAAAGAAGAGCTCATGATAGACTAAAAAGGCATGTAGAGCAGAAATGCAAAGTAAAGTAGATTAATAGGGGTAAACATTCAAACCGAGAAGAAGAGTATAGAACAGATCTCAGATTGTGGACGCGAATTGCACTTACTGCAACGGCCCTCAGTCCTGCTAAAACCAAGAGTTCAGGGGACCGTGCGAAGACAGTTAAGGCAGACAAAGAAAAGACAAAGAAGTCAGGAAGTGCACAGGGAGACACCTCTGATCAAGCAGCATATTCCCCACCCCCAAAAATGTATCCTAACTTGCAATTATTGACAAAACCCCCATCGTATGAGGCAAACCTGCAGCAAGCTATGGTAAAAGTGAACCAAGGAAACATAGATGTAGAATTGCCTGACACAATGGCTGAAATAAATGAATTAAGACAGCAATTACACCAACTCACAAGATTAGTCAGGGAAACATCACAGCAGTTAGCCCCCGAGAGAGAGGAACAGAAAGAACACATTCCACAAGGGGAGGGGGAAGGGGCGTGTGGAGAGCTAATGCATCACCACACACCCCCTGTTTCATTGCATAGCCAACAGAGTTTAGATAGAGAGGAAGGCGACGAGACAACAAGTATGGATGTATATATTAAAGGAATAACGTCTGCTACCCCAATTGCAAAAAGAACCAGAGCAGCGGAAAGAGAGGGGTTAGGTAGCCTTGCTGGAAGTATGTACATTCCAGACAAATCCAGGCGCTGGGACATTTCACACCCAGGCCATGTAGGCTCAGTTAGACAGAATGAAGATGAGGAAAGCAGGTATGATTTAGCCGCCAGCCACCAATTACGCGCCGGAATACAAATGCCATTAGTACAGGGAGGACAGGGACAGGCCAAATACCAGCCCCGGAGTCAAAGCGACATGACTGCGGTGATTGGCGTGTTGTCACTGTGTGTGTGTGCGTCTATGTCAATGTGTGTGTATGTATGTTTGCATATTGTGTGTGTGGAGCATTTGTATGTCTGTCTTGGTTGTTTTCACCTTTTTCTTGTTTTTACAGGTATATGCCTTTAGTTTTTTTACTTGTATTCAATGTGTCTCATGTACAGCTGCTTTGTAACAATGAAAATTGTAAAAAGCGCTATATAAATAAAGTTGAGTTGAGTTGAGTTAGCAAAACTGCCTCCAATCACCTCAGGAGGAGGTAGATGGCTGACTAAATTAATGGCCTTATGCCATGGAACTACATTGGCAGTGGGAGATTTGAGATGTCTTTTGGGCTAGATTTTTACAGCATCACAAATGCTTGACTTTGAGACAAATGCAGGAATAGAGGGTGCCTCTAATAATATGATGTTCACAACAGTCAGTGCCCATATTGGTAGGGCACTGAGAAGGCAGTTCGCCACACCCCCAACAACATACCAAAATATTAAGTTTCGCATCAAACCAGGAGAGACAGGATCAGGTTACTATTTCAGGTGTGCAGCAGAGTGGGAACAGATGGTTGAGGAGAACAGTTTGAGTAACCCCATAACACGTGACATTTTTCGAACAGCAGTGATGTCAGGGCCCCCCAATGGTGTAAAACAGGCTATGGAAAATAACCCATACATACCAGTAGCTAGCAATGAGGTTTGGGAAAGACACTTAGTACATCATATAGAAAGGGCAGTCGATAAAACAAATAAGGAAGAAGAAGAGTTAGAAAAAACTAAAAACCAACTGTTAAATCTGCAACTAAACTTAGCTAGAGCCAATGGGCAAAAGAATACTAAACAAATGACCCAACAACCAGCCCCATTGATTTCCCCCCGACTTTGGTAACGTACCAAATGTATACCAAGCTCCACCCCAGTGGCACAGACCCCCTAGAGGACAATGGGGAGGGTATAGAGGAAAACTGGGGGAAGAGGAAACATGAGTAGAGGGCGTGGGAGGGGTACTTGCCATGCGTGTGGTGCTACTGATCATTGGATATGAGACTGCCCCACACAGCTAGGGGAATGCCAAGCTACAGGGCCACCTGCAGGGGGATGGGGTCCTCGCAGAGGTGGACCTGGTGGTCGTGGCAGGGTACCACATACCCCACAATACCCGGGGCAACAACTCTCGTCGCCTTCCAACCTACAGGCGCCCATGCACCCAACATGGGGCCCGGGGGGGGACGCGGAGGAATGTTGAAGGGGCCCACAGAGAACCAACATGAGGGGAATGGCTGAGCCCCTCATGGAAATAGTGGTTAACAACAGACCACTACAAGCTCTGGTGGACACTGGAGCGACATACTCCACTGTAACAAGAGGCACTATAACACAAAATGATCTGAGTGATCATAGAAATTCTGAATTTAGAATTCAGAAATTGGATATAATCACTATTACATATAATAATTTATAGTCCGTTTAATATTTGACCTGTGGTTCTCTCTCCTTTATCTCAAATGTGTGCTTTCACTGTGTGCGTGTGCGTCTATGTCAATGTGTGTGTGTATGTATGTTTGCATATTGTGTGTGTGGAGCATTTGTATGTCTGTCTTTGTTGTTTTCACCTTTTTTCTTGTTTTACAGGTATATGCCTTCAGTTGTTTTACTTGTATTCAATGTGTCTCATGTACAGCTGCTTTGTAACAATGAAAATTGTAAAAAGCGCTATATAAATAAAGTTGAGTTGAGTGATAAAACAGTGGGAGTAATGGGTTTTTCTGGTGGGTTGGAAAAATGGCCAATGACAAAGAAATTAACAGTGCATGTTGCAAATCAGAGCTTACCGTACTCATTCTTGTACTCCTCTGATGCTCCTGTACCCTTATTAGGTAGATATCTACTTATCAAGCTAGGAGCCAGCATTTTATGTTCACCAGAGGGGGTAATTGTAAGTTTTCCAGATGGCACACAGGTTAATTGTTCGCTGGCTGCAGAAATGGGTTACACACAAAATGTCCTGTTAGGAGGCCCACTGAAAGAGGCTGTTGACATTTACTGGGTAGAATTAGATATTTCCCCATCCCCAACGAGTGTAGTATCATTGTATAACAACCACCGGCCATGGATAACAGACATAGATATTTTCTTACCGCCCATTGACCCCCTACATTGCACACTGTTCTATGATAGAAATGACAACGTCATGTACCATGAGCTGTTTAATAGCATAGAAGGAAACAGATGGCGTCTCACAGGTGACGGCCTATATGTAGGGAAGGAAGGTATTGTGGCCCCTATCACCCTGACTGATGAACAACAGCAATGGTATGAAATGACAGACACGGCTGCACCACACATATCTATGGCACTGCATCCAGGCCATGAAGCAAGGGAATTAGGAGGTATGACTAAAAAACTGAGAGCTGTTGCAGATTGGGAGCCCACTGACATTAACATTGTCATGTATTCGCCAACAACACAGTCCTATTGGGTGCGGGCGACTCCAGAAGACATCGAGATTTTGACACATACACAGATCTCTAGGAGCCATGGAAGAGAGCAAACAGATGGCCCAGGAGCTGAGCAGTTGATTGCAGTACAACCATCTGACTTATGGTCCCAGGGACCAACAGATGTTGGTCTATGTAGTATCAAACCTATAACATTCGACTTATCATCTAGTGACCCAGTTTGGGTACCACAATATCGTAACAAACCTGAGGCAGATGAGGGTATTGCATCAACTGTCCAGGGACTCCTAGAGAGGGTGGTAATCACCCCTTATAAGTCTCCATGGAATACTCCTATTTTCCCAGTACAAAAACCAGGCACCAACAAGTACAGACTTGTTCATGACCTCAGACGAATAAACAGTATGGTAGTGACGCCCACGTTAGCGGTTCCTAACCCATATATTACCCTCTCAAATTTGACCCCAGCTCCCCAGTGGTTCACCTGCATTGACCTGGCAAATGCATTTTTCTGTATACCACTGTCTGAGAACTGTAAGTCATGTCTGGCCTTCACCTACAGAGGGCGCCAGTACTCTTACAACAGACTCCCTCAAGGGTTTATTTTGTCACCAGGAATATTTAACCAAGTGCTGAAGGAACAATTGCAAAATTGTGTTCTTCCCCACAACTGCTTGTTAATAATGTATGTTGATGATTTACTGTAAGCAGCAACAACAAACAAAGAATGTTTGCAGGCTACCAAACTAGTACTGAGGCAGCTACTTATTTCTGGTTTCAAAGTCAGCAAAGAAAAACTGCAAGTCAGCAGACAATCAGTTACATTTATGGGAAGACTGATCACGGCTCAGGGCTCTACACTCTCCCACCGTCAACGTGACAGCATTCTAACACATCCCAAACAAACCAATGTGAAGGACATGCTTTCCTTTCTCGGCCTCATAGGTTTCAGCAGAAATTACATCCCTATGTATGTTTCCTTAACCTCGCCCCTCAGACAGATCGTGAAAGAGCAGGGTATGAAAATTTTAAAAGCTGAATTTACATGGACCCCTGAAACAGAACAGGCTTTCATCACATTGAAGCACAATTGGCACATGCAGCTCATTTGAATTGTGCTGACTACTCTCTAAGTTTCTTCCTAGATGTCTCTGAAACAGGGAGCAGTGCACATGGGGTGCTATTCCAAAAGCAGGCAGGAATGAGGAGGATTTTAATGTATGTCAGCATTCTCCTGGACAGCATTGAACAACGACAGCCTAGTTGTGCCAGGTTTGCTGCAGGTTTGGCAAAAATAATTGATAAAACATCACACATTGTCATGGGCCACCAACTGACTGTTCTCACCACACACTCAATTATGTCATTCGTCAACTCGGCAGCTTTTACCTTTTCGCCCCTGAGACAGCGTAGACTAGCCAAATCATGAACAGCACCGCATATCACCTACACCCATGAAGGCATTAACATGGCTGATCTCTTAACAGATGGCTTACCACATGACTGTGCGCCCATCACCGAGTTAGCTTCCCGTGTCAGACCACATCTCTCTGCATCTCCACTAACAAGTCCTCCACAAGTTATGACACTGTTCACGGATGGGTGCTGCTTCAGATCAGAGGACGGGTCACTCACAGCTGCATTTTCTGTAGTAGAACAAACAGAGAAGGGATTCGTTACTAGGGTATCAGACAAACTTCAGGGTAAGCAGTCAGCACAGCGAGCAGAGATGATAGCAGTTACTGAATCATTAAAATTTGCAGGGACAGCCAGAGTGAACATTTTCAGTGATTCTGCTTATGTCGTCACAGCTGTACATGTAGAACTGCCAGTTTGGAAGCATTGTGGTTTTGTTACAACATCAGGTCGACCTATTACACATGCATGTGAAGCCAGAGACCTTTTTGAGGCTCTGATGATACCCGCGGAAGTGGCAATTATCAAATGCCAAGGTCACTCAAAAGACGATTCCATGATCACCAAAGGCAACGACGCTGCGGATGCAGCAGCAAAATCCCCCGCAGGATACACCCGCAGGATACACCCACACACAGATGGTGGTGCACGCCTGTACTAATTTTGATAACTTGCTTCCACAATTTAACAGGGCATATCTTGTGACTGAACATAACAAAGCGAGTCCAGAGGAGAAATCTGTCTGGATAGAACATGGTGCTTTGTGTGCACCTGACAGCCTCTGGCAAGCACCAGAAGGAAGACCAGCATTGCCTACGGCTCTAACTACTTCCATACTTAAACAAGCGCATGGCCTCGCACATGTCAGCACCAAACCGATGTTGAGGACACTTAAACATTGGTGGCATCCTTTTCTGACCTCAATGGTGTCCCATTACGTTCTATCCTGTGACACGTGTCAAGAACATAACGTTAGGCCTTCCCTGAAACAATTGCAAGGCACCTTTTCACCAATCTGTGGCCCAGGGGAAGAAATTGTAATTGACTTTACGGATATGAATACCAGGGTCCAGGGCAAACAATATCTCCTCGTGATTGTTGACTATTTCACGGGATGGCCAGAAGCATACCCTGTTGGCCGAGAAGACAGTACCGCAGTAATTAAGTGTCTAATCAACCATTACATCCCGCACTATGGGTTTCCCAGACGAATTAGATCGGATAACGGCAGCCATTTTAAAAATTAACATCTTAAGGTGGTTGAGCAGTCTCTGGGTCTCAAACATGCCTTTGGTGCCGTCTACCATCCAAAATCTCAGGGAAAAGTGGAGAGAATGAATCTCACTCGGAAACTGAAATTGGCTAAAATCTGTGCACAGACAAAATTGATCTGGTTATCTGCACTCCCTCTAGCATTAATGTCTGTACGTTCTTCTGTTAACAGGATTTCTTGCTTTACACCATTTGAATTGCTTACAGGTCTATCTTTTCCTGGACCAACCACGCCTCTGCGACAGGACACCATTAAGCCTCTGTCGCATTGTGCCTATTTTGACAAACTAACTGCTCTGATCCAACACTTCTCCCAGCAGGTCACACCGGAGATTGAACCAGAACCTGTTCCACCACCCACTGAGTGGGTGCGACTGAAGACCTTCAGCAGGAAGTGGAACGAGCCCAGGTGGTCTAAACCACTGCGTGTCACCTCACGAACATCCCACTGTGTCCGCCTCCAAGGAAAAGGCGACACCTGGTATCATTTGTCTTCTTGTGTAGCGTGTGATTCACCAAGCAGGTCTCTGGAACAGACGGCTGTGGACCTGAGATCTCAGGTCCAAGAGAGGGAGGGTGTTGAAGGTGAAGTACAAGGCAGTTCAGAAAAAGGAAAACTTTTACGGATCGTACATAAGAAAGGTGATATTTTTGCAAGTCCACCACAGGAACCTTTAGTGCACTGTGTAAGTGAAGATTGTGCATATGGTGCAGGCATTGCAGTAACATTTAAGAGTAGATATGGTGTAGAAAAAGTGAGACAACAAGACAAAAAATCAGGTGAATGTGCAATAACCCATGAGGAGGACTGTAGAACTATTTTTCACCTGATCACAAAAGTTAAATGTACTGACCTCCCCACATACGAAGATTTCACCAACAGTTTACGACACATGAGAGACTGGTGCGTACAGCACAAAGTAAGGAGGATTTCAGTGCCCCGGCTGGGGTGCGGACTGGATAAACTAGACTTTCAGAGAGTCCAGAGCATCTTAAGTGAAGTGTTCACAGGGGTGGACATAGTCATAACCATATATTCATTATAAGCATTATAAGTTTATTTCATAAGCTTAAGATAGGATTTTTCAAATTTTTATACTTTTCTACAGATTGTTTAAAAAAACTTAACCATGAGGCTGTGGGAAAATTGACCATGTATGGGATTACTCCTCATCATCACCGTCACCATTGTGGGAATAATTTTTGGAATAGAAAAGTCTCAACAAGAATTAAATGTAACTAGGCATAAGAGATCACTCCCCATAGATTCATGTTTGAAGCTATATGGGGGCATGGAATTTAATTACACTAAGGGGTCTACCACATCATATACATTTGATTTATGTAGTATAATTGATTGCCAAGGTAACAATGCTAGTTACAGGGGATATGATCTATATCTCTGTTCATATCCGGCCCTACAGACAAGATGTGAGAAAGGAAAAAACCCAATGGAATATTGTCCCTCATGGGCTTGGGTGGTAAAGTATACAGGGCCGTGGACCCCCTCAAGCAACTTCTATGGAACTGATAAAGAAGGATGGAATAAAGTTTCCATTCAGCGTGATTACAGCACCACCCAAAATCCCATAACATTGTCCATAGGTCACTTAAATAAATATAGTACAACCTCCTGCTGTGATAAATAACTCGCAATCACAGCCATCACCTCCGGTGAAACAATCGAGTGTTGACATAATAAAAATAGATTACACAAAATTGAAACCACAAGAGGTCATAGAACGAGCAACCAGTTACGGAGAAACTAATTTATGGCTAGAGTGGTTGATTAATACAGCTAAGGAACAAAAATTAGATGACTGTGTAGCATGTGCAGGTGCTAGACCTAGACTACATATTGAACCAGCTCCCCTGTATCCCAATGATACATGTGGACATGACTGTATTTTGTCATAAACTAGGGAACTGGGATCTACCAATTGTACTACTCTAGCATCTATATTTCCCCCAATATCTAATGAATCAAAAACAGGCCCATTTACGCCCAGAAAAGATAATTACACCTGTTTTAACTTTACAGTGCAATCCCCGACTATTAATTATGGACAGATTAACGAGGAATGGTGTAACGTCATCATACCTGACAATGGAACATTGATAGGGCCATGGGCAAGAGCAGGACTATATTACTATTGTGGTGATAGACGACTGTTCACTAGAGTACCAAAGAAAACGAAAGATCTATGTGCTATGGTTAGGCTAGGGGCGCCTCTGACATTAATAGGTGAAAAAGCAATGAGTCTGAACAAAGGAACCACTTCATTAGCTGGGCGCAGACGGCGGCATGTCATTAGAAAACGAACAACAGCCATAGATCTGTCATTAAACAGTCCCACGTACATAGATGCTATTGGAGTACCTAGAGGAGTTCCAGATGAATTTAAATTGGCAGATCAAATCGCAGCAGGCTTTGAAAATATTCCTATCATAGCAGGATTATTTCCAGTCACCCCAAACAAGAATGTTGACAGAATTAATTATGTCCATTACAATGTGATGAGATTAACAAATATGACGAGGGCAGCGGTAGAAGGCCTATCAGAACAGTTAGCCCCAACATCTCTCATGGCATTACAGAATATGATGGCATTGGATATGTTGTTAGCAGAGAAGGGAGGAGTGTGTCACATGTTTGGCGATTTGTGTTGCACTTTCATTCCAAATAATACTGCCCCGGATGGCTCTGTAACAAAAGCATTAGAAGGATTAAGAACATTATCTGTAGAGATGAAGGAACATTCGGGCATAAACAACCCCATGTGCGATTGGTTGGACAAAGCATTGGGTAAATGGAATATGTTATTTCGTATTTCTTATGGTGTGAAGATATATTTTTGTTTCATACATTCATTCATCATATAATCTGCACTATCCGTGCGATATTGGTGTGCTTGCAACAGGAGGTGTGAGTGTGTGGGGGAGAGGGGGCAGCTCGGCTGCAGTTGTGTAGAAAGGTGGGGGAGGTATGTGGAATGTTGTTTTTCAGGAGTGTTTTGCAGGAACCAGATGAAGCAGAAGTTGGTGAATGGTGGAAACAAGGGGGATCCCGGCCCCCCTGCAGAAGAGAGATCGTCGTGACATACCAATATATGCTGTGAATATGTGCTGTGGGGGATGTTGTTGGTTTTTGAGAGGACAGAGGAGTGTTCGTCCAACAACCCAGCATGCTCTTTTTCTTGTAATCTGGTTAATAAACCTCATTTTATTGGAAATCGTCTCCCTTCCATTTTTGAATATGCAGGATGCCTAAAAAGTCCAACAATGTTTATAATGTTCATATGAACCTTTGAATAAAGCTCTTAGTTGAGTACTACACATCCTTGACATTCAAAACAAAATTATAATTCAGTTAAATTTTCTCGTGTTTGCCTCAGCATGAAATAATAATTGCTATTGGGAGAAAAGGGAGGGTGCAGACTGGCTCATTTAAATGAGTTGATTTGTCGTGAAAAGCAGTAAAATTGCTCTGTGCTCGTACATTGATACAGAGTATGTCACTTTACTAGCTTATTGGCTAAAAAAAATCATGCCAATTCTGGTCCTGATTTGTATTGCTTTATAAAATTATTAAATATTTTTTAATTATAATTGCTTTATAAAATTATGAAATGGCTGATTTGTATTTATGAAACTATGCTATCGTATGCAGTAACCGTTTTATGAATGCAATTGCATTTTATAACTGCTTCATTTACATTTACATTTAGTCATTTAGCAGACGCTTTTATCCAAAGCGACTTACAAGTGGGGTAGGTAATGGAAGCAATTAGGACAGCATAAGTACAACAAGAGCATAAGTGCAATCAAAAAGAAGACTGGTTTCATATAGCCTAACACAGTATACAGAAACATTCATTCATACATTTATTATTATTTTTTTTCAGAGTAGAGAAGAAAAGAGTAGAGAAGAAACTTGAGTCAGAACAGAACAGTAAGATGTTGGCGGAAGAGATGGGTTTTCAGGCGTTTCTTAAAGATGGCTACAGAATCTGCAGATCTTGTAGCAGCAGGCAGATCATTCCACATAGGTGGAACAGATCCGGAGAAGGTGCGCGAGAGAGATTTTCTACCTTTATGGGATGGCACCACAAGACGCCGTTCGTTTGCAGAGCGTAGGGATCTGGCGGGTACATATGTCTGCATTAGTGAGTGAAGATAAGGTGGTGCCAAACCAGTGGTGGTCTTGTAGGCCAGGAGCAGAGTCTTTAATTTGATGCGAGCGACTATAGGGAGCCAATGTAGCTTATTGAGTAGAGGAGTAACGTGTGCTCTCTTCGGTTCATTAAAGATAACTCTTGCCGCAGCATTCTGGATCATCTGTAGAGGTTTGGTTGTGCAAGCTGGAAGTCCTCCCAGTAGTGCATTGCAGTAGTCCAGTTTGGACAGGACTAGAGCCTGTACTAGGACTTGCGTAGCATGCTCTGATAGGAAGGGTCTAATTTTCCTGATATTGTAGAGGATGAATCTACACGACCGGGCGGTGCTGGCAACTTGATCTGTGAAGTTGAGCTGGTCATCGATCACCACTCCCAGGTTTCTTGCCTTTCTGGAAGGTGTGATGGTTGATGAGCCCAGTTGAATGGAAAGGTTGTGATAAGTCTTTATATCAGCCGGGATTACAAGCAGTTCTGTTTTTGAAAGGTTCAACTGCAGGTGATGGCCGTTCATCCAGAGTGAGATGTCGGCTAGGCAAGCTGAGATGCGTGCGGAGACAGTCGGATCGTCAGGGCGAAAAGACAGGTAGAGTTGTGTATCATCCGCATAGCAGTCATAGGAAAAGCCATGTTTCCTAATGACAGAGCCAAGGGATGTCATGTATACAGAGAATAGCAACGGACCAAGCACTGAGCCCTGAGGCACACCTGTGTCGAGATGTTGGGACTCAGACACCTCACCCCTCCAAGATACTCTAAATGACCTACCTGAGAGGTAAGACCTGAACCATTGTAGCACCATTCCGGAGACCCCCATAGCCTTGAGAGTGGACAGGAGGATGTGATGGTTAACAGTGTCAAAGGCGGCAGATAGATCCAGTAGATACAGATGAGTTAGAGGAAGCTCAGTCTCAGGGCTTCGATAACAGAGAGCAGCGCAGTCTCAGTGGAATGACCGCTCTTGAACCCAGACTGGTTGCTGTCCAGGAGGTTGTTCTGGATGAGGAAGGATGAGAGCTGGTTACAGACAACACGTTCTAGAGTTTTAGCAGCGAAGGGGAGTAGGGATACCGGTCTGTAGTTTTCTAACAGTGCAGGATTAAGAGTAGGCTTCTTTAGTAGTGGGGTAATACGGGCCTCTTTGAAGAGAGTAGGAAATGTGCCAGTGGTGAGGGACGAGTTGATAATGTGAGTCAGAGAGGGTACAACTGATGGAGAGATGGCCTGGAGGAGATGGGTGGGGATGGGATCTAGAGGGCAGGTAGTTGGGTGGTTAGAAGAAATTGCCTTGGAAACTTCCTCTTCAGATAGGAGAGAGAACGAGGGGAACGAGCATGTGTCTGGGGATTGACTGTGGTCAAGAGGTGGCGGCGCAGAGAATTGATTGCTGATGGTGATCGTTTTCTTTACAAAGAACAATGCAAAATCGTCAGCTGTTAGGTCTGATGGAGGTGAGGGGGTAGGCGGGCAAAGGAGAGCAGAAAAGGTTTTAAAGAGAGTAAGAGGGTCAGGAGAGTTGTTGATTTTAGGGTGGTAGTATTGGGTTTTCGCAGAGGAGACATCCGCAGAGAAGGAAGAGAGAATAGACTGGTAGAGAGAGAGGTCAGTGGGTTCTTTTGATTTGCGCCACTTTCTCTCAGCAGACCTGAGAGAGGCGCGATGCTCACGGAGAACATCAGATAACCAGGGGGCAGAAGGAGATGCACGAGATGGCCTAGATCTCAGAGGGCATAAGATGTCTAAGCAGGAGGTTAGTGTGGAGCAAAGGCTGTGGGTGGCGGTGTTAGTATCAAGGAGAGAGAACTGTTTAGGGGGTGGGAGAGTAGTAGAGACTGCAGAGGATAGGCGGGAGGGAGAGAGTGATCGTAGGTTGCTTCTGAATGTGACCAGTGGGGAGGCATGTGTAGTGAAAGAATGTACAAGACAAATAAAGAAAATTGTATAAAGATAATAGATAAAGTGCAATAGTCGAAGTGCAAACAGTAGTACTCAAGTGCCTTGTCTGTGTCGTTGCTCGGTGGAGTCGCACAGGTAGAGTCGATGGTCTTTACTCTCTTCGGTCTTCACGCGATGAGGGCTGCACATGACCGCAGCACGCGGTGGTCAATCCGATTTAAATACCATATTCAAATACGCAATTGAATTCAGCAGGACACGCCTTCCAAATGTCCCAATATTAACACACAAACAAATGCAAACTAACAGCGCGCGACTCAGCGGACGCAAACAAAGGAAACGAAACTGCGTTAGACTCAATAAAACACTAATGATCGATTTCACTTACCAGTACCAGTTGATTCTTAGGCTGCAACAAAACTTCTTCTCCCACGAACTGACCTTAGAACAACTGTTTAAGTACTTTAGCTGGCGTTGGACACGCCTTCGAGGGTCTAATTGCTGTAATTTAACCCACTGAGGTCATCTACTGGATTTAAACAGCACTGCAGTTTCTGCCTTCTAATTTGAGGAGAATTTCAGCAAATGTGCGTTCCCACGACGGGGGTGCCTTTCACGGCAGGCGTGCTTTTTTCGACACAACACCGGTTTGCAGACGGATCCGGCTCGGAGTCCCCTGCTATCTGGGCTAGAAGTTTAACAAGTTTTGTTGCAATAAACTTTGTTTCATTAAAAGTTTGCTCAACCTCCGACTTCCTACAGATTTATTGGCACTTGACAGTTGTCAGTATTCTTTCAACCCCCGTTAACAGACGCATTAACATGAATTCCTACGAATAACTGTGACGAGTTGTATTATTATGTCATCGGTTCAAAACACAAACAGGCTTTAGTCAGTTTACGACTCGGCGGTTCTAGTGGTGTTTTTGTGAGAATTCAAGGCATCCATTGCTTCTTTCACAGGTTTTTCTTCGCGAGATTCATACATATTTTTAGTTATGAATTCCGTTGTTGATAGTGTGTCTACTAGGACCCATACTGACCATCGACCAGCCCGGTACTTCACCTTAGGAAATATGTAAGTTAATACATTTTATTTTAGTCCTTTTCATTTCAGAGTGGTACTGCCAATGATATTAAATCGTTATTTATATTGTTGAAGCATCGTTGCCATGTTTTTCATTGACGTTAACATTAGCCAATCCGACAGTATTCTTGACTAAAAACACTGACTGAACAGTGTGCTTTTCAACTAACTTAACATGTGCTGATGAGGTGAAACTAAAACAAATGTGAAGGATTAGAATAGACCATTATTAACATTTTTGGCAAATACCATTGTGCGACTTTGTAATTTTTGGCTGCAGCTTAAATATACATTGGGAAGCTCATGTGAACCAAACATGCATAAACGTAACGTTAGTTTAAAAACATGTAATGATCTGTATGCTTAGTATATGCACATTTCTGGATTAATTTACATGGACAGTGTTGCATTAGATTCTCTGGTGAGTGAAAAGTTAGTTTCACTGTTATTAACATGTATTTACCACACCTGTCACTGAATCTCAAATGAACAAAGATGATTCTTCACTCTATTCTGACTTTTCTATTTACAGACGAGATGGTGGAACCAGCCCGTGCACATCAGGTGAGGTTCTGAGGAAAAAGTCTTAATAGTGCAACCATCTTAATACATGTATGTTTTACTGATGATACTGTGATCTCTAGGATGCTGTGACGGAGAATGGTCTTCAGAGTAGAGTGAAGGCTTTGGTTCACCAGATAATTTGTTTTTCCGGCCCCACCTTGATTAAATGGCGCAGGTGGAAACTTCAGAGTCATCAATTGTTTTTTGCAGTAACATTTTATTCTTTTATCTTCTTGTGTGCAAGAAATCCTGATCATACACATCATTAGAGAGATGGGTTGATTTACAAAGATGTTGTTCCACAAAGATGTTGTTCCTCCCTTGCAGAGACGAGGCAGAGATGAAGCTCATCAAGCTCGCCGAATCTTCAGAGGACGCACGTAGAGAAATGAGGGTGACGATGATTAAAGAGAAGATCCGGATGCACAACAGTAAACGTCGGCAGCAAAAGTTGATTGATGTCTACAGGTTCATCGAGAGGTACGAGAAACATGACACAATATGTCTTAATTCGTCAGTTTGGGCAAATGTATTCTATTTATGAAATGAATGTTAATTTATAAAGATTAGTTTTATTCTTTATATTATTAGGTTTAGCTGTGGTCGTCGGTAAAATAAACTTTGTATAGACAGCAATTGCTTGTTGTTTAAATGTTTGCAGAATCAGTATTTACAGTATTTTACATGTGTTTCTAGGTTTCCATCCATATTTTTTGTTTTACAACCCTTTCATTCTTTATGGAGATCGCTGGACCCAAAGAACCCTGGAGAATGCCTTCCTCTATCACCCGCTGAAGCACCTACTAGCTCAACTAAACTCAACTCAACTTTATTTATATAGCGCTTTTTACAATTTTCATTGTTACAAAGCAGCTGTACATGAGACACATTGAATACAAGTAAAAAAACTAAAGGCATATACCTGTAAAAACAAGACAAAGGTGAAAACAACAAAGACAGACATACAAATGCTCCACACACACAATATGCAAACATACATACACACACACACATTGACATAGACGCACACACACACAGTGAAAGCACACATTGGCGATAAAGGAGAAAGAACCACAGGTCAAATATTAAACGGACTATAAATTCTTATATGCAATATTAATTATGTCTAATTTCTGAATTCTAAAGCAGCCCCCCCGGCCAGGCAGATAGTGCAAAACAATATGCAAACGGTGGTGAGGAACCCAAAACTCCCATCGAGAAAAAAAACCTCAGGAGAACCCAGGCCCAACCAGGGGATTCCAGTTCCCCTCTGGCAAAAGCTGCTGCCTCTGCACAAGCTCAACAGTGCTTGCACAACAAGGCTAAATAAAAATAAAAAATAAACTTAATAAGGTAAATGATAGATTTAAGATTATCATTCACAATCTAATAACATTTGAAATGTTGTAGGAAAATCAAAGTTGTGGCGTCCTTTATCCAGCTCTATCCTCTTATCTCTTGTCAGGTCACCGCTTCCCATTCTCAGCTCTGCCATCGGGTCTGGGCATGAACTGCATCCTGCGGTAACCTTGGAACAAAGAGACAAGACTGGCTGAGAGTAGAGTACTGTTCTGCACTCTTTGATGCAACAAGTACATCATTTGTTGTTGGATGTGTTTCTGGTTCCGGTTGATCTAAATAATGCAGCCTAAATCCTCTGAGGATTAATATTATGGAGGAGTATTGTATGCAAGATTAAAAAGATGAGTCTTTAGTCTAGATTTAAACTGACAGAGTGTGTCTGCCTCCCGGACCGTGCAGGGAAGAATATTCCAAAGTTTAGGCGCTAGATACGAAAAGGATCTACCACCTGCACTTGATTTTGAAATTCTAGGTATTACCAACTGACAGGACGCCTGAGAGCGTAATGTACGTTGAGGTCTGTAATACAATAGATGTTCATTCTAATACTGCGGCGCTAGACCATGTAGGGCTTTATAGGTAATAAGCAAGATCTTAAAGTTAATGCGATGTTTTATAGGGAACCAGTGCAAGATTGACAGAACCGGGGTTATATGCTCATACTTTTTTGTACGTGTAAGAACTCGAGCTGCCGCGTTTTGAACAGGTTGCAGTTTTTGTAATAGGCCTGCAGGGCATCCACCTAGAAGTGCATTACAATAATCTAGTCTTGATGTCATGAATGTATGAATTAATTTCTCTGCATCTGACAGTGACAGCATATGTTTAGATATTTAGATTAGTTAAGATATATTCTTAAGATGGAAAAATGCAATTTTACAGGTGTTGGCGACATGGCTTTCAAATGACAGAGTACTATCGAATACAACGCCAAGATTCTTAGCTGATGACGAGGATTTTATGGAGCATCCATCAATCGTTAAGCGGTATTCTTGGTTGTTACGTATAGCGGTTTTCGGTCCAGTAAGTAACACTTCTGTTTTGTCCGAGTTTAGTAGTAAAAAATTGTTACTCATCCACATTTTTAAGTCAACTATGCAATCCTTTATTCGATGAAACTGCTGGGTTTCATGAGGCTTCGAGGAAATATAAAGTTGAGTATCATCAGCATAACAGTGAAAGCTAATTCCGTCGCTTTATTATATCTCCTAGAGGTAGCATGTATAATGCGAAGAGCAGAGGCCCCAAAACTGAGCCCTGTGGTACACCGTACTGGACTTGTGATTTGCGGGACACCTCATTGTTTATTGCTACAAATTGAAAACGGTCAGATAAATAAGACTTAATCCATTTCAATGCTATTCTGTTAATGCCGACGTAATTTTCGAGTCTATGTAGAAGTATGCTGTGGTCAATGGTGTCAAATGCAGCACTGAGGTCTAGCAGCACCAATAACGAAATACAGCCACGGTCAGACGCTAAAAGCAGATCATTTGTAACTCTGATCAAAGCAGTCTCTGTACTGTGACATGCTCGAAATCCAGACTGGAATTCATCATTAATGTCATTCCTTTGGAGGAAGGAGCATAATTGAGTTGAAACTACTTTTTCCAGAACTTTAGATATAAATGGTAAATTCGATATAGGCCTGTAATTCCCTAGTTCTTTAGGGTCGAGTTTGGTTTTTTTTAAAAGAGGCCTTATAACAGCCACCTTAAATGCTTTAGGCACATGTCCTAATGTCAGAGATGAGTTAATAATACTAAGAAGAGAATCTATAATTTCTGGGAGCATTTCTTTCAGTAGTTTTGTAGGTATTGGGTCTAGCATGCATGTTGTTGATTTAGATGATCTAATGATTTTAGACAGTTCATCGTGATCTACTGTAGAAAATAATTGCAATTTCTCCTTAGGGGTGCTGTAGTTAGTTTGTTCAGCGGGTTTCACTACAGGTTGCATTGTTATAATTTTTTCTCTTATATCTTGGATTTTACTAGTGAAGTAGTTCATAAATTCATCACTGTTATGCTGATAATCAGAATCTGACGTCGCTGACGACTTATCTTTTGTTAATTTAGCCACGGTGTTAAATAAAAACCTAGGGTTGTGATGGTTTTCCTCTATTAGTGATGAAAAGTAGGCGGATCTAGACGTTTTTATGGCATTCCTGTATTTTCGAGTATCCTTCCATGCTATACGAAATACCTCTAAATTAGTTTTTCTTAAAGTTGCGCTCCATTTTCCGGGACGCTTTCTTTAGAGTCTGAGTGTGTTCATTATACCACGGTGTTGGGCTGCTATTTTTAATTTTCTTTAAACGCAGAGGAGCAACTATGTCTAATATTTCCGAGAAGGTAGAGTTAAAATTTTCAATAGAAGTGTCAAAATCGTCAACATTTTTACACATTCTAGATATTTTAGACAATTCAGGCAGATTATCGAGAAACGCATCTTTGGTATCGTTCTACCATATTTGTAGCAAGGAGTTTGATTTGCAGCCGTAGGCCATTGAAGCAAACATAATATCAGACAATGATCCGAAATGTCTTCACTCTGCTGAACGATTTTAACATCGTCCACATTTATACCATAAGAAAGTATTAAATCTAAAGTATGATTACGAAGGTGAGTGGGTCCTGACACATGTTGACTAACGCCCATGGAGTTAAGAGTGTCTTTGAAAGCCATGCCCAAGGCATCTGTATCATTGTCTACATGGATATTAAAGTCACCGACGACAAGGACTCTATCTGTGGCCAGTACTAGTTCTGATAAGAACCCACCAAAATCTTTAATAAAATCTGTGTGGTGCCCTGGAGGCCTATATACAATAGCTAGAATAAAATTTAAAAATGTTTTGTCCTTAGTATTAGGTGTCGATACGTGAAGTACCATGACTTCAAAAGAATTGTATTTAAATTTAGACTTCTGAGAGATGCTAAAATAATTATTGTAAAGTGCAGCAACACCTCCCCCTCTACCTTTTAGGCGAGGCTCGTGTTTATAGTAATAGTCTTGAGGAACGGATTCATTTGGAGTAATATAATCATCTGGCTTTAGCCATGTTTCTGTCAAACAAAGTGTAACAAGTTCAATAATGAAGGAAGAAAGGAGGCGGGGTCGGCGTGGCTGAGAAACAGAAGATACTTTATTTTACAATCCACTTCCGGGTATTCAACTTCCGGGTTCAAACATTCACTGTGATATATTCCTCTCTCGTAGAGTAAGATTCTTTTCTATAGTCCTGGAGTCCACTCCTCGAGGCTTCTCCTGTTGCCCGTTTCTCAGCCGTCTCTCTCTCCATTCTCTCTTCCTCCTTCGTGCCTTAAATGCGTCTCCTCGCCAATTACTAGAACGAGAAGCAGGTGATTTCACTATAGCGTTGATCTGCTTACTCACCGTCATTCTCCCGACACGCCCTCTCTCCGCAGACCGTGCTAAACCACGCCCCCCTTGCCACACAAAGCATGTCTTTTTTATGATCGGTTATCATATCGTTAACAAAAAGTGCTTTATTTGAGAGAGATCTAATATTAAGCAATCCGAGTCGTAACAGTTGATTATCTGTATTTTGTTCATGTTTAACTTGTTTAACGTTTATTAAATTACTTTCAAGAGGTTTACGCAATATCTTATGTTTGCTAATCCGGGGGACAGACACAGTCTCTATTTTATGTTGTTTGTAAGAAGGGATTATTACATGTTGCATATTTTGTGTATTCTGTAACTCGAGACGGCGAGCAGACAGTTGGTTAAGCCATTCAGTCTCCTTCCTGACCTGGGCCCTAGGTAGTCAGACTTTAGCATTATTAAGACTGTGTGCCAAATTTCTAGAGAGGAGGGAAACCCCATCCCAGGAGGGATGGAGACCATCTCGTTTCAACAGGTCAGGTCTGCCCTCAAAACTCTTCCAGTTATTTATAAAATCTATATTATTCTGCAGGCACCACTCAGACAACCAGCCATTTAGTGATGATAATCTGCTATAAATCTCATCACCACGGTAAGCAGTGATGTGATGTCTGATAATCAGCAGTTGGTTCCCCTGGTGGAGCAACCTGTCATGGCCCAGAAACCAGCTCCACCCTCATATCCTTCAGCAGAACCAGCCCGTGCACATCAGGTGAGGCTCTGTCAGATTGTGTCAGCTTTAAATATTCTTTCTACAGAGTCTAGAGTGTTTGTATTATTACCAAACTCTAAAGATAACAGTCTTAATAGTGCAACCGTCTTAATACATGTGTGATTATATTGATGATAATGTGATCTCTAGGAGGCTGTGACGGGGAATGATATCAAGAAAGAGGCAAAGGCTTTGGTTCGCAAATTAATTTCTGTGACCGGTCACGCCATGTATAAAGAGCTCAGGTAAGAACTTCCTATCTTCTATTGTTTCACTGTAGTGCCATTTACTCTTTATCATTTTAGTTAGACACGCTAATCCAATACTTATACAATGATGCTGTGTTCTCCCTTACAGAGAGGAGACAGAGATAAAGATCGTCGAGTTCGCTGAATCTTCAATGGAGGCATGTTTAGAAGTGAGGCTGATGATGACAAAAGATATGATCCAGATGCACAAAAGCAAACGTTGGCAGCAAAGGTTAATGGACATCTACAAGTTCATGGAGCGGTATGGGAAATATAACACTTGATCAAGTCTTGATCAGTTCACATCGAATGAGCAGTTACTAGAGTTCTTGTACTGTTATTTGAAGCCGTTGGCTGGTTAAGATTTACAGGGCCGTTGTCATTCGGCACACTGGTGATAACAGTAGTTGATCAGTACATCAATTTGTATGTGCAATTGAAATGTTCATATTAAGGAAACATGTAAAGATAACAGTCCTATTAATAGTCTGTTTAGGGGAAATGTATTCTCAAAATGGATGTTAATTAATTGGTAAGTTTAATATTTATAGTATAAGGTTTAGCTGTGGTCGTTGGTACAGTACAATATCCTTTTTAATAGACAGCAATTTCCTGAATTTTAAATGTCTGCAAATTCAGCATTTACAATGTTTTACTTGTGTTTCTAGGTTTCCATCCATATTTTTTGTCCTACAACCCTTCCATCCTATATGGAGAACTCTTGACCCAGAGAACCCTCCATACTGCGTTCCTCCCTTATACATACAACACTCCGAGCTCCCACCAGCTCCACCCTCATGTCCTTTGGCAGAACCACCTCGTGCAAATCAGGTGAGGTTCTGTTAGCTTGTTTTTGATGATAATGTGATCTCTATAGGAGGCTGTTACGCGGAATGTTCTCAAGAAAGAGGCAAAGGCTTTGGTTAGCTTTTGGTTGATTTGAGGAATAAGTTTACAGTTAATATCAATTTTAGGCTATAACCAATGCTGTGCATATTCTCCAATAAAATTAACAAACCACGACAACAGCCATCATATTTTTGTGCAATTCCTTATTTGGCAGCCAACATAAATTCAAACAGATATTAGTATTACATTTTTCTATGTTCAGTATTGTTTATTTCAAGAAAATTATTCAAACAATGGGTTCATCGCTTAAGAAAGAGGACCTTAAACCTTTTTCTGATAACAGAAGAATTTGGGGATTAAAGAAATGATGTGAATGCCATATGATATTAAATGAACCTTTTAAATATGTATACATCTAAGGAAAATATATATTTTTGTCATCACAGAAAAACATTTAAATTGGAAAAATAGAACTTTGATGTGCTGGTGAAAATAAATTGTCATGATTCCCTCCTCTCCTTGTCAGGTATTTCTTGGTCTAGAGGTGGAATCATACAGGATCCTTTGCTTCATGTGGGAGAGAGACGATTTTGGCACCTATGTTCCGCCACACTCTCTCTCTCTCCAGTCTGCGTCATCGTTCCTGCCCTCCTGTTTCCTAGTTTGTGTTAATTAGTTTATCCCCTGCACCTGTTCCCTCTTGATTGGGTGCCCTTTAAAACATCCCCGTGTTCATTGTCCTGTGCTCGTTCATTGTATGATGTTCCTCATTTGTATGATCGGTATTCATGCCCTCGTCTTGCCTTGTTCCTGTTTCCCTTGTCTAGTAAGTGTTAGTTAAGTGTTCGTTTCAAGTGTTTTTTTTCTTAGTTTAGTGAGTCCGTGTCTTTGAGTTCTTTTAAAGTTATCCTGTACTGTTTTCCCCATTGTGGGTTTTGTTTTGCCTTTTTAGTCTTTGTTAAATAAATATCTGTTTAACCCCCTACCATCTGTCTCTGCCTGCAATTGGGTTCTCCCCTCTGAGTTTCATGACAGAATTATAAAGTACCTTAATTTCACTTTCAAAATGTTTCAGCAAATCACATTTGGGATTGAAAATGACTGGGTTAGGCAATGTTGATGTGCTTAAGTGATACAGTAAAATTGTTTCCCCCTTTTGCTCAAAACAAACACTATACAGCAAGAGTGTACTTTGTTTACTTACTCTTTAATCTCTACCTATAGCACTATTTATTTAGTAAGTGCAAATGGTAAACTAACTGTTTCTCTGCATCCTTTGTTTAAAGTGTTTGTTAAATCAACAACTACATTTTTTTTATTTGCCTCTCGAGAGATCATATAATCACCATACATGACATCTATAACTGGGATACCAAATGCATAGTACATAATTAAACCGAAATTCCGCATTAAATAAGAAATAAGCATATCAAATGGAGGCCTACATAAACTGTCAAAATAAGCCCAATTATCTAGGATTTATCTACAACAGTAAATGTATGTATGGAAAATAAGAAATAGACTGCCCCACACGCACGATCTCCAGACGCATGGCAGACGCACGTTCTCCAGACGTTCCTACCGTGAGACGCAATCTATATGGTGATGTCTTACGTGACATCTTTGTAGATCAACAGCTACACGTTATTAACATGTGTACGTGATGTGAAGTTTGTGTGTACATCTCCATATAAAACAAATGGAAGCTTACACGCGTGTTATCTGTCATGCTTGTCAGTCTCGTTCGCAAAAGAATCAAAGACTCAGTTTGAGCGCCATAACATGTGGTGATATGTCACAACATGTCATCATATGTGACCCTGGACCACAAAACCAGTCGTAAGTCGCATGGGTATATTTCTGACAAAAGCCGAATATACATTGTTTGGGTCAAAATGATCAATTTTTATTTTATTCCAAATATCGTTAGTATATTAAGTAAAGATCATGTTCCATGAAGATATTTTGTAAATTTCCTACCGTAAATATATCAAAACTTTATTTTTGTGAGTCGATCCCTTAATATCGTGAAAAAAATGGTCAGAAACATGCCTACAAACTTAACTCGCTGCTGTCCGCTCTATGAAAACTACCCATTCAAGTTTGGTATATATGTAAAGTTAAGAGATTCCGCTTTCAAGTTCATCTACTCTCTTCTATGTCATTAAAAGGGTAAGCCAATAGAGAGTGTTAAAACAAACCTGTTTCTTCTTAGCAACGGCCTGGTATAGCGTCTCTAATTGGCCTGTTTCTTCTTAGTCTCTAATTGGCTGTCAATTTCGTCACGTGCTCAGCGTACACAATCCGTCATGATCGCGGCTCAAAACATGGATTCTGATAGAAGCGCGTTTGCTCAATCTAAACGCTAATGACAGCAATAATTTAACGAACCTAGTAAATTATTTTTTGCAAATCATTGGGAAGATAATATAGAATGTCCAGAGACCGGCTTGACATAAGAGGATGCCCCGGAAGACGACAAATTCAATCAATGTTTGGATCACTTCGACTTGTTATGGAAAATGATGATCTGATATATTTTATTGTTTTTTTCAGGTTAAACATCCATTTGGGCTTCTAGGAATGGACCTGATAGGTAAACTGAAAACCACAAAAAGTGGATATCAGTACATCTGTGTCATGGTGGACTACCAAAGTAAACGGCCACAAGCTTATCCTCTTCGCAACAAAACAGCAGCTGAGGTGTCGTAATGCAATTTTCCAGTTTTACATCAGTTTGAGGCTCCGAAGAGGATACTGACAGATCAAGGCTCTGTAAAGTAAATAAATAAATAAAGTCTGTGAGTCCGGTTTTTTATTTTTCTTGTCAGTCTGTTTGTGTGATGGCCATCGATTTTGATAATCTTTGGTAGCTCATTTAAAGGTATTTTGAAACGGCTTTTTACTTAATGAAGTGCGTACAAAAGACTTATTCCAGATTCTATGAGACCTGTTTTCCGATTTCTGCATGTGAGGTTCGACATTAAGCCTATATGTGTAACAATCCACATTCACTGAAGACAGACACGATCCAACACGGGGGTTAAGTGAAACTGATTTACTTAATACACAGGCTAATGACAAACATCAACAGGAAACATATAACAACCAGGAGTACATAGTACATCCACGGGAACTAGAAACATACATAAAGTCTGCAGTCAGGTGAAGTACAACAGAGTAGAATACAACTAGACCTGACGAACACTGATGGTGAGAGTGGAGGTTAAATACCGTGTTGGTAATTGGGTGCAGGTGTGACTGATGGAATACAGGTGTGAATGATCAGTGTAGATGACTGAGTGCACAGAGTCCTGGGAAGTGTAGTGTAACTAGAAGTCCGGTGATAAAGTACGAGGATATCCAGGGGGAGACGCTGGTGCCAGGGGCGTGGTCAAGGCCGGTCTGGCGGGTGTTATAATATGTTCTTTGTATTAACAGATAAACAAGACTCTATGTGCCATGTGGGGAATTAAAGGGAGCCATTGTTCTCCTTTCCATCCTCAAACCAACGGATTGGTAGAGAGGATGAATGGTACCACACAAAGGAAAGACAAATAGTTGATTTAACAAATGCATTATAAAACTTAATGTACATTTTTTTTTTATCTTTACCAGGTGCTCTTAAATTTAAATCAGCAAGTGCAAGTGGGGCAATAATTTAAAAATAAATCTGTTTGGTAGATTCCTATTGTCAGTAACAATTTTGTGTTTTAGAACTCTTGTAAAGCTGGTGGAAAAAAAAACAGAAAATTGGGACGAGTACTTGGAAGCTGTCATGTTTGGGTTGCGGACTAAGAAGAAAATAATTATGGAGCCAATATAGGGTCCTATATATTTGCAACAGAATTTTTTTTTTTTCAAACAAAACATAAGTTTTGCAATTAAAAATAGAGTATTAAGCAAAAATGTGCATCTCTGCAAGTAAAACTTAAGAATCTGCAAAAGAAATGTAAAGCACAGAGAGAAAAAATCAAGTTAAGCAAAGTAAAAATTCAGCAGCAATAAATTTGCAACACATCTTTTCCTTTCCATCGCTCCTTTAGATTAGATTCAACTTTATTGTCATTACACATATACAAGTACAGTGTAACGAAATGTAGTTTAGGTCTAACCAGAAGTGCAATTAGCAAGTGCAGGATATACAGTGTGAATAAATACAGAATACAATATTAGGGGAATACTATACAAATGTTCTATGACAAAATGACAGTCGGTATGTACTATGGACAATATATACAGAAGGATATATACTGTGAACATTAATGTACAGGTGTTTGTGAACAGATAACAATTAAGACTATACAATAGTGCAAGTGACTTCAGTGTGCATTAATTACAGACATTAGCTATAAGGTTACAGTGCAGTAGATGAGTTAATACAGTTATTGAAGTTATAATGCAATAGATGAGTAGATGCAGTTAATAGAGTTACAGTGCAGTAGATGAGTTAATACAGTTATTGAAGTTATAATGCAATAGATGAGTAGATGCAGTTAATAGAGTTACAGTGGAGTAGATGAGTTAATACAGTTATTGAAGTTATGGTGCAATAGATGAGTAGATGCAGTTAATAGAGTTACTAATACAGTTATTGAAGTTATGGTGCAATAGATGAGTAGATGCAGTTAATAGAGTTACTAATACAGTTATTGAAGTTACAGTGCAGTAGATGAGGTAATGCAGTTATTGAAGTAGTCAATTAGTGCAAATTAGCATTCAGTATAATATACCTGGTGTGCAAGTGAGCAGTATAGAGTGCAAAAGATGATGTGTGTGTGTAAACAGTCCGTTAGAGCAGATACATGAAGTACTGGTGTGTACAGTTCGGTCATGCATGGCAGACATGTAGTGCAATGTAAACAATGTAATAGCAGCATTAAAGTTATGAGGGGTAGTGAAATCAGTGGGGGGCAGAGTTCAATAATGAAACAGCTCTGGGAAAAAAGCTGTTTCCTAGTCTGCTGGTTCTTGTTCGGAGGCACCTGTAGCGCCTACCGGAAGGCAGTAGAGTAAACAGTCTATGAGCGGGGTGAGAGGAGTCCTTGAGAATGCTGCGAGCTCGACGCAGACAGCGTTTCTTCTGGATGTCCTCAATGGAAGAGAGTGTAGTCCCTCTGATGCGCTGGGCTGTTTTCACCACCCGCTGCAGTGCCTTGCGCTCAGCAACAGAACAGTTCCCGTACCAGACTGTGACACAGTTGGTCAGGATGCTCTCTATCGTGCAGCGATAGAAGTTCACCAGGATGGTTGAAGACAGTTGGTTCTTCTTCAGTGTCCTCAGAAAGAAAAGACGCTGGTGAGCCTTCTTGACCAGGCATGAGGTGTTGGTGGTCCAGGACAGGTCCTCCGAAATATGGGTCCCCAGGAACTTAAAACTGGAAACACGTTCAACAGCCATCCCATTAATGTGGATGGGGTCGTGTCTGCCTCCTTTCGCCTTCCTGAAGTCCACGATGATCTCCTTTGTCTTGGAGGTGTTAAGGAGCAGGTTGTTCTTTGAGCACCATGTGGCCAGGTGCCGTACCTCCTCCCTGTAAGCAGTCTCATCGTTGTTGCTGATGAGACCAATCACTGTTGTATCGTCTGCAAACTTGATGAAGGAGTTCGATCCATTCACAGGCCTGCAGTCGAGTGTGAAAAGGGAGTAGAGAAAGGGGCTCAGTACGCAGCCCTGTGGTACACCAGTGTTGAGGGTGATTGTGGTGGAGCAGATGTTGCCTAACCTAACAAGCTGAGGCCTGTTCGTCAAGAAATCCATAATCCAGTTGCAGGTTGAGTTGTTAATGCCTAGGTTTCCAAGTTTGATGATTAGCTTGGAAAGGATGACAGTATTGAATGCAGAGCTGAAGTCTTCAAACAGCATGCGCGCATAAGTGTCCTTATTGTCCAGATGTGTGAGCACAGAGTGCAGCGCCATGGACACTGCATCATCTGTGCTCCTATTGCTACGGTAGGCAAATTGGTATGGGTCCAGTGTGGATGGTAGAGAGTCTTTTAGGTGTGACAGGACCAGCTGCTCGAAGCACTTCATAACAATTGGTGTGAGTGCTACAGGGCGGTAGTCATTCAGGCATGTCGGGCTGGAATTTTTGGAATGGGCACAATGGAGGTGGATTTAAAACATGCTGGAACCACTGCTTGGGCGAGGGACAGGTTGAAGATGTCCGTGAAGACCCCAGCGAGCTGCTCCGCACATGCCCTGAGTACACGACCAGGGATCCCATCAGGGCCAACAGCTTTGCGCGCGTTTATCCGGCTTAGTGCAGTGTAAACATCTGTGGAGTTTATTGTGATGATTGGGTGGTCAGTAGAAGGTGTGAGCCTGGTGGCGGGTTCCTAATTGTCTCTCTCAAAGCGTGCATAAAAGTCATTAAGCTCGCTCAGGAAGGCAGTATCTGTGGCTATGGGGGTGGAGTGGTTGGTTTTGTAGTCGCTAATGGCCTGGATGCCCTGCCACATGCGCCGAGGGTCAGAATTGGAAAAATGCTCCTCTAGCTTCACCTTGTAGCAGTGCTTGGCCTTTCGGATGCCCCTCTTCAGATTTGCCCTGGAAGTACTGTAGGCATGTGCATCACCTGATCTGAAGGCAGTGTTGCGTGCTTTCAACAGCAGGCGCACTTCCTTGTTCATCCATGGTTTCTGATTGGGGTATATGGTGATCTGCTTCTGAGCTGTGACACTATCAGTGGTGGTATTGATGTAGTCCAATACAGAGGAGGTGTAGCTTTCTATGTCCGTGTGAGAGCCACTGGTAGCCTGAGAAGCAAACATACTCCAGTCTGTGTGTAAAAACCTTTCCTGGAGTGTAAAGTCTGCCCCCGCAGGCCACACCTTGATGGTCTTCACTGATGGCTTCACACGATTAATGAGAGGTGAATATTTGGGGGTGAGGAACAAAGAAAGGTGATCAGATTGACCCAGGTGGGGGAGGGGTGTCGCGGCGTAAGCTTCAGCCATGTTTGTATAGACATGATCCAAAGTTTTGTTTCCTCTTGTGCGGCAGGAAACATGCTGGTGAAATTTAGGGAGCACTGTCTTTAAGTTAGAGTGATTAAAATCTCCCGCAACAATAAATGCAGCCTCCGAGTGAGCAGTCTGTTGTTTACTGTTGGCTGCATGAAGTTCTTTCATAGCAAGCTTGGCATCAGCATCCAGTGGAATATAAGCTGCCGTTATAATGGTGGAAGTGAATTCCCGTGGCAGATAAAACGGTCTACATTTAACCATGAGAAACTCAAGGTTAGCCGAGCAGTGTCTCCCGACAATAACAGAGTTCGTGCACCAAGCTTTACTGACATAAATGCACAGTCCACCTGCTCTTGTCTTACCGGATTCCTCTGCCGTTCTATCCGCCCGGTGTGTTGTAGCCCGCTAACTCAATAGCGTTGTCCGGTATGCCGCTGTGTAGCCATGTTTCCGTGAAGATTATGACATTGCAGTTCAAAAGTCTTTTGTTGTTTATGAAGCGGAGTCGAATCTCATCCATTTTGTTCATTAATGATCGTACATTAGCAAGGAAAATGCTGGGTAAAGAGAGCCGGTGTGGTGTTAGCTTTAGCTTAGCTCTTAGCCCTCCGCGCTTCCCCCGCCTTTGTTTACGATCTCGACGCCGCCGGCGAGCACTTCCGCCCGGCCGTGTGGGGTGCGTAGCATCGGGTGTTTTAACGATCTCAGGGACGAGTTGAATGTTGCAAAATCCGCGTTTCAGCCAATCGCTCCTTTGCGACACTGTTTTCTCTGTGCTCTTCACTTTTCTTTGCGCCTTGCTTTGTGTCCCTGATTTGACGTCGGGGAGGAGACAAGAGATTGGGGTGTGTAAAAGCGACCTGAACCTGCCTCCCCTTACGTTCAAGTAGACTGTAGCGCGCCGACGTCATGCATGTATAAGTGCGCATGCGCAATGTGACGTCCTGCATGCCTTTTTGTTTTCTTCCGTATACACGAACATGTTCTAACAACACGGGGATGGATTCAATTTCAATGACACTAAGTGATTGAGCATATTTATTTTTATAACAGTGCTGTCTTTGTCATAGTCACAGGGAATGTCATTAAAAAACGTTAGTTTGTGATACGGGTTTACATTTGAAGTGGCACGGTTTCTTTTTAATATTTTTATATAAGAGCTCTTAAACAAATGAAGGCTTGAAAATATCAGAGCTAAACATTTTTATAATCAGTATTGTTTAGCTGTGCGTTCACAACCTAAATACTGCTGGTTTACATCAACTGCACTTCTATTTCTAATTAATTTTTATATTGTTCTTCTCTTTTTCTTACAGTTTTAATCAATTTAATTGCAGTTTTATTCTTTCTTTAAATCTAATTTGTGATCTTAAATAATTGGCATTTTAAAGATACGTCTTATTTCTCTTTGTCAATCATTTTATGTAAAGCACTTTGAATTGTCCTTGTGTATGAAATGTGCTACATGAATAAACTTGCCTTGCCTTGCCTAAGACGCACTTACTCTATTAACGAATTGTTCAAGACAACTCGGATTTCGGGAATTCCCAGCCTCAAACCAAGGAGTAAATGTTTTCCATTACTAAATGACAAGAATAAAGTATCTTTGTCAACTTTTTTAATACATTGAAATCAAATTGTTTTGGCTATCTTTAATATGCCCCGATGCCGCATGATTGACAGGAATGCATTGATCTCAGACATAATATCCAATGTCTGAGTTTACACATTCATGAGATAAAATACGTGAAAACATCACCTCGTAAGGTAAGCAGGACACACATGCGCAATAACGATTGCTTGACCACTTATCGTTAAGGCGCACGGGCACAAAAGCATGCATGACGTCAACATACATGACTTCACTGCGCTACAGTCTGCAGCGGAGACTACTTGAACGTAAGGGGAGGCAGGTTCAGGTCGCTTGTACACGCCCCAATCTCTTGTCTCCTCCCCCACGTCAAATCGGGGACACAAAGCGAGGCGCAAAGAAAAGTGACGAGCAAAGAGAAAACAGTGTCGCAAAGGAGCGATTGGCTGAAACGTGGATTTAGAGGAGCGATGCAAAGGAAAAGATGTGTTGCAAAATTATTGCTGCTGAACTTTTACTTTGCTAAACTTGATTTTTTCTCTCTGTGCTTTACTTTTCTTTTGCAGATTCTTAAGTTTTACATGGGAAGATGCAATTTCTTGCTTAATACCCTATTTTTTTTGCAAAACTTATGTTTTGTTTGCAAATTTATTTTTTCTGTTGCAAATATATAGGACCCTATATTGGCTCCATAAATAACAAGTTAGTTCCCTTTCTGTCAGTCTCTCAACGTTGTGTCGAGAACGACAGATGGGGTTCGCCCTTGAGAACCAATCAACTCTGACTACTATATACTATACACCGGTATAAAAGGAAGCCGGCGTGCAGCATTCATTTACCTTTTGTACTTCAGAGCCTTCGCTCATGACTACGGACAGAAGGAATTCAATGAATTTTTCTTCGTCTACATTACCGAATGACACTGCGGGCAGATTGTCATTCAAAAGTTCCGGTCACGGGTGGCTGTCTTCCTATGGGAACCAGCCACCATTTCGTCTGCTACCCGGGCTGTGACATCTGTGGCTATGGCCCCGAAGTTCGCCTGTATTAGCAGCGTTAGTGATGTGGGGACCTCTGCGAACGTAAACCCGCCAGCCAAGTGCTCACGGGCTGATCGCACCCTGATTCACTCTTCTGAACATTCCCCAACCGGCGGTGGCATACCGTCCGGATCCTCAGGCATGCAATCGGATACGATGTGTGACGTAGATGAAATGTCACTCGCAGCATCGGAGGGAGACTGACATCCCACTCTGACGAATCCGAGCTCCACCCCCAGCGGTCGAGCTCAGGAGGAAGCAGAAGTGATGTTAACCGTGCTAACCCGGGGATACGTAGTTCCTGAGGTCGGAGCGCTGTGCAAACCGCGCCCACCCCGGGTGCCATTTTTTTCCCGGAGGTGCATGAGGAGCTGTGTAAAACTTGGAGCGCTCCACTCACGCCCCGCTCCAGTCAAACCAGCTCCCTTTCTTCCCTCGATGGTGGGGCAGCCAAAGGCTACTGTGCCGCAGATGGCTACCACCTGGGGGGAATCGGCCACGCCTTCCGTCCAAAGCGTGTAAAACTTCGGCATCACTGGTGTCGAAAGCTTGCACGGGCCCTGGGTCGGACTATGTCCACGGTAGTGGTCCAGGAGAGACACCCCCGGCTGTACCTTGTGCAGAAGAGTGACACCGAGAAAATCCGCTTTTTTGATGCACCCATCTCGCAGGGTGGGTTGTTCGTAACACCGTCGAGGACTGCGCCCAGCAGTTTTTGACAGTGAAGAAGCAGACAGTGGCAATTATCCACATTTTTTCGTGCCGGGACTCGGCCACCTAGAGCCCTCCGATATCTCGCGTGATGTCTGCTTCCCAGCAGCCCAGGACATCTTCGATATCGCCTACGGTTCCTGTGCCCACACAGGCGGCACCCGGAAGCAGAGGTCGAGGGGGAAACCTCCACCCCGTCAGCAACCTTCTCGCGAGAAGGGACACTGATGGGAAGAACCCAGGGAGAACAACATCGGGCCCGACCTTCACAGCCACGGCTCTGATTGGTCCGTATGGGACGGCTCCTGCCTCGTCACCAAAGCCGGACCCTTTTCAGGTCCTGGCGCTCACTTATTCACAGAGTTTTTCTGTTCTCCGCGGGTGTACTTGCAGCTGATCACACACTCCACTGGACTGTGCCCGGCAACCCGATCTCAAGCCCTGGCCAGGCGTGGGATTGTAAACACTCGACAGCTGCCACACTCTCATACCGACAGTGCGTGCAGCCGTCCCACAAAGCAGGCAAAAAGGCGGAGCCAACCTTCCCTCCGGGGACCCCGCTGCCCACACTGTCTCGCTGGCTAATGAGGGTGGTCCGTCTTGGTTACTCGATCCAGTTCACCAGAGAACCCAAGTTCTCCCAAGTTTCGGGGCATCATCTTTCCCTCTGTCAGAGGCAGGAGCTGGTGCTCCGGGATCTAGATCGATTGGGATTTCAGGTCAACCGAGAAAAGAGCAAACTTTCCCCAGTGCAGAGCATACTCTTTCTCGGTATGGAACTAAACTCTGTCCCCATGACGGCGCAGCTGTCCGCAGCACGCACCCAGTCAGTGTTGAACTGCCTGGAACACTTCAGGCAGTCGGCGGTCCCCCTGAAACAATTTCAGAGGCTCCTGGGACACATGTCATCCTCTGCGGGGGTAATAGCCCTCGGATTGATGCACATGAGACCACTTCAACACTGGCTTGAGAGTCAAGTTCCGAGGACAGCCTGGCACACCGGCAGCAGGCGCATGGTGGTGACGCCCTGCTGCCGAACCACCCTAACCCCTTGGTCTTCCATGACCTTCCTCCGAGCGGGGGTTCCCCTCGGGCAGGTTACGAGGCACGTCGGGGTGACGACTGACGGCGGGACGGGCGGAAGCACACCTTCCCCCCCAGGAGCCTCCTTGCACAGACACTGTGCAAGGTCAGGGAAGAGGAGCACCAAGTGTTATTGGTTACACCGCACTGGTCTAACCGCACTTGGCTTCAGAGTTGATGCTCTGGACAGCGACTCCCCCTGAACCATTCCCCTGACAGAGGACCTGCTCTCTCAGGGAAAGGACATGTTCTGGCATCCCAGATCAGACCTCTGGAAAACCCATGTCTGGTCTCTAGACGGGACGAGAAGATCCTGAGATGGCTACTCCCCCTCTACGGTGGAGACCATCACCTAGGCTAGGGCCCCATCTACTAGGTGGTTACATTACCCTAACCTCAGTTCCCTGATGGAGGGAACGAGACGTTGTGTCCCTTATGCCACAAACACGTATCGTATTCTGCTGCAGTCGTGAAAGGCTCTCAGGCTCTCCAGAACAAGAGGTAAATGAATGGTGCACGCCGGCTTCCTTTCATACCAGACATCCGGGGGCGGAGACCGGCATGCAAATTTCATTCGCCAAATTTCATTGGCCTTTTCTATAGTAGTCAGAGTTGATTGGTTCTCAAGGGCGAACACCATCTGTCGTTCTCGACACAACGTTGAGAGACCGACACCAGGGAACTGAGGCTACATACGTAACTAAGACGTTATTCATAAAGGTTCATAAGTGTTAAGATTAGGTCTCAGCTCCTAAATGATTTAGGAGAGCTGATGAGGTCTCCTAACCTACTAAGAGTAAAAAGATGGCAGTACAAAGGCAGATACCATGGACTTTACAACAAAGAAACAATGTGCTAGAATTATATGATGACATAATAATATATATGATGAAATAAGACAATGAAATAATATAAAACGTTTTTTAATTCTAGTTATAATTCTTTGCAGCTTTGGTATTTTCTTTATATGGCCTACAGTTGTGAGTGTAATAGGATGTGATTCAGCAGCTTGATTCTATAAAGTTAACTGTTAAAACTAAATTAAAAGTGTATGACACCAAGCCAAAATGGATACAAATTTTCACTATTTTTTCGCAATTTTTGCGCAATTTTTAAAACTACACATTTTTTACTTTTGCAACTGTGTCGATATCTCTGTTTAAAAAATGAAGTTGCAGGTTACTTTATGCACTTATCTTAATAAGGGTTGAAGTCAACCGATGTTAAATTTCACACATAATCATACAGCTCAATATATCAATCACTATTATAAGATGAACATTGTAAATCAGGGGAAGGTATGCAGAGAGTTTTCAACACTGATTTTATGTACATGATCAATAACAACATTTTATTTTACCCAATTAAGTTATGGATTGCAGCTGTATATATTAATTAATTAAAATAAATATATTAATGGAATGTCTGAATGAAGTAATGTCTTAATTCAGTAATGAATAAACGATACTATGCTGCTGTGACCACACCCTTGCAGGTCATTGGCGGCCATTTTGTGTTTAAATCATTGTAGTCCTGTATTTACAACAGTCAGAACTTAAGAATAAGTCTTACACTTTACTGAAAGTTGCTTTTAGCTTCTTTATAAAAGGCTCATACTCTTGAAAAAAGTCATACTTCTTACAAAGAATTTTATGACACTTTTGAAACTCAAAGTTATCAAAAATACAGCCTTTATCAACCTTAAATCTTGTATACACATTACATTACATCTAAAACAAATAATATTCCTTTAAGTCATGTCATTGACCCCTTTAATCACTCCTATGCACATCTCCTCATTATATGTCTTGTGTTAAAGTCTCCCTCTGCTGGACAAACTACGGAATTTTACCAATATATATATTAAAAAATAAAAGGAACCCTTTTAAAAGTAGAAAATTATGATAAAATGGTTGTTTCTATGCAGAGTAATTGTTAGATTTAATTTCCGCATAAATTAATACAAGCATGCAAACTAATGAATTGTGAAGTTGTTAAGCTCACTGAATACATTCCTGGCTAGATAGTTGGAGGAAGGGTTTCCCTCTGGCTATATGGGGGGATTCCTTCTAAGCTAAACATTCTTTGTCTTATCTGCCATACCTTATTTGGTCATTGTGTGAACCCCTGGACATTTGAAACCATCCTTAGGTCTTTTTAGACCTATATAAAGGCTTGTAGATTCTAAAATAAATGAGTTCAAAAGCTGGATGCCTCTTTATCTAGTTCTTGTGCTCCCAGATCTGCAGAAGAATTCTCTCACAACATCCAACCTATTTCTGATTTGATTTCAAGTGTAATCCAAAACATAGAAAGAAACTTAGTGTTTGAAAGGAACCTGAAGTTTAACAGTAATGATTCCTAAATTATTTATTCTAAAGAGATGAACATTTGGAGTGAAATGATCCTCTAATGTACTGAATCTGTAAAAAAAAAAAAAAAATGAGCTATTAGAGATCCAATGAAGGGTCCATATTAAAAGATCTGCTGCTTTGTGAGTCCTGATCAAGAAATGATATATAATTCACATATAAAGAGGAACTAGATAAGTATATGGTATTAACATACATAGATTGTATCAGTGATCAAAAATCTTTGACAAATTGAAAATAAATTTCTAGGTTGCAAATCAGATAAGCAAATTTGACATGACTCTTTGGAAAATATTTATATTTGTTGTGAGAGATTCTGTTTGAAACATTTTAATAGCACGCTGAACAGGAAACATCAGGTTTTGTGCACACCATGTGCATGATTCATTAAAAGAGGAACATTCATAAATGTCATTCATACTCGCATAATTAATAAAACATGGTTTGAATTCAAAATAATTTGAAATTAGAAAAATGAATTTGTGTGTATCAACACAAATGATTAATGAAAATAGAAACGCTGCCTGCTAACCTTTTTAAACTTTTTATCCAGCCTGGACAGGACAAGCCTCTGTTGAGAGAAGTGGCTATAAATCTGCTGCTACACAAGTCTGAGAAATGCCCGAGAATTGTAGAAATGTTTGACTGGTTTGTAGAAGTTGGTACACACTTCCTCATTTTGGAATATCCACACCCCTGCGAGACCTTGGCTAAATTTCTGACAAGACATGAAGGACGTCTGAAGGAAAAATCTGCTCAACACAAAGTCGATGGAGCTCAAATTAATGGATTCTGGATTCAGCCATCTAATCCCATACACAAGATGTGAAGTTGAGATGAAATAGACTCTAGATTGTCCAAATGTACAGTAATGAATTGATCCCATTATACTGTGACTTGAAGGACGTTTGGTCATCAAATCTATCAGCATGTCATTTAAGTACGGCGATTCAAGTGCAGTTTGCGCGGTATGCATTTGAATCGGTTTTGCGGTAATTTAATGCGATATGCCAAACAATCTGCGGAGGCCAAAATTAAGTTGAACGTGTCTGTTCCTGAAGTCTCTGATTAACCTCTTCAGGTGTTTTATCAGAGTTGGGGCTAAACTCAGCAGTTAAATGGATTTCGTGACCCAGAGTTGAGAACCACTGCTCAAGAGTATCTCAATGATACCAGGTATTTTACAGGTAGGTAAGGTAGGTATTTTAATGCACATAGAAGGAATTGACAGTGAGGAGTGCCGATGGCTCAGAGACAGTGTGAATGATCCTCGGAACACTGACGGAACTGTCACTTGCCCAATCGGGCCAGTGCTGCATCATCATGAAAGCTTATCAGTTCACAGCGTGTCAATACCCTATCACTTCTTCTTTCGATTGAAAGGACACATTCGCACAAAATATATGTGAAAATGCCCATATTAGAGAGTGTCTTCATTGGCTGCATTTAAGTCAGCTTCTTTCAGGACAAGTGTCGTCCAATATTTAAACAAAGGCAATATTTATGGTTGGTGGTATGAAACTGTTCTGGGCAAACTCTCCACCTCTTCATTCAGTCTTGCATATATTTCCCCCCTTCTGGGGAACCAGAACAGTTTAAGCCCAATCAGTGTCCTTTTCATATAACACCACGTTTACGATAGTTTACAATAGCAAAAAATGGATGAATCCATTAATAATAAATACATACATGAATCATCTCAAGTGTGTAGCCTATATATTAACGAGAGTTTACGCGCTGTTACATTATTGGAGAGGTGCGCGTCAGGCTCCGGCGTAGGGTACGCGGCTTAATAGCAGGTTTGTATCGGTTATTTTCAATTTTATTTATATAGCGCTTTTTACAATTTTCATTGTTACAAAGCAGCTGTACATGAGACACATTGAATACAAGTTAAAAAACTAACGGCATATACCTGTAAAAACAAGACAAAGGTGAAAACAACAAACACAGACATACAAATGCTCCACACACACAATATGCAAACATAGATACACACACACACATTGACATAGACGCACACACACACAGTGAAAGCACACATTGGCGATAAAGGAGAAAGAACCACAGGTCAAATATTAAACGGACTATAAATTCTTATATGCAATATTAATTATGTCTAATTTCTGAATTTTAAAGCAGCCCCCCCGGCCAGGCAGATAGTGCAAAACAATATGCAAACGGTGGTGAGGAACCAATTCAATTCCTCAAAATAGAAACGTGCCTGAAAACACCTCTTTTTTAGACCAACACGCCCATGGGTGCACAAATGAGCACTAATATTTAAACAATACGGAGCAGGACGGGAGAATGAGAACTGCGTCGGTGACGACATTGGGTTCACACCAATGGAGGAGTTAAAGCTGTACTACCATTATTTTCATCGTTACTTCAGGACAATGGTCTGGGGTTTAGTTACCAAATGGCATTTGCATTGCAGCTGTACTATTTAAACATACACATATGGGTACTGAGGGATATTACTGTTGTTATTACATATTTTATTTCGTATTTCTTATGGTGTGAAGATATATTTTTGTTTCATACATTCATTCATCACATGGTCTGCACTGTGAAAACGTTGAAAAGCTTTGTGCGATATTGGTGTGCTTGCAACAGGAATGTGAGTGTGTGGGGAAGAGGGGGTAGTTCAGCTGCAGTTGTGTAGAAGGATTGGGGGAAATATGTGGAATGTTGTTTTTCAGGAATGTTTTGCAGGAAGCAAAAGGACACAGCAGAAGTTGATTGGTCGAAAGAGGACAAAGCAGAAGTTGGTGATTGGTGGAAACAAGGGGATCCCGGCCCCCCTGCAGAAGAGTGATCGTCGTGACATACCAATATATGCTGTGAATATGTGCTGTGGGGGTTGTTGTTGGTTTTTGAGAGGACAGAGGAGTGTTCGTCCAACAACCCAGCATGCTCATTTTATTGGAAGTCGTCTCCCTTCCATTTTTGAATATGCAGGACGCCTAAAAACTCCAACAATTTGGTGACCCCGACTGAGTGGAGAAAAAGACGATTTCTGAACGAATTGACAAGTCAGGGGTGAATGAGACGGAATTAGATTCAACAAATTGGGCGCCCTAACAAATAAAAGGTAAGCAGAAACCTGTTTATTCAAATTCTGCAATTGAAAAAACAAAATTAAATGTGTTGGATTTGATGAACGTCTCACGAAAAACGCATGATGGAGGTTTATTTATCAGATAAATTTGGGTTTGAGTCTCTTGGTGCTGGAAACCATAAATTTGGGTTAGAGTCCCTTGTTATTGAAAAAACATAAATTTGGGTTAGAGTCCCTTGTTATTGAAATAACATAAATATGGGTTGGAGTCCCTTGGTTCGGAGAAACCATAAATTTGTATAGTTGTAAAATAATGTTTTCTATGATTTCTTTGGAACATTTTTATTTTTCTATGTATTAAATTGTGTGTGTATAAAATAGAGAAAGAATGGCAGAATATGAAAGGGAATGTGAAGAATATGGAGGTATGCTGATTTTAGACCAGTGGCAAAGTGTAGTGGATATGTTACTAGCTCAAGCAGAGCCTAAGTGTCATAAAAAGGAGAAGAAAATATGGGAGAATAAATGGAGTCAGATATGTATAGAGAATGGATGGTATACGCCTGACAAAATGTCAGTGCCACTGGCACCAAAAATTAGGGATATGGAAGAAGAGCTCATGTAAGACTAAAAAGGCATGTAGAGCAGAAATGCAAAGTAAAGTGGATTAATAGGGGTAAACATTCAAACCGAGAAGAGTTCAGGGGACCGTGCGAACAAAACCCCCACCGTATGATGCAAAACTGCAGCAAGTTATGGTAAAAGTGAACCAAGGAAACGTAGACGTAGAATTGCCTGACACAATGGCTGAAATAAATGAATTAAGACAGCACTTACACCAACTCACAAGATTAGTCAGGGAAACATCACAGCAGTTAGTCCCCGAGAGAGAGGAACAGAAAGAACACATTCCACAAGGGAAGGGGGAAGAGTCGTGTGGAGAGCTAAAACAACCCCACACACCCCCTGTTTCATTGCATGGCCAACAGAGTTTAGATAGAGAGGAAGGCGACAAGACAACACATATGGTGACTATTAAAGGAACAATGTCTGCTATCCCTATTGCAAAAAGAACCAGAGCAGCGGAAAGAGAGGGGTTAGGTAGCCTTGCTGGAAGTATGTACATTCCAGACAAATCCAGGAGCTGGGACATTTCACACCCAGGCCATGTAGGCTCAGTTAGACAGAATGAAGATGAGGAAAGCAGATATGATTTAGCCGCCAGCCACCAATTGCGCGCCGGAAAACAAATGCCATTAGTACAGGGAGGACAGGGACAGGCCAAATACCAGCCCTGGAGTCATAGTGACATGACTGCGGTGTTAGCAAAACTGCCTCCAATCACCTCAGGAGGAGGTAGATGGCTGACTAAATTAATGGCCTTATGCCATGGAACTACATTGGCAGTGGGAGACTTGAGATGTCTTTTGGGCCAGATTTTTACAGCATCACAAATGCTTGACTTTGACACAAATGCAGGAATAGAGGGTGCCTCTAATGATATGATGTTCACAACAGTCAGTACTAATATTGGTAGGGCACTGAGAAGGCAGTTCCCCACACCCCCAACAACATACCAAAATATTAAGTTTCACATCAAACCAGGAGAGACAGGATCAGGTTACTATTTCAGGTGTGCAGCAGAGTGGGAACAGATGGTTGAGGAGAACAGTTTGAGTTACCCCATAACACGTGACATTTTTCGGACAGCAGTGATGTCAGGGGCCCCCAATGGTGTAAAACAGGCTATGGAAAATAACCCTTACATACCAGTAGCTAGCAATGAGGTTTGGGAAAGACACTTAGTACATCATATAGACAGGGCAGTCGATAAAACAAATAAGTGAGAAGAAGAGTTAGAAAAAACTAAAAACCAGCTGTTAAAACTGCAACTAGACTTAGCTAGAGCCAATGGGCAAAACAAGACTAAACAAATGACCCAACAACCAGCCCCATTGATTTCCCCCGACTTTGGTAACGTACAAAATGTATACCAAGCTCCACCCCAGTGGCACAGACCCCCTAGAGGACAATGGGGAGGGTATAGAGGAACTGGGGGAAGAAGAAACATGAGTAGAGGGCGTGGGAGGGGTACTTGCCATGCGTGTGGTGCTACTGATCATTGGATAAGAGACTGCCCCACACAGCTAGGGGAAGGCCAGGCTACAGGGCCACCTGCAGGGGGATGGGGTGGTCGTGGCAGGGGACCACATACCCCACATTACCCTGGGCAACTACTCTCGTCGCCTCCCAACCTACAGGCGCTCATGCACCCAACATGGGGCCCGGGGGGGGGGGACGCGGAGGAATGATGAAGGGGCCCACAGAGAACCACCATGAGGGGAATGGCTGAGCCCCTTATGGAAATAGTGGTTAACAACAGACCACTACAAGCTCTGGTGGACACTGGAGCGACATACTCCACTGTAACAAGAGGCACTATAACACAAAATGATCTGAGTGATAAAACAGTGGGAGTAATGGGGTTCTCTGGTGGGTTGGAAAAATGGCCAATGACAAAGAAATTAACAGTGCATGTTGCAAATCAGAGCATACCACACTCATTCTTGTACTCCTCTAATGCTCCTGTACCCTTATTAGGTAGAGATCTACTTATCAAGCTAGGAGCCAGCATTTTATGTTCACCAGAGGGGGTAATTGTAAGTTTTCCAGATGGCACACAAGTTAATTGTTCGCTGGCTGCAGAAATGGGTTACACACAAAATGTCCTGTTAGGAGGCCCACTGAAAGAGGCTGTTGACATTTACTGGGTAGAATTAGATATTTCCCCATCCCCAACGAGTGTAGTATCATTGTATAACAACCACCGGCCATGGATAACAGACATAGATATTTTCTTACCGCCCATTGACCCCCTACATTGCACACTGTTCTATGATAGAAATGACAACGTCATGTACCATGAGCTGTTTAATAGCATAGAAGGAAACAGATGGCGTCTCACAGGTGACGGCCTATACGTAGGGAAGGAAGGTATTGTGGCCCCTATCACCCTGACTGATGAACAACAGCAATGGTATGAAATGACAGACACGGCTGCACCACACATATCTATGGCACTGCATCCAGGCCATGAAGCAAGGGAATTAGGAGGTATGACTAAAAAACTGAGAGCTGTTGCAGATTGGGAGCCCACTGACATTAACTTTGTCATGTATTCGCCAACAACACAGTCCTATTGGGTGCGGGCGACTACAGAAGACATGGGGATTTTGACACATACACAGATTTCTAGGAGCCATGGAAGAGAGCAAACAGATGGCCCAGGAGCTGAGCAGTTGATTGCAGTACAACCATCTGATTTATGGTCCCAGGGACCAACAGATGTTGGTCTATGTAGTATCAAACCTATAACGTTCGACTTATCATCTAGTGACCCAGTTTGGGTACCACAATATCGTCACAAACCTGAGGCAGATGAGGGTATTACATCAACTGTCCGGGGACTCCTAGAGAGGGGGGTAATCACCACTTATAAGTCTCCATGGAATACTCCTATTTTCCCAGTACAAAAACCAGCCACCAACAAGAACAGACTTGTTCATGACCTCAGACGAATAAACAGTATGGTAGTGACGCCCACGTTAGCGGTTCCTAACCCATATATTACCCTCTCAAATTTGACCCCAGCTCCCCAGTGGTTCACCTGCATTGACCTGGCAAATGCATTTTTCTGTATACCACTGTCTGAGAACTGTAAGTCATGTCTGGCCTTCACCTACAGAGGGCGCCAGTACTCTTACAACAGACTCCCTCAAGGGTTTATTTTGTCACCAGGAATATTTAACCAAGTGCTGAAGGAACAATAGCAAAATTGTGTTCTTCCCCAAAACTGCTTGTTAATAATGTATGTTGATGATTTACTGTTAGCAGCAACAACAAACATAGAATGTTTGCAGGCTACCAAACTAGTACTGAGGCAGCTACATATTTCTGGTTTCAAAGTCAGCAAAGAAAAACTGCAAGTCTGCAGACAATCAGTTACATTTATGGGAAGACTGATCACGGCTCAGGGCTCTACACTCTCCCACTGTCAACGTGACAGCATTCTAACACATCCCAAACAAACCAATGTGAAGGACATGCTTTCCTTTCTCGGCCTCACAGGTTTCAGTAGAAATTACATCCCTATGTATGTTTCCTTAACCTCCCCCCTCAGACAGATTGTGAAAGAGCAGGGTATGAAAAATGTAAAAGCTGAATTTACATGGACCCCTGAAGCAGAACAGGCTTTCATCACATTGAAAGCACAATTGGCACATGCAGCTCATTTGAATTGTGCTGACTACTCTCTAAGTTTCTTCCTAGATGTCTCTGAAACAGGGAGCAGTGCACATGGGGTGCTATTCCAAAAGCAGGCAGGAACGAGGAGGATTTTAATGTATGTCAGCGTCCTCCTGGACAGCATTGAACAACGACAGCCTAGTTGTGCCAGGTTTGCTGCAGGTTTGGCAAAAATAATTGAAAAAACATCACACATTGTCATGGGCCACCAACTGACTGTTCTCACCACACTCTCAATAATGTCATTCGTCAACTCGGCAGCTTTTACCTTTTCGCCCCTGAGACAGCGTAGACTAGCCAAATCATTAACAGCACCGCATATCACCTACACCCATGAAGGCATTAACATGGCTGATCTCTTAACAGATGGCTTACCACATGACTGTGCGCCCATCACCGAGTTAGCTTCCCGTGACAGACCACATCTCTCTGCATCTCCACTCACAAGTCCTCCACAAGTTATGACGCTGTTCACGGATGGGTGCTGCTTCAGATCAGAGGACGGCTCACTCACAGCTGCATTTTCTGTAGTAGAACAAACAGAGAAGGGATTCGTTACCAGGGTATCAGACAAACTTCAGGGTAAGCAGTCAGCACAGCGAGCAGAGATGATAGCAGTTACTGAAGCATTAAAATTTGCAGGGACAGCCAGAGTGAACATTTTCAGTGATTCTGCTTATGTCGTTACAGCTGTACATGTAGAACTGCCAGTTTGGCAGCATTGTGGTTTTGTTACAACATCAGGTCGACCTATTACACATGCATGTGAAGCCAGAGACCTTTTAGAGGCTCTGATGATACCCGCGGAAGTGGCAATTATCAAATGCCAAGGTCACTCAAAAGACGATTCCATGATCACCAAAGGCAACGACGCTGCGGATGCAGCAGCAAAATCCGCCGCAGGATACACCCACACACAGATGGTGGTGCACGCCTGTGCTAATTTTGACAACTTGCTTCCACAATTAAACAGGGCATATCTTGTGACTGGACATAACAAAGCGAGTCCAGAGGAGAAATCTGTCTGGATAGGACATGGTACTTTGTGTGCACCTGACGGCCTCTGGCAAGCACCAGATGGAAGACCAGCATTGCCTACGGCTCTGACTACTTCCATACTTAAACAAGCGCATGGCCTCGCCCAAAAGTGGAAAGAATGAATCTCACTCTGAAACTGAAATTGGCTAAAATCTGTGCAGACAAAATTGACCTGGTTATCTGCACTCCCTCTAGCATTAATGTCTGTACGTTCTTCTGTTAACAGGATTTCTGGCTTTACACCATTTGAATTGCTTACAGGTCGATCTTTTCCTGGACCAACCACGCCTCTGCGACCGGACACCATTAAGCCTCTGTCGCATTGTGCCTATTTTGACAAACTAACTTCTCTGATCCAACACTTCTCCCAGCAGGTCACACCGAAGACTGAACCAGAACCTGTTCCACCACCCACTGAGTGGGTGCGACTGAAGACCTTCCGCAGTAAGTGGAACGAGCCCAGGTGGTCTAAACCACTGTGTGTCACCTCACGAACATCCCACTGTGTCCGCCTCCAAGGAAAAGGCGACACCTGGTATCATTTGTCTTCTTGTGTTGCGTGTGATTCACCAAGCACGTCTCTGGAACAGACGGCTGTGGACCTGAGATCTCAGGTCCAAGAGAGGGAGGGTGTTGAAGGTGAAGTACAAGGCAGTTCAGAAAAGGAAAACTTTTACAGATCGTACACAAGAAAGGTGACATTTTTGCAAGTCCACCACAGGAACCTTAAGCGCACTGTGTAAGTGAAGATTGTGCATATGGTGCAGGCATTGCAGTAACATTTAAGAGTAGATATGGTGTAGAAAAAGTGAGACAACAAAACAAAAAATCCGGTGAATGTGCAATAACCCATGAGAAGGACTGTAGAACTATTTTTCACCTGATCACAAAAGTTAAATGTACTGACCTCCCCACATACGAAGATTTCACCAACAGTTTACGACACATGAGAGACTTGTGCGTACAGCACAAAGTAAGAAGGGTTTCATTGCCCCGGCTGGGGTGCGGACTGGATAAACTAGACTTTCAGAGAGTCCAGAGCATCTTAAGTGAAGTGTTCACAGGGGTGGACATAGTCATAACCATATACTCATTATAAGCATTATAAGTGCATTTCATAAGCTTTAGATTTATACTTTTCTACAGATTGTTTAAAAAAAAAGAAAGATCTTACCCCACCCCCGTATACCATGCCCCTGTTGGCAACAAACCAAATATCAGATGATGAGGGAGATGATGAGGATTATGTGTGACCTCTTACGAGGTCAAGAGAGGGATTGAGGGATATTACTGTTGTTATTACATATTTTATTTCGTATTTCTTATGGTGTGAAGATATATTTTTGTTTCATACATTCATTTGTCATATGGTCTGCAGTGTGAAAATGTTGAAAAGCTGTGTGCGATATTGGTGTGCTTGCAACAAGAATGTGAGTGTGTGGGGAAGAGGGGGTAGTTCAGCTGCAGTTGTGTAGAAGGGTTGGGGGAAGTATGTGGAATGTTGTTTTTCAGGAATGTTTTGCAGGAAGCAAAAGGACACAGCAGAAGTTGATTGGTGGAAAGAGGACAAAGCAGAAGTTGGTGATTGGTGGAAACAAGGGGGATCCCGGCCCCCCTGCAGAAGAGAGATCGTCGTGACATACCAATATATGCTGTGAATATGTGCTGTGGGGGTTGTAAAAGATATTTTAAAGGGAGACAGACAAAGGATAATTAACAAGGACCAGGTGATAGGGATGATCACTCATCCCTAGGAAAGCTAACGAGGAAACGAGATGGCGGTAACAAAGATGCAGACCAGAGAGAGAGTATAGCAAGCTGGTAGGATCACTATCCCTCCCTCCACGCACAATCTTGCTATGACTACCCCCAAAGACCAAGAATAGACACGACATGATAGCGGAATCATGACAGATGGGGCTCTTCGCTGTGGATGTTCTCCTCAAGTCCAACCTGGAAGGAGGGGTCAGCAAGCTGGATCCCTCGGCTGATCGTCGGCAGGCTCTCGACCCGAGGAAACTTCAAGCTTTACAAGGTAAATTGTTTCAGAGCTGGTCCTTTACAGTTTTGATTGCATCTCTGCCAGGCAAAGGTGGGGTCAAGATTTTGGCGAACCAGAGGAGCAGGGGGAGAGTAAATCAGCCATGTCAGAAAATCCATCAACAGTAAAACCTGCGAGCTAACACACCAGGTGAAGTGCAAAAGAGTGGTTTTCTAAAAAAAGATAAGTCTTTTAAATCAGCGAAGAACCCAGATGGACTCCTAAACAGGATAACGGACTGTTCTTTTGCCAATTTAATCTTTGCTTTCCCACAGTTCCTTGAAAGTTTGTATATTTTTTTATTTATTCATAATTATTTATGCATTTTGTTTATAGATATTTTATTCATATTTTATAACAGCACTGCTGAACGTTTGAAATAGATATTGGTCATTGAAATTGCTTTAATTTATCATTTATATTTTTTATATTTTCTGTTCAATGGCACTCTTTAAAAGTGTTGTACTGTTATGAAATGTAGAGTTCAATCACATTTCCTTTGTCTGACCATATGCAAGAACTCTTGTGGTTTTAATAGGCCTGTGTCTCTCTCTACCTCAAATTGGCTTTAGTGTCTGTGCCTGATTAAAAGAAAATAAAAGAGAAACCCCTGCTAACAACATGTCTAAAACCCATTAGTCTGTATTTATATGTGTTATAAAGATTTGCACTGTTGGAAGTTAAGTGTCCAGCATGTTCAAAAATTGAAGGTAGGCAATCTCTAATAAGTATTGAAGTTTATTAATCAGATTATAACAAAATACAGCGCGCTGGGTTGTTGGACAACACTCCTCTGTCCTTCCAAGGAACAACAACCCCCACAGCACATATTCACAGCATTTATTGTAATGTCACGCCGATCTCTCTTCTGCAGGGGGGCCGGGATCCCCCTTGTTTTCACCAATCACCAACTTCTGCCTTATCTGGTTCCTGCAAAACACTCCTGAGAAAACAACATACATTCCACATACCTCCCCCACTCTTCTAAACAACTGCAGCCGAAGATGCCCCCTCTCCCCGACACACTCACATTCCCCTGCTGCAAGCACTTCAATATCACACACAGTTTTCAATGTTTTTACAGTGCAGAATATATGATGAATGAATGTATGAAACAAAAATATATTTTCAAACTATAAGAAATACGTAATAAAATATGTAATAACAACAGTAATATCCCTCAATCCCTCTCTTGACCTCGTAAGAGGTCACACATAATCCTGTTCATCATCATCATCCTCTGTTATGTGGTCTGTAGCCAACAAGGGCATGGTATAAGGAGGTGGGGTAAATCTTTCTTTTTCTATTGCTGCAACTACCAATCGGTTGCACAGTGACCTGATGCATGGTATACAGCAACATCCGCATGTTACTAAAATGGCTAGAAACACCGCAATTGAAACCACTATGGACATCACTAAAGCCTTCCATTTTCCTAATGCTTTGTCTAACCAATCGCCCACAGGGTTATCTATGCCCGAGTGTTCCTTCATTTCGACAGATAATGTTCTCAATCCTTCCAAAGCTTTCGTTACTGAACCATCCGGGGCCGTATTATTTGGAATGAAAGTGCAACACTAATCACCAAACATGTGACACACTCCTCCCTTCTCTGCTAACAACATGTCTAACGCCATCCTGTTCTGTACTGCCATGAGAGATGTTGGAGCCAGCTGTTCTGACAGGCCCTCTACTGCAGCCCTTGTCATATTTGTTTATCTCATCACATTGTAATGGACATGATTAATTCTGTCAACATTTTTATTTGGGGTGACAGGAAATAATCCTGCTAAGATAGGAATATTTTCAAAACCTGCTGCAATTTGATCTGATAATTTAAATTCATCTGGCACCCCTCTGGGCACTCCTATAGCATCTATGTATGTGGGACTGTTTAATGACAAATCTATAGTAGCAGTTCATTTTTTAATGACATGCCGCCTTCTACGTCTGGCCAATGAAGTTGTCCCTCCGTTCATACTTACTACTTTCTCACCTATCAACATCAGGGATGCCCCTAGGCTAACCATAGCACATAGGCCTTTCGTGTTCCTTGGTACTCTAGTGAACAGTCGTCTGTCACCACAATAATTATATAGTCCTGCTCTTGCCCATGGCCCTATCAATGTTCCATTGTCAGGTATGATGACGTTACACACTGTAAAAAATAAAAAGTTGAGTCAACTTAAAAAAATAAAGAAACCAGCTGCAAAGCATTTTTGAGTTTACTCAACTTCGGTGGTTGAAGTTGTGCCAAATCATTTTTGAAAGTTCAGTGAAGGTGGATAGGTGAGTTGAGCAAACTTTAAAAAACAAGTAGCCACAACTGCATGGGAATGAAGTTCAGACAACTCAAAATAGCTTTGCACCTGGTTGCCTTATTTTTTTAAGTTGATTCAGCTTATTTTTTTTATCTTTGAATGATCTTGCATCAAAAAATTCCCAGCCATGCAGTAAATGCTGTAAACCATGCTTTAAAACAATACAAAAGACTATACCATCATTAGAGAAAATATTTATTGACAAGTGGTCACACCGATGACCCATAAGTGGCAAAAGAACACTTTCTTGGCATACATTTAAAGTGACATTACAGCACAACATCTTTTTAAAGTGCTGGAGTAACAAATTGCAAGTGCAACAATTTTAAAGTGCCCCATTTCCTTTAAAAACAGAGGGTTTTTAAGACACTCCGATGTTCTTTCTGATTTATCTACACTCTTGTGCCGTCGAACTGTTGTATAAATGCAATATCGCTCGATTAGGAGTGTATGTAGTGTTCTTATCTTCATATATCTCCACCGAGTACCTTGGGCCAAAGCGAGCCAGCTGTGGCTTGAGGATTGGTTAAAGGGATAGTTCATCCCAAAATATCACATTTCCTGTTTATTTACTCACCCCCAGGCCATCCAAAATGTAGGTGACGTTTTTCCTTGAGCAGAACAATTACAGAGAACTTTATGAAAATGTGTAGCCCTCTGTGCTTCATATAATGGATGTGAATGGCTGCCATCCCTTCAAGAGTATCCAACACAAACGTAATTCTAAAGAACCACTCTTGATGTGGAGGTTACGTTAAGCGCACCCCCAGCTGGTTGGCCTTCCATCAGGACATGCAGAAGCTTTAATGTGGCTCAGCGGTTAGAGCATGGCGCTAGCAATGCCAAGGTCATGGGTTCGATTCCAGGGGATTGCATAGTCAAAATCAAAACGTGTAGGACAATGCAAGGTAAGTTGCTCTGGATAAAAGCGTCTGCCAAATGCTTAAAAGTAAAGTAACGCTAATATTTTTTAAAACGATTCACTTCACAAGAGCTCAATAAGAGGTCTCCAAGAGATGCAGGGATTACGTTTGTGTTGGATATGTGTTCTTTTAGAAATCTTGAATGCATGGAAGCAATTTACATCCATTATATGAAGCACAGAGGGCTACAGATGTTCCTAAAATTCTCTGTAATTATTCTGCTCAAGGAAAATGTCACCTACATTTTGGATGACTTTGAATTTCACTTTTTGAAGACAAGTCACTACATATTAAACTCAAAATAGAAATTTGCCAGCATTTCTTTAATACGCAAATCACTTTAGAATATCTTTGTGTAAACAAGTTAAGGCAATGAGAAATTCACATACCTCACAATTTTTGAAGAACTTAGAGGGCTGCTCTCTAACATAATGGGGAAGACCGAGGAGGCACCACGTCTCTTCTACGTTGGTTTGAGTTCTGCAATAAAGCACAATAACCTTAACATGCAATGTAAAATTTACAAGAACTGAGACGTAAAAGGATTGAGGAATCAATTAACAATTGAATTGTTACAATATCTTACAGATTTTTATTTAGGTTGATAAGTCAAATTTAGAATTTAGTTTGAAAAGTTGTTGATTTAAAAAGTTAATAATAGCTGGTAGGAAAATGAGACGAAAAAGTTAAATCTTATTAAGACTTGCAAACTCGAAAAAGGTGACACATACAATTTAAATCCCTGTTGTAATTGTACAATATAAATGCCTACTCTGAGTATGACAATTTTATGATTAAGGTGTTAACATGAGTTGCTTTAAAAATATACCGTTCATGTTCCCGTTTTACATGTAAAAGTACATATATCCATTATACGTCATTATACAGCATACGTCATTTTACAGCCCCACACGACACTATCCAATGTTACCCTCAGAACGCCATCCTGCTCTTACGGCCATCAAGGCCCTTCATAATATAAAGTTATTTAAGAATTGTTAACATTACCCTTGTTTCCTGTTCGGAAAACAAGCTTTGAAGCCATGCTCTTTTCTTTACCAAAACAATAGTAACTTCATAAACTTTCATCAGCATCGAGAGACTCAACAAGGCATTTGAGTGCTCCATCCCCTGAGGATCTCTCTCGATACAACTGCAAAAAGGTTGGTACGTACTCGTCGAGGCCATCAAAAAAGGCATTCCCAAGGTCTTTAGCCATTATGCGTGTAAATTCTGCTGCAACCTAATCAAACACAAAATATACGTTCACATTGTACTCTGATTTTTTTATGTCACTGTTCTCAGTATATGTGCAAAATATCATTCAAGAATACTGCTCACACTGGTGTTACTAAAATCTTGATCATGGGTTAACTTTACAAATATTTTTTACATCATCTTTACCTCACTCTGTTAAAAAAAGTATTAACATTTTAATAAGACTAAACAATGCAGAAAAAACATGGTCAGTTTTTATATTAGATGCTTCAACATACTTGACCCTTCATCTTCAAGGCAATGTTAAAATGGTCATGGTAATTCATGCTTTAGGTAAGTATACTTACCTGTCTCTGTGTGAATAAGGCTGGCCACCTCTTCTTCACATCTTTAACCAAGGGGACCTCTGAGATCACTTCTTTCCGTCTTAATGAAAATGTGTTGTCCATTAGCGCATCAACTTGCTTCCAAGCCACTTTCTTTTTCTTCATCTCATTCTCTAAGGCACATCTGTCAACTTCAAGGCTGTCAAAGCTTTTGCCCTTTGGTAAGTTTGGAAGAAAATTTACTTCAGACTTCCTGGCCTTCTTTGTTACCCTGGTTTTATCCCCTGAATCAGATGTCTCCCGGCAATTCACAGAGAGCTCTGCACATCCCGATATGCGAAGCTTTTGCCTAAAATTCCCCATTTTAAACTTCAAGCTGAAATTCCAACCAGACCATCCGCATGTTGGTCCAGGCTCTCTCAAACATGGGTGTTTTTCTACTAAGGCTTTCGCAACAGCATTATATTCGTTGTTGTTCGGGTATGCTTTAATAGCATAGATGGCTTCTGCCAGCTTGTCAAGAATGTCACTTTTCATCTCTCTGGTGATGTTCAAAAGAGACCCATTTTGAGAGTATGCATCATTCCCTTGCTTGAGCTGCAGTTCAGTGCTAGACGAGAGAGTGGGCACAGGAAATGGATCCGGCCATCTTTGAGTATGTTGGGCAGGTGTGTGAGGCAAGTTAGTGTCATTGGAGGAGTCTGAGATTTGATTACCACTGGCTGTCACCACAGCACCCTTCTGTATAACCTTTAGAGTTGCTCTCCCTTGAGGTAAGTCTGACATGTTGGACAAATTGCAAAGCTCATTTTGAAATTCTGGGTCTTCAAACTGCAGAATGAAATCTCCTTGCAAGCCAAGTTCTTGCCGAAGTACGTTGACCAGCTCATCTTTTTCTGGGAGGCTTTCAACTGAAACTCTTCTGATGTCATCAGAGGTAATGATCACTCTAAATAGCATGGTTTCTCTGGGTACTGAAAAGAAAAATATATATACTTTAGAAACTGAACAAAATATAAGACATTGAAGTGAACTACATCCGATATTAGTTCCAAACCTGTATTGATTCTTTGTTCTGCTGATCACAAAGGAATATATTTGGAAGATTATCAAATCTTATCCCCCATTGACTCATAGTATTTATTTTCCCTACAATGGCAGTAAGTGGTGGATGAGATCTGAGATTCTTCCAAATTTCTTCCAGTGTGTTCACCAAACAAAGACATTTATTCCATGTGAGGGTGAAATGATGATGACAGGATTATCATTTTTACATGTATACAGACATGAAGTTTTGTTATATAAATAACCCATGTGTAAATAAAGAACATGTAAATTCTTTCATCATTTATTCACCCGTTTGACATTTTAAACCTGTATAACTTTCTTTCTGGTGCACGACACACAAAAATATAGTTTGAAGAATGTTGATAACCAAAAACCATTGGTCCCAATTTACTTCAACCATATGGACAAAAACCAATGCAAGTCAATTGGGGACCACTGGTTTTTGGTTACCACATTCTTCAAAATATATTTTGTTTTGCAGAAGAAAAAGTCACACACGTTTGAAATGTCAAAAGGGGGGGAACATGATTTTGAGGGTGAACTTACTCCTTTAATAAAGGATCTCAAAATGTATCAATAATTATCTATATTGAATATGAAATATATAAATTCGATATTTTTTGCTGTATCGCCCAACCCTAACTAATGGTTTGTGATATGACTAGTACTGTACCCTAGTGAAGCAGAAAAGCATCCGGAGAGATGAAATGTCTTCCTTGCACTGTGTACAATGAGAGTGGAGCATAGTGATTTAAATCCTCAGGGTCTATGATGACAACATCAGAGGAAAGGCTCCTGCACAATTCAAAACGACGAAGGTGCTCCACATACCATGCTGTATATTTCTCAATCATAAAGGAAGCTTTCTGAGCTACAATAAGCAGTTTCATTATTTTTCCAAAGTCTGGCAGTCCACTGGTTTGGCCAAAAGACACAAACATGCCTTCAGAATATTTGGTTCCATGCAAGCAAGCAGTTGAAGTAGGGCCAACAGACTCCACACCACTGTATTTCCTTTGAACAGCTGTTTTGACAGAAAACTCCAAAATGTCCGGAGAAACATTTGTAACATTTGTGACTTCCAATGCTGGTTTGAAGATGGTAGGCATATCCAAATGGTAAGCTAGTAGGAGCTGATGGTTTGAGGCAAGGGTTAACAGAATGTTTTTAAAATTGTTAACATCCCGTACAACTTTTTAAAAAAAGCTATGTTTGCCTTCGAAGCGGATAGTCCAAAAATCCAGCACAGGACCGAAGACCTTAACAAGGTGTGGGTAGTGTTCTATATAATGGTGTTTGGGACGCAACTTCAAATCTGGAAAAAACTCCTTGAGTAATTTCCGGTGGTCAGAAATTTTGCATTCCAGGTAGCAGAGAGACTCATCTGTGAAACTTGAGCTTGACAAAATTTCAACAATGTCTTTCACTTCCATGAGAACACCCCATGCTTTGTGATCCTCAGGCACCAAATGGCCAATCATGAGGGGAAGCATGCGCAGCAGAGTCCAATTTTCATGACCATTTCCCCCAATTGTCCCTTTGGCATGGAATGACAATGGTATTTTCTGAGGTCGATTAAGTTTGTCAGAAAACGTATAAGGAAATTTCTGAATCACAGAATTCAATTCATCCAGGGTAAACAATTTGCTGGAAATGAAAGCATGTAAACAAATGCTTATCTCAACAGGAACTATGCCCTCTAATAAATCGTGCAGGAAGTCTGGAGGTAACCCTCTAGCAGTCTCAAAATAAGACAGTTTGTTCAGTACACAGTCCCTCTTTATGCCATCAACATTCCCCAATTTTTCATTGTCTTGCAATTTTGCCACACAACTATCTATATCTTTTTGGGTTCTAAGTGGGAACACTTCATTTCTGACTTCATGCTTTTGAACATCTCTCCGACTTGCCAAGCAAAATCTGCAGCATTTCGCCGTGTTAAAACTTTCCTGAAACCCAGCTAAAGAGTGTGCTCCCAAGTTATCAGATGACACATACAGTATTGTACCAGTTAAACTTGCACCTAACTTCTGTACATAAATGCCTTGCTTTTCCAGCAGTTCAATATCTTTTACAAGAGGTGCTAAAATTACTTCATATCCAAAGGTTTTGATATCACTGCTGTAGCCAGGGATGGGCAGTATTTCAAATACATGTATTTAAAATACGTATTTCAAATACAAAATAGTATTTTGTATTTTAAAGCCTTTGGAAAAATCTAATGTAATTTGTATTTAAATACATTTAAGATGAAATACTCAAAATACTTTGAGCGAGTCAACCTTTTTATCAGGGTGTTTTCGTGCATCAACCAACATAATTCAGGCCAGACACGCCCTTCCCCCAGCCCCAACATTCATGCACGTGTGCTTCAGCTGTAGCTACAACCCAGCATTGGATCTGCGACTTTTCTGGAATAAGGTGAGGATTACATGGTCAATTTTATTTGCGTTTAAAATATTAACGTTACTGCGTGTTAGGTATGGGTGATGTCATGACAACATCAACATGTCGTAGATTCGTAGCGATTATATAAATTGATTTAACTTTTATTAAATAGTTTATAGAGCTATTGGGGTAAGTAAATATATATGCGCACCTTTTAGTGGGCAGGAATAATTGGAACATGAGAGTGGAAAAAGAAACAAGTGTGAATGAGTAATTGTGATTTGTTGTTATAACTGCCGCGAAAGGAAATTCAAATTCTCACTTTGCACGTTGGCAGGCAGTTTTTTTTGTGCACGCTCTCCGAGACGGAGTGTCACGTGTGACGCGATAGAATTATGGGACAGTTGCCGCTTTCTCTTGTTGCTTTGTGCAGTTGAAGCCTTGTTTATACTTTCACAATTCACATAGAAACGCCGCGAAACTGTTTACTGCGCGCACTCCTCATTAAACCGACAAGGCTTTTATGCTTGACGTGCTCTCCGTTGTATAAATCTGTGAAACGACAGGGGGCGACTCTGATAAATTGTTCTCCAAATCATCAAAAAGGAGCGATGAGATGAAGTCATTTGTTTGCCGAATAATTTGTGAAACACTCCTCTCGTGATTAATGGATTTCTTCACATATTAATTGATTAGGTTTTGGGTCATTTTATGTCGTTATGTGAAAAAGGTTTTGAGTACTCTTCTTAAACCCTCAGTAAAACCCAGTTAACTTCAAATTGTGACATTATAACAAAAGATATCAATATATAATAACATTAAACACACTAAATTGAAAAATACTGTGTTATTCATTTTTAAATGCATTATTTTCTTTTAATTAACGATTGTATTAAACAAAATAATCTCCATCAGTTTAGTGTATTGATTGTGTGCATCTGTGATGACAATGATGAATGATACACCACACAAAATCTTTAGCTTTTAGTAGAAAAAAAACAAACTTTGGGTGAATAATGCCAAATTCTAATTTTATTTATTATAGACAAACTTTCTATTTTCTATATTTGAAACTCAACTCAACTCAACTCAACTTTATTTATATAGCGCTTTTTACAATTTTCATTGTTACAAAGCAGCTGTACATGAGACACATTGAATACAAGTTAAAAAAACTAAAGGCATATACCTGTAAAAACAAGACAAAGGTGAAAACAACAAAGACAGACATACAAATGCTCCACACACACAATATGCAAACATACATACACACACACACATTGACATAGACGCACACACACACAGTGAAAGCACACATTGGCGATATAGGAGAAAGAACCACAGGTCAAATATTAAACGGACTATAAATTCTTATATGCAATATTAATTATGTCTAATTTCTGAATTCTAAAGCAGCCCCCCCGGCCAGGCAGATAGTGCAAAACAATATGCAAACGGTGGTGAGGAACCCAAAACTCCCATCGAGAAAAAAACCTCAGGAGAACCCAGGCCCAACCAGGGGATTCCAGTTCCCCTCTGGCAAAAGCTGCTGCCTCTGCACAAGCTCAACAGTGCTTGCACAACAAGGCTAAATAAAAATAAAAAAATAAACTTAATAAGGTAAATGATAGATTTAAGATTATCATTCACAATCTAATAACATTTGAAATGTTGTAGGAAAATCAATGTTGTGGCGTCCTTTAACCAGCTCTATCCTCTTAGCTCTTGTCAGGTCACCGCTTCCCATTCTCAGCTCTGCCATCGGGTCTGGGCATGAACTGCATCCTGCGGTAACCTTGGAACAAAGAGACAAGACTGGCTGAGAGTAGAGTACTGTTCTGCACTCTTTGATGCAACAAGTACATCATTTGTTGTTGGATGTGCTTCTGGTTCCGGTTGATCTAAATAATGCAGCCTAAATCCTCTGAGGATTAATATTATGGAGGAGTATTGTATGCAAGATTAAAAAGATGAGTCTTTAGTCTAGATTTAAACTGACAGAGTGTGTCTGCCTCCCGGACCGTGCAGGGAAGAATATTCCAAAGTTTAGGCGCTAGATACGAAAAGGATCTACCACCTGCACTTGATTTTGAAATTCTAGGTATTACCAACTGACAGGACGGGTGAGAGCGTAATGTACGTTGAGGTCTGTAATACAATAGAAGTTCATTCAAATACTGCGGCGCTAGACCATGTAGGGCTTTATAGGTAATAAGCAAGATCTTAAAGTTAATGCGATGCTTTATAGGTAACCAGTGCAAGGTTGACAGAACCGGGGTTATATGCTCATACTTTTTTGTACGTGTAAGAACTCGAGCTGCCGCGTTTTGAACAAGTTGCAGTTTTTGTAATAGGCCTGCAGGGCATCCACCTAGAAGTGCATTACAATAATCTAGTCTTGATGTCATGAATGCATGAATTAATTTCTCTGCATCTGACAGTGACAGCATATGACGTATTTTAGATATATTCTTAAGATGGAAAAATGCAATTTTACAGGTGTTGGCGACATGGCTTTCAAATGACAGAGTACTATCGAATACAACGCCAAGATTCTTAGCTGATGACGAGGATTTTATGGAGCATCCATCAATCGTTAAGCGGTATTCTTGGTTGTTACGTATAGCGGTTTTCGGTCCAGTAAGTAACACTTCTGTTTTGTCCGAGTTTAGTAGTAAAAAAATTGTTACTCATCCACATTTTTATGTCAACTATGCAATCCTTTATTCGATGAAACTGCTGGGTTTCATGAGGCTTCGAGGAAATATAAAGTTGAGTATCATCAGCATAACAGTGAAAGCTAATTCCGTGTCGCTTTATTATATCTCCTAGAGGTAGCATGTATAATGCGAAGAGCAGAGGCCCCAAAACTGAGCCCTGTGGTTCACCGTACTGGACTTGTGATTTGCGGGACACCTCATTGTTTATTGCTACAAATTGAAAACGGTCAGATAAATAAGACTTAATCCATTTCAATGCTATTCCGTTAATGCCGACGTAATTTTCGAGTCTATGTAGAAGTATGCTGTGGTCAATGGTGTCAAATGCAGCACTGAGGTCTAGCAGCACCAATAACGAAATACAGCCACGGTCAGACGCTAAAAGCAGATCATTTGTAACTCTGATCAAAGCAGTCTCTGTACTGTGACATGCTCGAAATCCAGACTGGAATTCATCATTAATGTCATTCCTTTGGAGGAAGGAGCATAATTGAGTTGAAACTACTTTTTCCAGAACTTTAGATATAAATGGTAAATTCGATATAGGCCTGTAATTCCCTAGTTCTTTAGGGTCGGGTTTTTTTTTTTTAAAAGAGGCCTTATAACAGCCACCTTAAATGCTTTAGGCACATGTCCTAATGTCAGAGATGAGTTAATAATACTAAGAAGAGGATCTATAATTTCTGGGAGCATTTCTTTCAGTAGTTTTGTAGGTATAGGGTCTAGCATGCATGTTGTTGATTTAGATGATCTAATGATTTTAGACAGTTCATCGTGATCTACTGTAGAAAATAATTGCAATTTCTCCTTAGGGGTGCTGTAGTTAGTTTGTTCAGCGGGTTTCACTACAGGTTGCATTGTTATAATTTTTTCTCTTATATCTTTGACTTTACTAGTGAAGTAGTTCATAAATTCATCACTGTTATGCTGATAATCAGAATCTGACGTCGCTGACGACTTATCTTTTGTTAATTTAGCCACGGTGTTAAATAAAAACCTAGGGTTGTGATGGTTTTCCTCTATTAGTGATGAAAAGTAGGCGGATCTAGACGTTTTTATGGCATTCCTGTATTTTCGAGTACTATCCTTCCATGCTATACGAAATACCTCTAAATTAGTTTTCTTAAAGTTGCGCTCCATTTTCCGGGACGCTGTCTTTAGAGTCTGAGTGTGTTCATTATACCACGGTGTTGGGCTGCTATTTTTAGTTTTCTTTAAACGCAGAGGAGCAACTATGTCTAATATTTCCGAGAAGGTAGAGTTAAAATTTTCAATAGAATTGTCAAAATCGTCAACATTTTTACACATGCTAGATATTTTAGACAATTCAGGCAGATTATCGAGAAACGCATCTTTGGTAGTTGAAGTAATCGTTCTACCATATTTGTAGCAAGGAGTTTGATTTGCAGCCGTAGGCCATTGAAGCAAACATAATATCAGACAATGATCCGAAATGTCTTCACTCTGCTGAACGATTTTAACATCGTCCACATTTATACCATAAGAAAGTATTAAATCTAAAGTATGATTACGAAGGTGAGTGGGTCCTGACACATGTTGACTAACGCCCATGGAGTTAAGAGTGTCTTTGAAAGCCATGCCCAAGGCATCTGTATCATTGTCTACATGGATATTAAAGTCACCGACGACAAGGACTCTATCTGCGGCCAGTACTAGTTCTGATAAGAACCCACCAAAATCTTTAATAAAATCTGTGTGGTGCCCTGGAGGCCTATATACAATAGCTAGAATAAAATTAGACAAGGTTTAAGACTCTAGTCCCCGACTAAGATGAATGTTTGAGATGTCTTAACTGAAAAAACTTGCCCTGAAACAGCTTAAAATTTCTGACTGGCAAGTTTTTGGTCAAAGTCAGAGTTTCTGTAGTGTAGTGGTTATCACGCTCGCCTAACACGCGAAAGGTCCTCGGTTCGAGACCGAGCAGAAACAACGCATGTCTTTTGACGCAGGACCATTTGAATGCCGTTCATTCCAAGCATTCCTTCTTGCACTTTTTGGGTCACCCGTAATGGTACTGATCAGTTATTTAGGCTGACCTTTTTTCTGTGTTGCAGTGGTTTTAACGTTTACATCACACGTGAAAGGCCCCGGATCGAAACTGGGCAAAATCAGACTGAAATCGAACATGAACCTTGTGTTGCTTTTTACCAAAATGAAGCCAAAATCATTCGTGAAACATGAGAACAACACTTGCGTGGTCTAATTTTCAACCAGCGCGTGTTAGACGAAGTACATAGAAGCTGTCCACGTTTCTGTAGTGTAGGGGTGATCACGTTCGCTTTAAACGCGAAAGGTTCGAAACAGAGCAGAAACATCGCCTACTTCAAGCCAAAGAGTGGAATATAATTACAAGCTAAACAAACCTTTAAGCATTCAATGCCCGGTTTCGTAGACAAGGTTTAAGACTCTAGTCCCCGACTAAGATGAATGTTTGAGATGTTTTAACAGAAAAAACTTGCCCTGAAACAGCTTAAAATTTCTGACTGGCAAGTTTTTTGTCAAAGTCAGAGTTTCTGTAGTTTAGTGGTTATCACGTTCGCCTAACACGCGAAAGGTCCTCGGTTCGAGACCGAGCAGAAACAACGCATGTCTTCTGACGCAGGGTCATTTGAATGCCGTTCATTCCAAGCATTCCTTCTTGCACTTTTGGGGTCACCCGTAATGGTACTGATCAGTTATTTAGGCTGACCTTTTTTCTGTGTTGCAGTGGTTTTAACGTTTACATCACACGTGAAAGGCCCCGGATCGAAACTGGGCAAAATCAGACTGAAATCGAACATGAACCTTGTGTTGCATTTTACCAAAATGAAGCCAAAATCATTTGTGAAACATGAGAACAACACTTGCGTGGTCTAATTTAAACCAGCGCATTATAGACGAAGTACATAGAAGCTGTCCACGTTTCTGTAGTGTAGGGGTGATCACGTTCGCTTTAAACGCGAAAGGTCCTCGGTTCGAAACAGAGCAGAAACATCGCCTACTTCAAGCCAAAGAGTGGAATATAATTACAAGCTAAAAAAACCTTTAAGCATTCAATGCCCGGTTTCGTAGACAAGGTTGAAGACTCTAGTCCCCGACTAAGATGAATGTTTGAGATGTTTAAACAGAAAAAACTTGCCCTGAAACAGCTTAAAATTTCTGACTTGCAAGTTTTTTGTCAAAGTCAGAGTTTCTGTAGTGTAGTGGTTATCACGCTCGCCTAACACGCGAAAGGTCCTCGGTTCGAGACCGAGCAGAAACAACGCATGTCTTTTGACGCAGGGCCATTTGAATGCCGTTCATTCCAAGCATTCCTTCTTGCACTTTTGGGGTCACCCGTAATGGTACTGATCAGTTATTTAGGCTGACCTTTTTTCTGTGTTGCAGTGGTTTTAACGTTTACATCACACGTGAAAGGCCCCGGATCGAAACTGGGCAAAATCAGACTGAAATCGAACATGAACCTTGTGTTGCTTTTTACCAAAATGAAGCCAAAATCATTCGTGAAACATGAGAACAACACTTGCGTGGTCTATTTTAAACCAGTGCGTGTTAGACGACGTACATAGAAGCTGTCCACGTTTCTATAGTGTAGGGGTGATCACGTTCGCTTTAAACGCGAAAAGTCCTCGGTTCGAAACAGAGCAGAAACATCGCCTACTTCAAGCCAAAGAGTGGAATATAATTACAAGCTAAACAAACCTTTAAGCATTCAATGCCCGGTTTCGTAGACAAGGTTTAAGACTCTAGTCCCCGACTAAGATGAATGTTTGAGATGTTTAACAGAAAAAACTTGCCCTGAAACAGCTTAAAATTTCTGACTGGCAAGTTTTTTGTCAAAGTCAGAGTTTCTGTAGTGTAGTGGTTATCACGCTCGCCTAACACGCGAAAGGTCCTCGGTTCGAGACCGAGCAGAAACAACGCATGTCCTTTGACGCAGGGCCATTTGAATGCCGTTCATTCCAAGCATTCCTTCTTGCAGTTTTGGGGTCACCCGTAATGGTACTGATCAGTTAGTTAGGCTGACCTTTTTTCTGTGTTGCAGTGGTTTTAACGTTTACATCACACGTGAAAGGCCCCGGATCGAAACTGGGCAAAATCAGACTGAAATCGAACATGAACCTTGTGTTGCTTTTTACCAAAATGAAGCCAAAATCATTTGTGAAACATGAGAACAACACTTGCGTGGTCTAATTTAAACCAGCGCGTTATAGACGAAGTACATAGAAGCTGTCCACGTTTCTGTAGTGTAGGGGTGATCACGTTCGCTTTAAACGCGAAAGGTCCTCGGTTCGAAACAGAGCAGAAACATCGCCTACTTCAAGCCAAAGAGTGGAATATAATTACAAGCTAATAAAACCTTTAAGCATTCAATGCCCGGTTTCGTAGACAAGGTTTAAGACTCTAGTCCCCGACTAAGATGAATGTTTGAGATGTCTTAACTGAAAAAACTTGCCCTGAAACAGCTTAAAATTTCTGACTGGCAAGTTTTTTGCCAAAGACAGAGTTTCTGTAGTGTAGTGGTTATCACGTTCGCCTCACACGCGAAAGGTCCTCGGTTCGAGATCGAGCAGAAACAACGCATGTCTTTTGACGCAGGGCCATTTGACTGCCGTTCATTCCAAGCATTCCTTCTTGCACTTTTGGGGTCACCCGTAATGGTACTGATCAGTTATTTAGGCTGACCTTTTTTCTGTGTTGCAGTGGTTTTAACGTTTACATCACACGTGAAAGGCCCCGGATCGAAACTGGGCAAAATCAGACTGAAATCGAACATGAACCTTGTGTTGCTTTTTACCAAATTGAAGCCAAAATCATTCGTGAAACATGAGAACAACACTTGCGTGGTCTATTTTAAACCAGTGCGTGTTAGACGACGTACATAGAAGCTGTCCACGTTTCTGTAGTGTAGGGGTGATCACGTTCGCTTTAAACGCGAAAGGTCCTCGGTTCGAAACAGAGCAGAAACATCGCCTACTTCAAGCCAAAGAGTGGAATATAATTACAAGCTAAACAAACCTTTAAGTATTCAATGCCCGGTTTCGTAGACAAGGTTTAAGACTCTAGTCCCCGACGAAGATGAATGTTTGAGATGTTTAAACAGAAAAAACTTGCCCTGAAACAGCTTAAAATTTCTGATTGGCAAGTTTTTTGTCAACGTCAGAGTTTCTGTAGTGTAGTGGTTATCACGCTCGCCTAACACGCGAAAGGTCCTCGGTTCGAGACCGAGCAGAAACAACGCATGTCTTCTGACGCAGGGTCATTTGAATGCCGTTCATTCCAAGCATTCCTTCTTGCACTTTTGGGGTCACCCGTAATGGTACTGATCAGTTATTTAGGCTGACCTTTTTTCTGTGTTGCAGTGGTTTTAACGTTTACATCACACGTGAAAGGCCCCGGATCGAAACTGGGCAAAATCAGACTGAAATCGAACATGAACCTTGTGTTGCTTTTTACCAAAATGAAGCCAAAATCATTCGTGAAACATGAGAACAACACTTGCGTGGTCTAATTTAAACCAGTGCGTGTTAGACGACGTACATAGAAGCTGTCCACGTTTCTGTAGTGTAGGGGTGATCACGTTCGCTTTAAACGCGAAAAGTCCTCGGTTCGAAACAGAGCAGAAACATCGCCTACTTCAAGCCAAAGAGTGGAATATAATTACAAGCTAAACAAACCTTTAAGCATTCAATGCCCGGTTTCGTAGACAAGGTTTAAGACTCTAGTCCCCGACTAAGATGAATGTTTGAGATGTTTAAACAGAAAAAACTTGCCCTGAAACAGCTTAAAATTTCTGATTGGCAAGTTTTTTGTCAAAGTCAGAGTTTCTGTAGTGTAGTGGTTATCACGCTCGCCTAACACGCGAAAGGTCCTCGGTTCGAGACCGAGCAGAAACAACGCATGTCTTTTGACGCAGGGCCATTTGAATGCCGTTCATTCCAAGCATTCCTTCTTGCACTTTTGGGGTCACCCGTAATGGTACTGATCAGTTATTTAGGCTGACCTTTTTTCTGTGTTGCAGTGGTTTTAACGTTTACATCACACGTGAAAGGCCCCGGATCGAAACTGGGCAAAATCAGACTGAAATCGAACATGAACCTTGTGTTGCTTTTTACCAAAATGAAGCCAAAATCATTTGTGAAACATGAGAACAACACTTGCGTGGTCTAATTTAAACCAGCGCGTTATAGACGAAGTACATAGAAGCTGTCCACGTTTCTGTAGTGTAGGGGTGATCACGTTCGCTTTAAACGCGAAAGGTCCTCGGTTCGAAACAGAGCAGAAACATCGCCTACTTCAAGCCAAAGAGTGGAATATAATTACAAGCTAAAAAAACCTTTAAGCATTCAATGCCCGGTTTCGTAGACAAGGTTTAAGACTCTAGTCCCCGACTAAGATGAATGTTTGAGATGTTTAAACAGAAAAAACTTGCCCTGAAACAGCTTAAAATTTCTGACTGGCAAGTTTTTTGTCAAAGTCAGAGTTTCTGTAGTGTAGTGGTTATCACGCTCGCCTAACACGCGAAAGGTCCTCGGTTCGAGACCGAGCAGAAACAACGCATGTCTTTTGACGCAGGGCCATTTGAATGCCGTTCATTCCAAGCATTCCTTCTTGCACTTTTGGGGTCACCCGTAATGGTACTGATCAGTTATTTAGGCTGACCTTTTTTCTGTGTTGCAGTGGTTTTAACGTTTACATCACACGTGAAAGGCCCCGGATCGAAACTGGGCAAAATCAGACTGAAATCGAACATGAACCTTGTGTTGCTTTTTACCAAAATGAAGCCAAAATCATTCGTGAAACATGAGAACAACACTTGCGTGGTCTAATTTAAACCAGTGCGTGTTAGACGACGTACATAGAAGCTGTCCACGTTTCTGTAGTGTAGGGGTGATCACGTTCGCTTTAAACGCGAAAGGTCCTCGGTTCGAAACAGAGCAGAAACATCGCCTACTTCAAGCCAAAGAGTGGAATATAATTACAAGCTAAACAAACCTTTAAGCATTCAATGCCCGGTTTCGTAGACAAGGTTTAAGACTCTAGTCCCCGACTAAGATGAATGTTTGAGATGTTTTAACAGAAAAAACTTGCCCTGAAACAGCTTAAAATTTCTCACTGGCAAGTTTTTTGTCAAAGTCAGAGTTTCTGTAGTGTAGTGGTTATCACGCTCGCCTAACACGCGAAAGGTCCTCGGTTCGAGACCGAGCAGAAACAACGCATGTCTTTTGACGCAGGGCCATTTGAATGCCGTTCATTCCAAGCATTCCTTCTTGCACTTTTGGGGTCACCCGTAATGGTACTGATCAGTTATTTAGGCTGACCTTTTTTCTGTGTTGCAGTGGTTTTAACGTTTACATCACACGTGAAAGGCCCCGGATCGAAACTGGGCAAAATCAGACTGAAATCGAACATGAACCTTGTGTTGCTTTTTACCAAAATGAAGCCAAAATCATTCGTGAAACATGAGAACAACACTTGCGTGGTCTAATTTAAACCAGCGCGTTATAGACGAAGTACATAGAAGCTGTCCACGTTTCTGTAGTGTAGGGGTGATCACGTTCGCTTTAAACGCGAAAGGTCCTCGGTTCGAAACAGAGCAGAAACATCGCCTACTTCAAGCCAAAGAGTGGAATATAATTACAAGCTAAAAAAACCTTTAAGCATTCAATGCCCGGTTTCGTAGACAAGGTTTAAGACTCTAGTCCCCGACTAAGATGAATGTTTGAGATGTCTTAACAGAAAAAACTTGCCCTGAAACAGCTTAAAATTTCTGACTGGCAAGTTTTTTGTCAAAGTCAGAGTTTCTGTAGTGTAGTGGTTATCACGCTCGCCTAACACGCGAAAGGTCCTCGGTTCGAGACCGAGCAGAAACAACGCATGTCTTTTGACGCAGGGCCATTTGAATGCCGTTCATTCCAAGCATTCCTTCTTGCACTTTTGGGGTCACCCGTAATGGTACTGATCAGTTATTTAGGCTGACCTTTTTTCTGTGTTGCAGTGGTTTTAACGTTTACATCACACGTGAAAGGCCCCGGATCGAAACTGGGCAAAATCAGACTGAAATCGAACATGAACCTTGTGTTGCTTTTTACCAAAATGAAGCCAAAATCATTCGTGAAACATGAGAACAACACTTGCGTGGTCTAATTTAAACCAGCGCGTGTTAGACGAAGTACATAGAAGCTGTCCACGTTTCTGTAGTGTAGGGGTGATCACGTTCGCTTTAAACGCGAAAGGTCCTCGGTTCGAAACAGAGCAGAAACATCGCCTACTTCAAGCCAAAGAGTGGAATATAATTACAAGCTAAACAAACCTTTAAGCATTCAATGCCCGGTTTCGTAGACAAGGTTTAAGACTCTAGTCCCCGACTAAGATGAATGTTTGAGATGTCTTAACTGAAAAAACTTGCCCTGAAACAGCTTAAAATTTCTGACTGGCAAGTTTTTTGTCAAAGTCAGAGTTTCTGTAGTGTAGTGGTTATCACGCTCGCCTAACACGCGAAAGGTCCTCGGTTCGAGACCGAGCAGAAACAACGCATGTCTTTTGACGCAGGGCCATTTGAATGCCGTTCATTCCAAGCATTCCTTCTTGCACTTTTGGGGTCACCCGTAATGGTACTGATCAGTTATTTAGGCTGACCTTTTTTCTGTGTTGCAGTGGTTTTAACGTTTACATCACACGTGAAAGGCCCCGGATCGAAACTGGGCAAAATCAGACTGAAATCGAACATGAACCTTGTGTTGCTTTTTACCAAAATGAAGCCAAAATCATTCGTGAAACATGAGAACAACACTTGCGTGGTCTAATTTAAACCAGCGCGTGTTAGACGAAGTACATAGAAGCTGTCCACGTTTCTGTAGTGTAGGGGTGATCACGTTCGCTTTAAACGCGAAAGGTCCTCGGTTCGAAACAGAGCAGAAACATCGCCTACTTCAAGCCAAAGAGTGGAATATAATTACAAGCTAAAAAACCTTTAAGCATTCAATGCCCGGTTTCGTAGACAAGGTTTAAGACTCTAGTCCCCGACTAAGATGAATGTTTGAGATGTCTTAACAGAAAAAACTTGCCCTGAAACAGCTTAAAATTTCTGACTGGCAAGTTTTTTGTCAAAGTCAGAGTTTCTGTAGTGTAGTGGTTATCACGCTCGCCTAACACGCGAAAGGTCCTCGGTTCGAGACCGAGCAGAAACAACGCATGTCTTTTGACGCAGGGCCATTTGAATGCCGTTCATTCCAAGCATTCCTTCTTGCACTTTTGGGGTCACCCGTAATGGTACTGATCAGTTATTTAGGCTGACCTTTTTTCTGTGTTGCAGTGGTTTTAACGTTTACATCACACGTGAAAGGCCCCGGATCGAAACTGGGCAAAATCAGACTGAAATCGAACATGAACCTTGTGTTGCTTTTTACCAAAATGAAGCCAAAATCATTCGTGAAACATGAGAACAACACTTGCGTGGTCTAATTTAAACCAGCGCGTGTTAGACGAAGTACATAGAAGCTGTCCACGTTTCTGTAGTGTAGGGGTGATCACGTTCGCTTTAAACGCGAAAGGTCCTCGGTTCGAAACAGAGCAGAAACATCGCCTACTTCAAGCCAAAGAGTGGAATATAATTACAAGCTAAACAAACCTTTAAGCATTCAATGCCCGGTTTCGTAGACAAGGTTTAAGACTCTAGTCCCCGACTAAGATGAATGTTTGAGATGTCTTAACTGAAAAAACTTGCCCTGAAACAGCTTAAAATTTCTGACTGGCAAGTTTTTTGTCAAAGTCAGAGTTTCTGTAGTGTAGTGGTTATCACGCTCGCCTAACACGCGAAAGGTCCTCGGTTCGAGACCGAGCAGAAACAACGCATGTCTTTTGACGCAGGGCCATTTGAATGCCGTTCATTCCAAGCATTCCTTCTTGCACTTTTGGGGTCACCCGTAATGGTACTGATCAGTTATTTAGGCTGACCTTTTTTCTGTGTTGCAGTGGTTTTAACGTTTACATCACACGTGAAAGGCCCCGGATCGAAACTGGGCAAAATCAGACTGAAATCGAACATGAACCTTGTGTTGCTTTTTACCAAAATGAAGCCAAAATCATTCGTGAAACATGAGAACAACACTTGCGTGGTCTAATTTAAACCAGCGCGTGTTAGACGAAGTACATAGAAGCTGTCCACGTTTCTGTAGTGTAGGGGTGATCACGTTCGCTTTAAACGCGAAAGGTCCTCGGTTCGAAACAGAGCAGAAACATCGCCTACTTCAAGCCAAAGAGTGGAATATAATTACAAGCTAAACAAACCTTTAAGCATTCAATGCCCGGTTTCGTAGACAAGGTTTAAGACTCTAGTCCCCGACTAAGATGAATGTTTGAGATGTCTTAACTGAAAAAACTTGCCCTGAAACAGCTTAAAATTTCTGACTGGCAAGTTTTTTGTCAAAGTCAGAGTTTCTGTAGTGTAGTGGTTATCACGCTCGCCTAACACGCGAAAGGTCCTCGGTTCGAGACCGAGCAGAAACAACGCATGTCTTTTGACGCAGGGCCATTTGAATGCCGTTCATTCCAAGCATTCCTTCTTGCACTTTTGGGGTCACCCGTAATGGTACTGATCAGTTATTTAGGCTGACCTTTTTTCTGTGTTGCAGTGGTTTTAACGTTTACATCACACGTGAAAGGCCCCGGATCGAAACTGGGCAAAATCAGACTGAAATCGAACATGAACCTTGTGTTGCTTTTTACCAAAATGAAGCCAAAATCATTCGTGAAACATGAGAACAACACTTGCGTGGTCTAATTTAAACCAGCGCGTGTTAGACGAAGTACATAGAAGCTGTCCACGTTTCTGTAGTGTAGGGGTGATCACGTTCGCTTTAAACGCGAAAGGTCCTCGGTTCGAAACAGAGCAGAAACATCGCCTACTTCAAGCCAAAGAGTGGAATATAATTACAAGCTAAACAAACCTTTAAGCATTCAATGCCCGGTTTCGTAGACAAGGTTTAAGACTCTAGTCCCCGACTAAGATGAATGTTTGAGATGTCTTAACTGAAAAAACTTGCCCTGAAACAGCTTAAAATTTCTGACTGGCAAGTTTTTTGTCAAAGTCAGAGTTTCTGTAGTGTAGTGGTTATCACGCTCGCCTAACACGCGAAAGGTCCTCGGTTCGAGACCGAGCAGAAACAACGCATGTCTTTTGACGCAGGGCCATTTGAATGCCGTTCATTCCAAGCATTCCTTCTTGCACTTTTGGGGTCACCCGTAATGGTACTGATCAGTTATTTAGGCTGACCTTTTTTCTGTGTTGCAGTGGTTTTAACGTTTACATCACACGTGAAAGGCCCCGGATCGAAACTGGGCAAAATCAGACTGAAATCGAACATGAACCTTGTGTTGCTTTTTACCAAAATGAAGCCAAAATCATTCGTGAAACATGAGAACAACACTTGCGTGGTCTAATTTAAACCAGCGCGTGTTAGACGAAGTACATAGAAGCTGTCCACGTTTCTGTAGTGTAGGGGTGATCACGTTCGCTTTAAACGCGAAAGGTCCTCGGTTCGAAACAGAGCAGAAACATCGCCTACTTCAAGCCAAAGAGTGGAATATAATTACAAGCTAAAAAACCTTTAAGCATTCAATGCCCGGTTTCGTAGACAAGGTTTAAGACTCTAGTCCCCGACTAAGATGAATGTTTGAGATGTCTTAACTGAAAAAACTTGCCCTGAAACAGCTTAAAATTTCTGACTGGCAAGTTTTTTGTCAAAGTCAGAGTTTCTGTAGTGTAGTGGTTATCACGCTCGCCTAACACGCGAAAGGTCCTCGGTTCGAGACCGAGCAGAAACAACGCATGTCTTTTGACGCAGGGCCATTTGAATGCCGTTCATTCCAAGCATTCCTTCTTGCACTTTTGGGGTCACCCGTAATGGTACTGATCAGTTATTTAGGCTGACCTTTTTTCTGTGTTGCAGTGGTTTTAACGTTTACATCACACGTGAAAGGCCCCGGATCGAAACTGGGCAAAATCAGACAGAAATCGAACATGAACCTTGTGTTGCTTTTTACCAAAATGAAGCCAAAATCATTCGTGAAACATGAGAACAACACTTGCGTGGTCTATTTTAAACCAGCGCGTGTTAGACGACGTACATAGAAGCTGTCCACGTTTCTGTAGTGTAGGGGTGATCACGTTCGCTTTAAACGCGAAAGGTCCTCGGTTCGAAACAGAGCAGAAACATCGCCTACTTCAAGCCAAAGAGTGGAATATAATTACAAGCTAAACAAACCTTTAAGCATTCAATGCCCGGTTTCGTAGACAAGGTTTAAGACTCTAGTCCCCGACTAAGATGAATGTTTGAGATGTCTTAACTGAAAAAACTTGCCCTGAAACAGCTTAAAATTTCTGACTGGCAAGTTTTTTGTCAAAGTCAGAGTTTCTGTAGTGTAGTGGTTATCACGCTCGCCTAACACGCGAAAGGTCCTCGGTTCGAGACCGAGCAGAAACAACGCATGTCTTTTGACGCAGGGCCATTTGAATGCCGTTCATTCCAAGCATTCCTTCTTGCACTTTTGGGGTCACCCGTAATGGTACTGATCAGTTATTTAGGCTGACCTTTTTTCTGTGTTGCAGTGGTTTTAACGTTTACATCACACGTGAAAGGCCCCGGATCGAAACTGGGCAAAATCAGACTGAAATCGAACATGAACCTTGTGTTGCTTTTTACCAAAATGAAGCCAAAATCATTCGTGAAACATGAGAACAACACTTGCGTGGTCTAATTTAAACCAGCGCGTGTTAGACGAAGTACATAGAAGCTGTCCACGTTTCTGTAGTGTAGGGGTGATCACGTTCGCTTTAAACGCGAAAGGTCCTCGGTTCGAAACAGAGCAGAAACATCGCCTACTTCAAGCCAAAGAGTGGAATATAATTACAAGCTAAAAAAACCTTTAAGCATTCAATGCCCGGTTTCGTAGACAAGGTTTAAGACTCTAGTCCCCGACTAAGATGAATGTTTGAGATGTTTAACAGAAAAAACTTGCCCTGAAACAGCTTAAAATTTCTGACTGGCAAGTTTTTTGTCAAAGTCAGAGTTTCTGTAGTGTAGTGGTTATCACGCTCGCCTAACACGCGAAAGGTCCTCGGTTCGAGACCGAGCAGAAACAACGCATGTCTTTTGACGCAGGGCCATTTGAATGCCGTTCATTCCAAGCATTCCTTCTTGCACTTTTGGGGTCACCCGTAATGGTACTGATCAGTTATTTAGGCTGACCTTTTTTCTGTGTTGCAGTGGTTTTAACGTTTACATCACACGTGAAAGGCCCCGGATCGAAACTGGGCAAAATCAGACAGAAATCGAACATGAACCTTGTGTTGCTTTTTACCAAAATGAAGCCAAAATCATTCATGAAACATGAGAACAACAGTTGCGTGTTCTTTTTAAAACCAGCGCGCGTTAGACGACGTACATAGAAGCTGTCCACGTTTCTGTAGTGTAGGGGTGATCACGTTCGCTTTAAACGCGAAAGGTCCTCGGTTCGAAACAGAGCAGAAACATCGCCTACTTCAAGCCAAAGAGTGGAATATAATTACAAGCTAAACAAACCTTTAAGCATTCAATGCCCGGTTTCGTAGACAAGGTTTAAGACTCTAGTCCCCGACTAAGATGAATGTTTGAGATGTCTTAACTGAAAAAACTTGCCCTGAAACAGCTTAAAATTTCTGACTGGCAAGTTTTTTGTCAAAGTCAGAGTTTCTGTAGTGTAGTGGTTATCACGCTCGCCTAACACGCGAAAGGTCCTCGGTTCGAGACCGAGCAGAAACAACGCATGTCTTTTGACGCAGGGCCATTTGAATGCCGTTCATTCCAAGCATTCCTTCTTGCACTTTTGGGGTCACCCGTAATGGTACTGATCAGTTATTTAGGCTGACCTTTTTTCTGTGTTGCAGTGGTTTTAACGTTTACATCACACGTGAAAGGCCCCGGATCGAAACTGGGCAAAATCAGACTGAAATCGAACATGAACCTTGTGTTGCTTTTTACCAAAATGAAGCCAAAATCATTCGTGAAACATGAGAACAACACTTGCGTGGTCTATTTTAAACCAGCGCGTGTTAGACGACGTACATAGAAGCTGTCCACGTTTCTGTAGTGTAGGGGTGATCACGTTCGCTTTAAACGCGAAAGGTCCTCGGTTCGAAACAGAGCAGAAACATCGCCTACTTCAAGCCAAAGAGTGGAATATAATTACAAGCTAATAAAACCTTTAAGCATTCAATGCCCGGTTTCGTAGACAAGGTTTAAGACTCTAGTCCCCGACTAAGATGAATGTTTGAGATGTTTAACAGAAAAAACTTGCCCTGAAACAGCTTAAAATTTCTGACTGGCAAGTTTTTTGTCAAAGTCAGAGTTTCTGTAGTGTAGTGGTTATCACGCTCGCCTAACACGCGAAAGGTCCTCGGTTCGAG